>VZTY01006115.1:15086-69439 GCA_013400935.1 Turnix velox
CATTGAGCAACCTGATCTGGTGGGAGGTGCCCCTGCCTATGGCAGGGGGGTTGGAACTTGATGATCTTTGAGGTCCCTTCCTACCCAAACTATTCTATGATTCTATGCAGTCAGTGATGTGATTTCTCCCTAGCAGAAGCAGGGAAGGTATTAATGAATTGGAAGTTACAAGGATTTTCTTGTATGGTCAAGCTCCTTTGTAATATTGCTTTGGTTTACCACTTCAAGGGATAAAGCAGTTTAGGCAGTGGCACAATTCTTAGTACAGAGCTTCTAATAATTAATTAATAATTAATTCTGACATTTTTTCTTTAAAATGTGCATGACAATAAAAATCACACTTCACTAATATTTCTTTGAGCTGTATTAAGTTATCGAACATGTCATCAGTGGGCTTGATAACAATGGAAATTGGAAGTCCTTCATTCCTTAATTGAAATAAACTGGGATTCAAATGCCTTTCAAAACATGGCACAATTTTGTCTTATTTTAGATTTCACTTCCTTTCTGTTGCTCAGGGCTGTTCTTGTGTCTATGGTACTATGCCTGAAATAATAAATCCTAAGTCAGTTTTGGGTAGACCATGTCAGTAACTCAGAAGTAAATGAGTTGCAGAGCTGATTTCTGTCTCTTGTAACTTCTGAGTGTTGCCAATTGCTCTAAAAAGGCCAGAGAAATTATGCGGAAAGTTCAGTGACTTGTCCACAAATACATAGTAAGTTTAGACAGAATTTGAATTACTATCTGAGTGGGTATGTAATCAAAAGAAGTTGAGACTTGACTGCAACTAGAGCAAAAGACCTGTATTCTCATATCTAAGGTGCCAAGTGACTAATGTGGTAGCACTTGAAATTTTATGCTGCGTTCCCAGTTACCCGCTGGTTCAGGTATAAAGAATGGTGGCACTGGATAATACAAAGGCATTTGTGCATGACGTACTCTGCAATCAAATGTGCAGTGAAGCAAACATCTCTGGCAAAGAAAGCCCACAGTTCCTTTTCCTTAAAGAAAACTGTAACAACCTGTTCGCTATGCCAAGTATGTTTCTTTGCACCAGTTTCAACTGGCTGCACCCATTTACAGGTGTATTGCCTTGATTTGTTCTTTACTCACCATTTGCTTTGCACTGAATTGAGCAGGATTTTATAGCTAAGCTGCCATGGCTTGTCCCACACATAATTAAAACTGTAAATGTCTTTGCAATTTTGTGAAATAGATAAAAGCTTGAAAAGAAAATTTAATTTTTGAGTCAATTTTTTTAAAGGTATTTATCAAAGTTTAGTACAGTTTGTGATTTATTTCCCATCTGTTTCCCACCTCACTTTCTCCTTGAGTTTACAGCATGTTTAGGATGAAATGCATACGCTTCTGTATTGATTGTGGAATTATAGTAGATGCTTTGGTAGTAGATAATAGCCCTGCCAATTCTATAACTTCCTTTCTGTCTCATGGTTTACCAACATGACCATTTTTTTAGCAAGTCCTTGTGTGGAGAATCTTGTCTGATTCAAGACAGATAGTGAAGTCATTGAGAGCTTCAAAACTACTTCATGTACCCTTTGGATTTTCTACAGCTGCCGTTTCTGAAGCCATATGTGAAAGAAAACTGGTGACTGTCTTTTGATTCAATGAACCCTTTCTACTTTCTGGTGGAAATGGTTCAAATTCAGATAGTGATAGTATCCAAAGTTATTCAGGTCTATAAATGCCTTACCTTTTTTTTTTTTTTTTTTTTTGTAAAGCACGAAGTCTGACCTTGACTTCTTAGGAAAGATGGTGTTAATTTAGGGTGCATCTAAGTCCTCTTTCGTGCATTATAGACCTTCATCTTTGGAGGCTTCCTCCAGCTTTTGGGCTGCTATATTTTCATTTGATAAGGTGAACAGACCCTTCTGTTGGCTAGAATCTGAGCTTCCCTTCTGAACCTTACATCATTGAAGCCATGCAATTCACTGAAGGAATTACACATTCTTTATGGATGGAGAGATTCCCTTTTGTTAAACTTTATTTTGCAATGAATCTCTTGGCTAAGATGTGTAGATGTGATGTTAGCATCCCTTTGCTGTTGGTTTAACCCTAGTTAGCAGCTAGGTCCATGCAGCCACTCACTGTCTCCTGCGTGTTTCCAGTAGGAAAGGAAGAAGAGTTATAAAAATGTGGCAAAAAAGACCTCATGTATTGAGATGAATACAATACCATAGAACAGTAATTGAAGAGGATAATAATATTGGTTAAAGGATATATAAAGTAATAAAATACTAATTGCTCTCACCACTTGATGGTGAGCTGCCCAGCCCATTCCAAGCAATGATTGTAGGTTCTTGCCCCCTGACCAGCTCCCATTTAGATACTAAATAATCCTTTAGCCAGATTGTCCTGGCTATGCTCCCTCTAAGCTTCTATGGGAAGCTAAAAATATCCTTGACTACTGCAAACATTACTTAACACATATTGTTTTAGTTGTTGCTATCACACTCCTCTTGTACTAAATCCAAACCACAGCAGCACTAGAAAGAAAATTAACTCTATCCCAGCTGAAACCAGATCCCTCTTGAACACACATTTGTGATGCCTGATGCCCGTCACTGCCCTGGCAGAAAAGGAGGGAGGAGGGAGAAGTTTTGGTGATTTCTGTTCTGACTGGTATGTGGATTCAGTGGATTTTTCTCCCACTGAGCTATGAAACAATCCTGTCAGTGTTCAATGAATACACCCTCTTCTGGGTGTGGAGCTCACCTAAACTATTTTTTTTATGCAGAGATTATAATCTTGGGAAAAACTGAAGCTTCACACCAGCTTCCTTAGCCATTCAAAGGCTGTGCAAAATGTTGACATAGGAGATCTGTACATCAAATTGATGGTGGACATTTCCACTATGATATGTTACAACCACAAGACAGCAGGCACAAACGCAAATCTCGTTTGCCAGGAAGTGATTCTCCTTTGTTACCAATTTCTAGACAACTCAGCAGGGTTTTTTTCTGCTCAAGGGCCTTGGATTTTTAGTGGAAAAACTGACCAGAGCTTTGTGTCTTGTCTTCTGATGGGCTGATTTTTTGTGTTAAGGATAATTTAAGAAACAGTGGAGTTGTTAATTTTACAGTTATTTCTTCAGACCAACTTTTGACTATTCCCAAAATCTTTCTTTCTACTCACAAGTAGTATATGGCAATCAGTTGTACATCATCTGCCTTTTGACTTCTGTCTGCTCATCTTCCCTCTACTTGTGACTTCTCTTTGTCATTGTTTGTCCCTGTACATTTTGCTTTACTCTTCCGTAATAGCCATGTGCTGAACTTGAGGGAGGCTCAAATACAAGTGTTTCCATAGGCTCCTGCTTTTTGTCTTTGAGCAATATTATGTGTACTTATAGGGTTTTGATATGCATATTAACTGCAGATGTTGATGATTTGAATCTCATTAGTACTTAGTAATGGGTAAATAACAATCTCTCATATCTTCAGTGAAATGAGAATGTTCCTAATTTCATGAAATATGCCAAAAGAGTTTTCTTTAAACATGCTTTTAGCTTGTATTTTGAGACAGAGCTAAATCAAACTGAACGAATTATGTCAAGTTTTGTGAGGAAAAAGTAAAGCTGGGAAACCACCTAGTTTTCAAATGCAGAAGGGATACTTGGATTAGGAAAGTTCAAATACAAGTGTTTAAGGGGATATGTTGTTTCCCTAAAGGTGCTGAGAAAGGAGTGGTCAGCCTTGGTATTTGTATGATTGAATCATTGAAAGTTTTTGGCTTCTCAGAGGAAAATACATTCTCAACTGCTACAGTTTTGTGTATATCAACTTACCAACACTATAAATAATGTTATTATGTGGGCTTAGTATTCTAGCAAGATTATCCAAGGCTATTCTTTTTTAGGGTAGGGAAACTATAGTTGAATAATTCAATAAAAGTTTTACAATAATCTGTAAAACTGCTGGTGTGTTGTTTTTCTGATTTTAAAAAAGTGAACTCTGATCGTCTTGTTACATTTTGAGAAAACAAAACAACATAATTTTCTACTTTATTAATTTAGTGTAAAGAAAAAAAAAGTCTAAATTTATTTGTTTACCAAAACAAGCTTATTTCAATGGTATGATGTTAATGAAGTGTTGCTATTGTTGCAAGTGATACGGGACTCTCCACCAAAATTTGCAAGGTTGTGTGGCTTACATAGACCACTAAGATGACCAGAAGGAGGTCTTGTCTTTGGATGCATAAGTAGTGTGTAAAGATAACAGGAGGAATGAGGGCTGTGTAGAATCTCAGCTATAGACTCGGCTTAGGACATCTTGGCTAGTTTAGAGTTATTTTTCCTTGACTTGTCTCTAGTGTTTCCTCAGATAGATCCTTCCAAGCATTTCATAGGGGACTGGGAGCCATAGTCTCGAATGAGCTAACAAGCACAGCAGTGAGACTGACTCGAGAAAGATTTGCAATCGAGTGTTAACTCTTCCCCTTGGGTTCTTCTTGGATTTCAAATATTTATTGCATTATCCTTTTAGGCCTCGTGGTGGCAGCAGATACTAAGGGAGAAGCAGCTAGTCTAGTGTGTAAGTGCTGTATTTTAATTGCAGTTGAAAAGAACATGTTTGTATTTATAATTTTAGCTTTTATTTCCAGTGGAGCAACTCAAAAATGGGAGGTCGTCTTGAGCTTTAGGATTTCATCATCTGTAACTTCAGTTTGTATGAAATGCAAACTGTATTTAGATGGGAGAAATATTTCCTCCTCTCCTCCCTACTCCTTCACCAGCAGGTATGGATAGCATTAGTGAAGATCTCCAGTTGTTGTGGAAAACTTACGTGTCAGACTTTCAGTTGTCCAAACTGATGCCCAGAAACTGTTTTGGTTGTGGAGCTGTGATGGGTTTTTGTTAACCATTGCACAGGTACCAGTTCTCTGATTGTTGGTTCAAGACACTGTGCTACCATAGTCTTTCCGAAAGATAATGATTTGCATACAAGGTCAGGATTTATCTGATGGATGGTGGTTGGAAGCAAAGAGATGGAGTCATCAGCCTAAATGATTGATAGTGGCATAACTGTTCTTAAGCTTATACCGTCAGGCCTGGAATCCAGTGAAACACAAAGCAAAGAAATACCAAACAATTATAATAAGTTACCAATAGGCAAATAACTAAAAAGATAAATCAATAATACATGAAAAAGTTTGCAGTAGATTTAATGCTGTGCCAGTTAAAGAAGGGAGATAGAACTACTTTTGAGCATATGAAGTAACCTTTTCCAAAGCAAAGTCACTTGGCTTGATCACAGGCAGTGGACTTTCTTGCCTTACTCTCATTTGCTCATATGTGAGTGAATAGTTATTTCAGAGCAATACTGTTGGTTTGTAAACCATCAGAGGGATGAATTCACATCATCTCATCTTCCTACCTTTGTAATCACACATCACTTTCTTATGATCCTCTTCCCCCCCGCCTGAAGTTGTCAGTTCTTTTTCCTCTCTGTCTTCTGCCAAAATGTGAAGACCTCATGTATCACACCGTTATAAATGAAGCCAATGCTATTACAGCTGTTAAGAAGAGGGAAATAAGACAGGAAAAGAAACTGTAGTTCAAATGGAAAAGAGGTAAATACAGACTGTGAGTGGTTTTTGCAGGACTATTACCTGGTATCTGAGCTTAATTTGTTAAAAAGTAGCAGAGGTGCCCTCATGCAGGTAACGATGAAAATGCAGTTGATTTCTGCATTGTATTTCAGCTAGAAGACTCAAGAGGTGGAAAATGGATAAGACATGTTTATACAATACTATTTCCTGCATCTCAGAAGTGAGCTAAATAAAATGCATTTTTAAAGTAATAAAAACTGAAGGCATACACCATTTTTCCTCTAGACATCTGCTCATTTGACTTTGAGTCTTTATTTTAGTTATTTGAAGTTTTTTCTCCATAGATTTAAGAGCTCAAAACAGAAAACTGCCCTACTGGCTATAGGACTAGGATAAATTTTAAAGTATGAGAATCAAGAAGAGAATTTTTCACTTCTCACTCTGCAAATAGCATTAAAATACTACTGAGGAAAAGAGCTACATGTTCTCCATATTTATATTCGACCATATGTTCTCCATATTACAAAGACCATGCATCAAGCCCTACCTAACTAGAAGAATGTTCTTTCTAATATATCTTCTATGTGAGCTGAAGCTAATGTATCCTGAAGAGTACATAGTAATGTGTACAGCTTTTCAGTGCAAGTTTAAGATCTAAATTAGCATTTATCTATGAAATCTCAGTGCCAGATCTTAGAGCCACAGTGTTATTCAACAGCTGTCAGACCTCCTTTCCTTTTTCATAAAGCTTATTTTACCTTCTTGCTACTGTTTCTTCCAAGGCAATTTTGGAGTCTGATAAGCCTTGTTTTATGTTGTTAAATGTGGTGGATTTATGAACTTCCATTCCCCAAATCACTACTTGTATTATAAATGTTAACGATGGGATTGCCCTTTCATGTAAATATAATTATAGTACAGTCCACAGACCTTCACTGCTGAAAAAGCACAATTTGACATGATGTGGTTATGGATCAGGGTACATATAAAGTGTTCTTTTCTTTTTTTGTGACTGAGATGGATATTCTTCTCCTTTGTTTCCCCTGTTAACTACATAGCTCAAGCCAGTCAGTATAGTTAGTAGCGGGCAAACTATTGTATTCATAAGGTTTTGTGCAATTTATGGTCAGAGCATTGCTTTCATTCTACTACCCAATGTCTTACAAAAGCCAAGCCATCTTTAAAGGAATGCAAGAGCAGAGCTGTTGTTTGGGATTTTTTTCTGCTTAATCAGGAAAGGCAAAATTGTTTGATTATTTGGGATGTTTTTTCATTTGTGTATATTGTTTGTTTACCTGGGTGTTTTGAAAAATTAGGGTTGTCCTGTCCAGCAAGGCAACATGAATTTGCATTGGAGAACAAATCTAATGATAGAAAATACCCTGTGCAAGGACTTTCTGACATGCAGGTTCCCAGACTGAAAGTTCAGAGGGGTGATTTTTCTGTGTAGCACCTTGTTGCACATACTGTGATCTGTAACTGCTTGTGGAGAGGAGGCTACTGCTTTGTAGCTGGGGGAAAAGGAAATTAGTATTGTGGATTCATTAAAACTAGGCCAGTACCCTACACATTTACCCAATATTGGGGCTTTTAATGCATGGCTGGTGTTGCATGCTAAAGTGAAAGGTGCTTTTGTTGACCAATTTACAAGAAGATGTGACTTTATTGCTCTTTGATACATCTTTATTTAAGGCTGTGCAACATACTTAACTGTTAGTTTTTGTATGACATTAGTTCACAGTATTTGTAAGACAGATCATGTAACAATTTCCAAGTTCAGTTAGGTGTGTACCACACCAAGAGTAACTACTGAAGAAACAGGCTGGTTGCTTCATCTATTATGTATTTTGCATTTAAAGCTTTGTGGTTTTCAAACCACAGTATTTCAGTGGTATTGCTGAAATTCAAAGGCTAATTTTGCTTATGGATGGAGTAAAAAAGATTTCTGTACAAAATGTTGGCAACTGGGGCTGGCAAGATTTGCTTTCTAGACTTGGTAAGCAAATCCATATTAATTGGCATACGATATTATATCTTCCATCACTTACACAGAACATGGTGAGGAAGAGTTAAAGACATATTCAGTGATTTCTCCCTCAGTACTGTTACAGCACTTTTTTCTTTATGAAATCTATCTGTGTCCAAAAATAAATGATTGATCCTGTTCCTATTCTGTTCTGTGTTGCATTGTGAGGGAATCTGTTGAGCTTCCTTCTGCTGTTCAGCTGTGGAGTTTGGAATAAAAATTTCTAAATTTACATGTGCACACACTGCATCCTTCCTGAGTAGAAAATGCTTATATGTAGCCATTTGACAGCATTTATAGTCTACCTGAAATTTCGTATCACTTACTTAAGGCTTTCCTTTGGAGACAATGAGTTTATGAGTAAGTTAACAAAGGCTTCAGCTCTGTTTTGGAATCTTTTTGCAAACATATGATCTTTTGTGTCTTAAAGATTCTTTAAACCATAAGTCACAAAGAGTGCGAGAAATAAAAATATTTTTGTTAGCTGGGAGTGGTCTCAATTCAGAATTGGAGTGGGCTTTTTCTCTCTGCTGCTGCTAAATTCTGTTTATATTTACATAGATTTATATATATATATGTAAGCATGTTGGATGTAGTAAGATAATTTTTGTTTAAAAATGTAGCCAAATCTTCAAAATGCCATCTATCCACATAATTTCTAAAGGACCAAAAAAAAAAAAAACTGAGTAATATTAAGAAATCTGTTTTAGGTTATCTGTGCCACAGTCACTGAGCTCATGTCCTTTCCCCTTCCTTTTTGTTAATCATTCCCTCATGAGCTCCAGTCATCCATTTGGTTCCAGAAGGGATTTGTCATTTTCCCCCAAGTTTAAATGCTGGATATATAAAACACAGTTCTTTTAACATGTCTGGTTCGGATCTATATTTTTGAGACTTTGTTCCATATAGAAGAAGGAGAATTATTAATCCTTAACTGAAGAGTTTTTCTAAGGCACGACACAGCTTGTTAAAAGAAAAAGATCTTGGAGAATGTCTTTTTAAAACTGAACATACCTATAACCCTGCTGAGAGATCACAACAGCTTCCATTTAGAGCTTTCTTCTTCCATGTCAGTCTGTTGGGGTTTTTTTATGGTTAAGATGCATCATTCTTTTTTATTTTAGTTTGGTTTTCCCACAGAGTGGCTTCTCAACTCCTGACTGTGCTTTCTGATATTTTTCAGAACAGTTCCTTTTGCAAATCCATGTTGTGCTCTGCTGGAGGTAGATCAGGGGTTTAATGCACTCTGTGGCTTCCTTAACGCTCCTTCACCTGTGTTTGAGTATTTGTATTTAGTAAGCCATTACTGGTCTCATAAACAGACTACAACATGAGAGCATAAGAGGCTGTAAGCTAGATCAGTAAAATCAACCACACAGAATGATTTCATTAATCCATCTAAATTTACAGAAGCTTTACCTTTTAGGGGATTATATGTAATGTTTCTAAAAACATGTTGTGGTCTTTTTCAGTTACGACAGTTGTATTTCTTGTTAATGTTGAGTCATGTATTTTTAGTAATAGTTGTTTATTTAGCATTTCCTAGGATTTTGCACTTTCTTTAGAAAGTGTGAGGTAGGTGAATTAATTTTTAATTTGGTTATGTGGCTGTAAATCTCAGATAAATTTGCTAAGTAAACTGTACGTGCTATGAAAGTGCTGTATTTTTATTATGTAATCATGAAGTTTCTATTAGTGCTTGCTATAAAGAGGTATTTTTAAAGAGTTGATGACTGCAGAATGTACATTCAAATAAATATATGAAAAGCACAGGAGGTGGGGTTTGGCAAAATATGAAGCTTGATGAAGTGGTACCATTTTAATTTTTCTAGGTGAAATTTTCACAACGTGCCTCCCTTTTTTTTTCTTGACATCTCCATTCTTTTCCCCTCTCCCCGATATTACAGCACATGTATTTCAACTTTTTTTGGATCCTTATAATTTGTGAACGCTTGCACAATTCACACTTCCCACACTTGTCAATCTTCAGTAAAAACGCCTTCGTAAGGTAGATATTATACAATTTAAAACAAAAAATCCCCTTTACAATTATTTGTTATAGCTGTCTTCAGCTTCTTCAGGTTAGCAGCAGTGAAATATTTCCCACTTAATGATTTCTTGGTGTGGGGCTGTAGCAGTAACAAAATCCCTAAGACCAGGTTTAGCATGGATGACTGGAAGAGGGAGATGTCCAAAGAAGCACTTGGAGTCGTAGGAGATGGCAGCTTTTCTTTGCTTGGTTGATTGGGTGGTTCTTTTTTTGGTCCTGAAGGGCCCAGCATTCACAGTAAACAAAATTATGACAGAGGAAACTGTGAATTTGGGAGCAATGGAGATAATACTAAAAAAAAAAAGAAAAAGGCAGTCTTGCCTTTTTCCTAGGGCTTTGCTAAGTATGTGCTTTGTTCCTAGTTCTTTGCATAATGAGAAGGAGGTGAGCCATATCTGGAAAAATATTTTATGCCTGAGCAGGATTTTTTAAAAATTCTGGTTGTCAACTCTTGTCACTGTAGCCTGCAGAAAACAACTTTACTGGTGTTGGAAAAGTGAGCTATTTTTCTGCTTCAACCTGGACCTTTTCTTGGACTAGCTAGAAATGTGACAGTCATTCTAATGACGTGACTAAGTGAATTAATCTCTTTAATGAACTAGTTGGATGAAATGCTGCCTGCTTTAGGACCTTCGGGAGAATAGTATGTGGTGCAGCCTGTTTGTGGACATGCAAAAAGATGCAATTTTTAATGCTTTTCTTTGTTAAAATCCATGCCAGTAAATGCAGATGGTGTTACCCAACTTCTTCCTCCTGTCATACACAGCTGAGCAGGGTGTGTTTTTAGTAACAGGGGTAGTGTTTTAACCAGCACTGTGGGAATTCAGACGCTAGATCAGCTTCCAGACTTAATGACAGTTAAATGCACTTACCTGAAATCTTAGCAGTGTCTTATCACAGCTACAGGGTGTTGTGCTTGCTTTTTTTTTTTTGTTACACCCCCTTCTTTTTAAATATACTCCCATGCTGTCTTATCTCCCTATCTCCACTAATGCAGCTCACCTCAAGTATATAAAAGGATTTCCAGAACCAGATTTCATTTGTATCTCTAGGCATACACTGCTGCAAGTGAACTGGAGTAATGATTCTTAGTGAGCTTAAGGGTAGCCTTGCAGCTGAAGAAGAAGTCTATTATAAGAATAGCTTTAATATTTCAAGAAGACCCTGAAATCATTTTGTGTTCCAGAGCTCTCAGAAGCAGTGGTGCAAAGATTGCAAAAGCCTTGGCAGAAATAGTATGTATGGGTAGGTATTAAGAGGATTTATAAAAGGTCATGAGGCAGCCCATCAAGCAGCAGTGGTGACTGAGGACTGCTGAGAGCCCACTCTAGAAAATAGTACCTTAGATGGCTTTCTTGACTGTTCTGCCTTCTACCCCAAGTTTATTGTGCAAATTCAAGATGGGCTGTTAGCAGTGAAGTTATACCCATCCTTTGGTAATTTGTAACTCTTGACTTTATATAAGTGCCTGGGGAAGAAGAGGAAAGAAAACATGAAAAATCCACCACTCAGTCATCTGTATCAGGATTTCATAAATGTTTTGTGTGAGGCGCCTCACTGAAATTGCCTCTGAGAAAGACTGTGGTCAGAGACTGACTATTGCCTCTACTAAGCCATGTATCAACTAGAAAACTAGCTTCTATTGTGCTGTATGACATATACCATGGTTTGGGAATACTGGTCTGTAATTAAGCTTTAATGTTTTACTGAAACAAATGCATTCTCACCACTCAAGGATATTTCAGTTCTGCCACAAATTAGTATTGTAATTTCTAATGAATAGCTGTACACTTGCAGAATATATGAAATTGGGGTGGTAGCCTTGCATGAATTACATGAGAAAGATATTATTGGCACTGTTACTGAATTCAAGTTTTGAAAGTAAGACCAGGAACCATATCCAGTTAGCAGCACAGTGGTAAATTTTCTGTTTATAAGGGATGCCTAGAGTCATAGAATAAAATCATGGAATATTTTGGATTGGAAGGTCATCTACTCCAATTCCCCTGTAATGGGCAGGGGCATCTTCAACTAGACCAGGCTGCTCAGAGTCCCATCCAAACTGGCATTAAATGTTTCTGTGGATGGCTCCTGTATCACCTTTCTGGTTCCAGTATTTCACCACTCTCATTGTAATAAATTTCTTCCATTATTTCTAGTCTGCATCTTTCCTCTTTTAGTTTAAAGCCACCACAACAGTCCTATCACGACAGTCCTGCTAAAAAGTCTGTCCCCATCTTTCCTGTAGGCCCCCTTTAAGGTACTGAAAGGCCACTGTGTGGTCTCCCTGGGGCTTTCTCTTCTCTAGGACAAACAGCCACAACTCTCTCAGACTGTAGGAGAGGTGCTTTAACCCTCTGATTCTTTCTGTCCCTCCTCTGGACCCATTTTAACAGGTCTATGTCTTTCATGTGCTGGAGACAGTACTCCGGAGAGGGATCTTACTGGACTGGAGGAAAAAGGCAGAATCACCTCCCTTAACCTGATAGCCATACTTCTTTTGATGCAGCCCAGGTTATAGATGGCTTTCTGAGCTGTGACCACACATAGTTGGCTTGTGTTCAGCTTTTAATACACCAGTACCCCCAAGTCCTTCTCAACAGGGCTGCTCTCAATCCCTTCATTTCCTAATGTGCATGATAATAGGAGTTCCCCTGACTCAGATGTAGGATGCTGCATTTGACATTGTTGAACCTAAATTAGGTTACACATACACCCACTTCCCAAGCTTTTCCAGGCCCCCCTGAATGGCATACCATCCATCTGGTATGTCAGCTTCACCATTCGGCTTGGTGCAATCTACAAACTTGCTGTGGATGCACTTGATCCCACTATGTCATATTAAATGGTACCAGTCCCAATATGGACCCCCGAGAGACATCACTTGTCACTGCATGTAGCCATCCAACCGATTTCTCGCCTACTAAGCATTCCACCCATCAAAAAATTCTCTTTCCAATTTAGAGAGAAGGTTGTTCTGAGTCTGTGTCAAAGACCTCAAAGAGGTCCAGATAGATGACACCAGTCGCTCTTGCTTTGTCTACTGATGTAGTCACTCCATTGTAGAAATCCACTAAGTTGGTTAGGCAGGATTTGCCATTTATGGAGCTATTCTGGTTGTCTTGAATCACCTTCCTGTTCTCCTTGTGCTTTAGCATAGCTTCTAGGAGAATCTGTTCTATGATCTTTCCAGGCACAGAGGTGAGACTGGCAGTTCAGTAGTTGTCTTTGTACTCTTTTTTTTTTTTTTTTTTTTAATGGGTTCAGCGTTTCCCTTTTTCTGATCAATGGGGACTTTGAGTGACTGCCATGACTTTTCAGACATCATGGTGAGTGGCTTGGCAGCTACATCTGACAATTCCCTCGGGACTTCTGTCAGGTCAGAGACTTAGGTACGTTTGGGTTCCTGAGGTGATCATGAGCATGATCTTCTCTTGTAGTGAGGACTTTTATCCTCCAGTCCCTGACTTATGGCACATCCACTTGAGAGGTTCCATTGGTGAAGACTGAGGCAAAAAAGTCAGCCTTCTCCTTGTCCTTTGTTACTAGTTTGTTAGTCTGCTTCTTGCATGCTAATCTTTTACCATATTTTGAAAAAAAAAAGGCTGAAAATCTTCCATGGAAACAGAATGAAAATTAATATTATGACTGCGAGATTTTGCTTTTTCGGAGAAATATTACATGTTTGTGGGGCCCCATGTAAATCCTTAATCTGTCAAGTGCTGTGTTTTTGTCACTTTTTAAATATGTTACAAGTTGTGGCTAATATGCTTTTTTGATAGGAAAAAAATTATCTTTGGTATGCATTACTACTATGACAGTTCTATCTTATAGGCTGTCACTCTAAAAAGTAATAATTTATATAAGGAATAAATAATTTCAAACTTTATGGTTATATTTTGCAAGGGAGAATTTGCTAAATAGCTGGGGTTAATGTGTATTTTTTTTAATGAGACAGAGTTATTTTCATCAGAGCCAAAGCTCTTTCTTGCTTAGACTGTGAATTCCATAAGGGAATAGTAAGGAGTTAAGAAGGAAACATTATCCAAAAGAGGATTTAAGTCATGAACTCCTGAACTTGTGATCCTCAATTACTTATCCCAGGTGCTGGAAATCTGTTCTGCTTTAATGTTTTTATTAATGTGACTTGGAATGAACTCGAGCATTCTTTTCTCTTAAAACGTGTTTAGAGAAAATAACTCTGGATTAAAAAATTCTAGATAATTTAATTTTTAACCTGCCTTTTTTTTTAACAAATTTAATTTCTAGCAAAAAAAAAGTTCTTAGAGAGGACTGGTTGTTGTTTTACAGGGTATGATGAACCTTAACAGCCATACACTGAGAACTGACGGCTAATGTTACCTAGTATTTTAGGTACCTATTATTCCTTGCTTCTCCTTGGAACTACCTGGGAGGCTCAGTGCATGAGTTGGCTTGTGGTTGCATTAAACTATCTCTGCAGTTACAGCAAGACATCCAAACACACCAACAATTTTTAACAGCTTTCCTAAAAAAAAGTATTTTTTTCTTTATTTTATTTCTATTGTGTCTTTCCCTTTATCAAAAGCCATGGAAAAATCAGGCTTGTCTTTTTGTTCCTAGATGTCTTTCTGCTCACCTTTTGAAGACCAGGGCAGGCCTTTTTCATATATTGAGCCTTTATCATTTGAAACATGGGGAATTTCTGTGAAGAGGTGCAGAGCAGGAGAAGTGGGCAGGTATATTCATGCAGCAAATTAGTCCCCACTTAAGGGAGCTCATTTTTATGTCACAGGATTCAGTGCTTCTTTAGCAAAATGTGAACTCACACAGGGATGGAAGAAGGCAAATGAAAATGAGTGCTATAACAATATACTTTAGTATCATTGGAAGTTAACTCCTGACATAGTGATGGATATTAGGGGGAAGTTCTTTACTAGGAGAGTGGTTAGGTCCTGGAACAGGCTGCCGAGGGAGGTTGTGGATGCCCCGTCCTTGGAGGTGTTCAAGACCAGGCTGGACGGGGCCCTGGGCAACCTCATCTAGTAGATGTGTTTGTTAGGTGGCCCTGCTAGACAGGGGGGTTGGAGTTACATGATCCTTGGGGTCCCTTCCAACCCGGGTCATTCTGTGATTCTGTGATTCTGTGATGCACTCATTTTGAAAATTCTGTTTTTCAGGTGATAAATCAAGCTGTTGTAAAAGCCAGATATTTCTAGTGTACTGTGGCTCAAGGTCTGCTTTAAGTTAAGGTTGCTTAACTTGTCATTCTGAATGCTTGTGCAGTGTTTCATTAAATGTTTTAGAATTCACAAAGTATCATGTGCACTTGCTTTTCAGAGCTGTGGAAATCTTTGTAGGAAAATAAGTGAAGAGGGAAGGGGAAAGGAAATTGTCAGATGCAGGAATCTGAGCTGATGTGACCTGTGGTAGTTCTACGCTGTCAATTAGATTGCAGTTAGGTATTCTGAGCACTAGGAATCTCAAGTTTTGTGTCTAGGATATCAGAGAACTCTTGGGTTTGGATTCTTTGTTTCATAATATTAATGCAGTAGATTTGCATGTATTTTAGCAAATATCATCGGTCTGAAAGCTATTTTTGTCAAATGTTGGAAATGTGTTTTAACAATTCCCAAAGATTGCTTTAGAAGTTTACATAGGCTGTCATAACTCACATGTCAGTTAACAACTTAACATCCTTGAAGTCTTTCTTTAATAATTTTTGCATGAAGAACTTCACTTTCATGAGCAGAAATAAGTAAATTTGTTCTCATCTGGAAAGTCAAATGAACATAAGCATGAGAAACATCTCCCTGAGAGGCAGTGCATCTTTACCAGAAGAATGCCTGTATGCTGCTGTGAATACTCAGTGTAGTGACAAGCTCTACAGAACTCACTTTCACATTCGTGAATTGAAGTTAATCACACTTGCTCACTTTTTCTAATGGAGAAGGTCATTCATAGCAGTAGTTAACATTATGAGCACAGAATAGATGCTCACTTAAAATGTGTAAAACTGTTCTATATGTTTTCCTGGTTCACTTCAATAAGGGCACTGGTTTTATTTGGTAGGATAAGCAGCCTATACCCTGCAGGCGTGATGGTCAATCAACTCTTGGCTGCCCTTTGAACAGGAAGGTCCTTACTAGCTCTCTAAATCACTCCACTTCTAGCAATCAACAGGCATCATCTTTTGTTGGGGGATCATTGCCAAGACCTGGGGTTGACTTAGAGTGAGTTCTTCTCTGATATTGGGCACCACTTTCACAGATTTCACAGAAGCACCACTGCTTTCACAGGTGAAAGGTGATAAACATACACAGTAATCTCAGTTACATGGTGAGGAAGGATGTTGTATGACTTTTCTGCATGGACAGCTGGGATACCATGCTGAAAATCATTTAAACAGTCCTTTGAGGGCTGAACTGTGGTTCTGAGGCTTCTCAGAGTACTCACAAGCTCCACGTATGTGGGTTTCAGAAGCACTGATAAGCTGATGTGCGTAAGTTAAGATTTTAGTAGCATAAGCATCTGGAAACTGAGTCTCTCAGCCTTTACAAAAAAAATCTATTATCTAATTATCAACTGTCTGTTGTTTATCCAAGGTTTGGGATATTTTCTGGGTATTTTCTGGTCTTTTTTAGGGCACCTAAGACTTGTTTTCATGCAAAAGCACTTTGCACTTTTATTGCACTTTATGTATTGAGCATGTGATACCACTATATCCTTTGTTCCTAGATGTCTTTCTTCTCACCTTTTGAAGACGGTGTGAGTGAAGTGGTGTGAGTGCCGAGTCCAGCATCTGTAAAATTCAGTAAAAGGGATGTGATGATGCTTGGTTTAAACTACTTGTTTAAATTCACTGTGAGGTTCTGTGAAATGTTCTGTTTTTAAGAAGTGCTCAATTGCTTTAATGACTTTTGCAGTTCATGAACTCTTTCACTACTGCTTCACAAGAGAGGAGTCAAGAGTCCTATAAACAAGTATCCCTTGAAGTATAACACTTGTTTGTTCCCAGAGGAAGCCAGTTTTGTGCTTAGCATGAGGAAGGAATCCTCCTGGGCAAAACTGCATTGTCATTTAATTGGAGGTTGCATCATAAAACAGATTCATAAAGGGTGATGGTACAGAGGGAATTGAAGTCACGCAGGTATCCTTAGCATGGAAGATTTGCTTCACTTTTGGGCTGTACTAGTTCTTGTGTGTAGTTTGCTGAATGTTTTCTTGTTGATGGGTGTTCCTTTATCTGTTTCTAAAATATTATGAGACACCTTAGATTATCTTGCATCAACTTGACATGAGCCATCTGAAAGATTATGGATCTGCTGTGCATCCTACATGCACTTGAACATCTACATTGATGGCAGAGGTTTGATGTTATCCTCCCTGTTGATCAGCACTTGGAGGGTGCAGAGAATTTGTGTGAGCTGCAGGGCAGTAACAAGTTGTAGCAATCCCTGTGTCCACCGTGGTAGATAGCAAAGTGTATAGGCTGATTCATCTAGAATGAACTATTTTCCTCCCTTCCTTTCCCAGTTAACCATATCTCAGTCTGACACTTTCCCATCCTGATCTCAAGTGCAGTCATGTCAGTATAACCAAAAATCATTCTGTTTCCACTCCTCTAACCTTCCACCCCAAAGCCTGGATTTTAATCTGTATAAGAAGAAAGGTATAAGGAATAGGAAACTGTCATGGAACAACTACTGCAGCTTGGATTCTAAACAAGAGCTAATGTCTGTCTGTCCCTCAGAATTCAAGGCTGAAAATAAATTAATCCAAGTTTACACAAGCTGGGGAGGGGGGGGAAGAAAAGTTTGGATTTACTACAGATTCAGTGGCAATTAGGGCACTGCTAGAGAAAGGTGCAGCATAGGTAAGGAATATTCTCTCTCCTCTGAAGTACACGCAGCCATTTTACAGACTAACAAAGGAAGATTCTTAAGGAAATGTTGACAGCCTCTTTGTTTTTGTGGAAGTCTTCAGTTTTGTAAACATAGGCTTCCTCCTATGAACTAACTTTTTGTAGTCAATTGAAAGTTAATTATTTGAATCACTGTGTACTGTCATATTTGATTTTCAACAAGTATGCCTCTTCTTTAGATGATTATGCTGGTATACTTTGTATTTAAGAGTCATGAGATGTAGGTAGTGTCAATGAATTTGCTTATAATGAAGGCGCAGGTACAATTGTTTTGAATCATAGACAAACACATGTATCGAACAATAAGTGCTCTTCTATAAAACTTGAGTAGCTTGTCATTCATGATAGTGACTGAATTACACAGTTACTGCTTTTGTAATAATAAAGGATGTTTAGTGCATTTGTCTATTTTTTTTTTTTTAAGTCTCAGCATTAGTAAGGTTTTGCTGATGGAATAAGGACTTTGAAAAGTTTGGGAGTTACATAAAAATGTCTACATTTAGGCAGTTCACTGCAATTTTCAAATTTTTATAGATTGGTGATGGATGTGTTTAATTCAGTACTGTTAGGAAGTCTGGTTTAAAAAGCAGAGACTGTATTTGGGTTTAGATGTCAGCTGTAACTTCTCAATGATGCTGGCAGCCTGCATATCCTCTTTGGTCTAGAAACTACAATCAGAGTGTTTTAAGTCAGGAAAGTCAATGGATAACCAAGTATACAGCTTCCTGCCTGCAGGGAAATTTGGTCTTGGAAAATTTCAGGTATTTGTCATTATTTAAAATAATTATGATAACAATAAATTTGAATCGGATCTTTACATCCGTCAAAGTGAAAGAAAGATCAGATTTGTTGGTGCAGCAATGCAGTTTAGTCTTACAATGATGGGATGACCTGATTAACTGTTGAAAAATTCCATTTTGCTGACATATTTCACTTACTGTTATGAAATTCAGTGTGCTATGGAGACTTGCTGTGCTTAGGGTACAATAAGGTGTGCTTTTGAATGATAAAAACAGGGGGCTAAAAAGACCTTTCAGATATATCAACTGTTCAAGAGATATATTTAGAGTCTACCAGACAGATACGTATCCAACTTGTTCTTGAAAATTCTCCAGTATTAATGAATTTGTGATACCTTGAATTAACCTGTAGCAATGCTTATTTGATTCCTGTAATTAAGCCTTTTCCTGGTATCAAGCTGAGCTATTTCCCATTCTTTGCAATAGTCTCCTGCATCTTCAGAAGTATTTCATATTTATTTTAGGTTATTCTCTTCTGTATAACACATTTATTTCCATCTTTCTTCACAAGTAAGGTTTGTTTATACATCCTACGGTTTTTAGACACTGTACTGCAGTACTGATTTTGAGAAAATCCAGTCAGTTCCTGATAGCATTTCCTATAAAGTGTGTTAAAAGAGTGTGACCTCTATCCAAAACTTGAATTTTCTCCTTCCTAGTGCAAATCTATCTGCAACAATCAGGTTTAAAACATTATATTGACAGGTGGAATAGTGCCCAATGAATAACACAGCTACTTCAGTATTTCCTAGATCATCCAAATGCTGTGTCTCAACATTGTGTCTCTTAGACTTTTACTTCCATGTTAGAGAAATTGTAAGTGTACTGGTCACAATTAAATACAGTGTTAATTGGAATGGTCTTCCAGTTCACTGGTGGGCTTGAATTACTTTATGTTGTTAATCTTGCACAAACACCTTATCTGTGAGTATGGATCCTTATCTGTGTTGACATATCCTATGAGTTTTAAAAGGCAGTGAGATTATTCATTTCTTTTTCTCAGTGTTCCTGACTGAAGTGATATAGGGAACTTCTCTTTCCTTTTCTTGATTACTCTTAGAGCATAGTTGGAGCTCCTTCATATAGTTTTGTCTTTTAAAGAGATACTGATGATTATACTAGAAGATTTGATTAGAAATAAAGCATAAATGTTCAGTATGCTGTTTCTGGTTTACTGCTTTACTCTAGGTACCCAGCTTTTCTCTGTTGCTTGAAAGTTCACTAACACATTGACAACATCCTTGACCTTGAAGTTCTTCCTGGAAAAATATGGAATTACAACTTTTGCTCTTTTCTGACATACTCATATAGATCAGCGTGGCCTATGACATACTCATATAGATCAGCGTGACTCTATTGTTGGCTATTGAATGATTGTGATTCCATGAGCTGGCAACTTCATTCATGTCTTGCAGCCCTCTGCTCCTTGAGGCAGTGTCACATTCTGACTAGCCTTGTTTTGAATTGTCTCTACAGGTGATTTTATCTAGATTTTTGTTTCCTTTTGTGACTGTTCTTCCTTTTTTTTATCCCCAGTTGCCACTATTTTTCTTCGCCCACCATGTGTCCATGTCTTGAAAATTTTCTTAAACAGAATGTTTTCTATATACCAGTGCTTCATGCAAGCATGAAGAGCATGAAACAAACAAACAAGAAAGCAACTTGAAAATAATACCTAGTAAGAATCTGAAACTTTTGATGTTGGTTTAATGTTGTAACTGAAATGGAAATAGTCCACAGTGTTTAAACACAAACATGTTGTAAGTTGTCTTCTTTAACTAGAAAGCTACTTCTCTTGTGGATGGACTTGTTTCCCAAAACACCACTTGGGAGTCTATCATTAGCTGCTGCTTGACACTTCCTAGGAACTCAGAACTGTTCCATTCTTCACATTTCTTTAAAACCTTTTTCTCTCCAAGCGTGACAAAAACCAACAAATTTTAATTCACAGAACTGAAGTTCAGAGTCTGCTTTAGATATCAACTTAGACCATAAAAACCTGGTATGGAACTTGTATTGTAGGGCCAGATCTTGAGATTATGAGCATCGGAAATGGTCAGTTATATGTGTTGTAGCTTCAGGCATACTACATATTTCTTTTCTGACCTTTTTACCTTCAGTCATGTATTAATAGACTTTATTTACATGGCACTCTTTTGGAAAGCATATATCCTAAATTACTGTGAAAGTTTTTATTGGTTTTCAAAAAAAAAACCCTGGAAGACATTAAACCTGTCGGTCCGCTTCTATGTCATGCTCTAATCTTGTACACTGAAACAAGAAGTGGGTGTTCTTACTGCAAATGGATCAGTGCTGCCCTTGCATAATGTTAATCCACTGACCAGAAGAATAACCTTACTTAATGGTTTTTTTTGTCTTTCCTGCAATGTCATCCACCTTCAAAATGAATGCTGATTCTAAGTTTAAAAAGTAACATTAATATTTGGATTCCTGAATATAATATGAACTGTAGCTTCTAGTAAAA
Organism: Turnix velox; assembly: GCA_013400935.1. Classification (NCBI taxonomy): domain Eukaryota; kingdom Metazoa; phylum Chordata; class Aves; order Charadriiformes; family Turnicidae; genus Turnix; species Turnix velox. Next base: position 35,922 of record VZTY01006115.1, read on the forward strand.
TGTAATATATTAATTTGTACAAGAAACTGTAGCACTCGAGTTTTAGAATGAAATCAATTAAAGAGTCAAGTCAAACCCAGAATAGACTGTTCTCATTTGGTCCTTTGAAATTTATCTCAGTTTAGACTGTTAGAGTGTTAATTTCTGGCTTGAAGGGGCCAGCAGACTGACTTGCTGTAATTCATTTGGAAGATTGTGTGGCTTTAGAAGAGATTTTTTTTGTTTTCTTTTAATTTGGGGAAAAGCACTGAAATTTTTTTTTCTATTTTTAAAAGAAGCTATAATTATGTCAAAAATACCACAATGAGGAAATACAGAATCTGTATAATAGGTTTTTAATGTATTCAGCTTATGGTAAAAAGGGTGCCTGAAAAGATTTATATAAGGACATACTAAATTAGTACAGAAACATGCTAAACTCCTTAAAATGGATAACACTAAAAGTCCTTTCTAGTTATTTTTCCAAACCACAATGAATAACTTGGTGAATAATATATTTTGCTTGAACCAAATTCTGAAGTAAGCATGCCAGATTTCTAGAGAATAAGTTCCTCAGAAAGCCTAGTAAGTGCAGATGTATTCGTCATGTAACTTATCTGTTCTAACAGCCTTTTAAAATTATAAGTCCATAGAGCTAAATGAACCAGAAGTGTTAAGACATGTATGGCAAAATATGCTACCAGAGTATTTAGATTAATAGAAATCATCTGTTTACTCCTTTTATGTCAAAAGAAGTTGCTTTTCAGTGTAGGAAAGTTATTCTAAGATATAATTAGGAGTCAGTTTCAAGTATTTCGCAGTTTTCATTTTTAATTATAGGACTATCATAATACCAAATTATTAACATCTAGTAAATTACTCATCAAAACTAGGAATAAAGAAATCAAACTTTGTTAGAATAAAAAAAAATCTTACTGCTCTTTTATAAGACACCTTGCATTTGTGAGGTGGTATGAGTTTAAACTATTTTAAGATCCATTACTTACAGGCAGGGCAGTCTCTGTATCTATTTTGCTACAGCATCTCAACCTAACAGACTTGAGGAGTTATTTCAGTATCCAAAACACACTTAATCTTTAAAATATACTCACATCATGCTGTACAGGCATTTGATATTTGAAAACAAAATTATAGTAAACTATCTAGAAAATGAAAGACCTGACTATTAAGTAGTGTGGCAAATGGTCGAAGCAGTACTTCAGCAAGACAAGAAAAGGAAATTGAGAAAACATTGCATGGGTATCAGGTATTCACAATGCCTGATTTTAGGCTTTTATAATATATCTCCCCCATATGACAGCACCCTCTAAGAAGCAGACTAAATTGATGCCTCAAAGTAGTAACTGTTTCAGCAATGTAAGTTTAACTTTCCTGTGCCACTCTTTCCCTTGTGCATTGACCCAGGAGAAACTTCACTCTTTCTTGCCAAGAGAGGGGACACAGGGAGAATCACTACATACACCGGGTGCTGACTAGTTGGAAACTGAGACCTTTCCTTGGCCAAACTTTGTATATAATTTGATTTCCTGTTACTGTAATCATAGAATCATAGAATAGTTTGGGTTGGAAGGGACCTTAAAGATCATCGAGTTCCAACCCCCCTGCCATAGGCAGGGACACCTCCCACTAGACCAGGCTGCCCAGTGCCCTGTCCAGCCTAGTCTTGAACACCTCCAGAGATGGGGCATCCACAACCTCCCTGGGCAACCTGTTCCAGTATTCCACCCTCACTGTAAAGAATTTCTTTCTTATGTCTAGTCTAAATCTATCCCCCTCTAATTTATATCCATTGTTTCTAGTGAGTGTTTCTAATCAATAGATGTGTGATCATTTTTCTTAGAGTGTATTCCCTAAGCTGTTTAAAGCAGCATGCTCTCTGTGTAACAACACAAGCAAATTCATCTTCAATACTTTTGACTCCAGAAAGAAAATGCTCTTAAAGAAATTTTTCTCTCAGCAGTACCCTTGCATGAGATACTATGATGTTAGGGTGGTTTTTTTCCCCTCATCTGTGTTTTCCCATCGTAGATCTTTTGAACAGATGGCTTCAGTTTTATGAAACATGCAGCAATGCCTTCCGTTAAATTCTGTGAACTAATAATTTTGTGTTTCTATTTTTGTAAAGTGCTTACTGTGTAACTTTTACCTGTATGAGGCATCATTTTTCCTTTTTTCATGGAAGTTTTGCTGAGATCTGAATTTAAACTATTCATGATGACTTTTTTGCAGTACTATTACTGACCTACACATTTTTTTCTTGATTCCACTGTTTCTTTATGAATTTCAGTTGCTTGTGTTAGAGCCTCAAAGTTTCAAATAAGAATTGGAACTGTGTTGTAACTTGTAGAAGTCTGCGTGACAACAAAAAAAGTATACCTGTACCTGGTTTTATAGTGCTTCTCTGGGAAAGACAAACCATGTCATGAAACATGTAGCTGCAGTGTAGAAACCTTTGAACGTTTCTTCCTCTCTCTTTTGATAATTTTTTTTTTTTTAGTGCGCGGTAGGAGATGTTTATTCACTTCAGGGGAAGATTTAGTTCTGTATGGGCTAGCCATACAGTGTAAGAATTTTAAGTTTAAACTACATCTTTGTGCTTTCTAAACTTATTTTATTTAAAATGTTTTGACATAGTATAGAATACTTTTGAATCTCTTCCGTAGAGGTTTAGCAAATATGGCTTACAATAATGCAATTTATGTAACTCTTTTCTAAAATAAAAATTATGTTTATGAACAGGAAAAATATCCCATCTTCAAACACACTGCAAGTTTTTCAAATAGCTAAGAATAGAATTTGGCAGCTGCTGATCCTCTGGGGGGATCTAAATCACTTTGGGGATAATATGAAGCCCTGTTTGCTGTAGTAGACATTTTTTCTGTCCTCTGCCTGTGTTCTGGGGCTGGGTGGTCAGGCAGCAATTGCTTTCTTTGCAATTGAAGGCTTTGCTGTGTAATTATGTTAACGTGCCCGATGTTGTCTTTCTCTGACTCTTCTCCATGTAGAAATTATGCCTTTGGGCTAAAGGACATATGAGGAATTTCCAAACCGAGTTTGCTTAGCTGCTGCTGTCAGCAGCAACTCTGCATTTGTGTCTGGCTTTGACACCCTTTTCAGGTGTAAGACAGGCTCTATACTTACTTTAAGGATTTTGAAGCGTTTGGAAGCTTATTCAGTACTTTTAATCAGGCTGCCACAAACTGGAAACTCCCAGGAATTTCTGTGCGTGAGTGTAAATCAGCTGAGAGGCACAGCTGCAGTAAGACCAGCAGAGGAAGAAAGGCCAAGTGCATTTATTTTTGTCCAGGAAATCCCAGGCTGAGATGGTAGCGCAGCATACTCATGCAGCCTGTCTCTGCCAAAGTAGAAACCGATCCTCCTCAGGATCCCATTCATCTCTCTCACCCAGAGTGCCTATTTCAGCATCCTAAGTAAGCCCCATTCTTCCTACATCTCTTGACTTCTTAACTTTGTGCTCTCTCCCTTCCAGCCACAGGTCCTGCTCTTCCCAAAGCAAAACACATTCTTCCACTACTTTTGACTTTCCCATGTAATGAATGCCAGCCTAGCATATGCTTGCTGTACTCTCCTTCTGCACTATCCACGTGGAAACAGGGTCCCCAACGCAATTGCCCCACTCGCTTGTAGCACAGACCCATGCCCTGAAGCAGTTGATGCAGCTCTGTCACCTTATAGCACTGCCTGTACCCTATGGCAGCTTCCTCCCTCCTGCCCAGTTTGATTGCAGGTTGGCTGGTTGGTCCTGGCCAGATGGCTGTAGGTACCCATGGACATGGGGCAACTTCTCAGAGGAGGAAGTTTTGGTTCACCAAATAATGATCATTATTTGGCTACTTCTGTAAAAGGCTGAGCCTGGGAGAGGTAGCACTGCCTTGGTGCTCACACTGCTGGACAGGACAGGTAGGGCAGCATCTTCACAGAGCACTCTCAGGCACGAGGATTGTGAGATCTTAACCACATCGTGGTAAATGTATTTGCACTAGGGGGGAAAGGACTACATTAGGCTAATGTTTCTTCACCTGCTAAATTGTGGAGAAATTTATTTATTTCTCTTTGTGGAAAGTAAGGAAAGAGCAGTGCATTTGCTGTCTGTGATACATTGCCTTTTATTCTTGTGGGTTTTGTTTCCCTGGCTTTTGCAAGAAATCTTTGGCAAATACATATCCTAAGACATCACTGTGTCTTGATCACTCTGAGGTTCAGCATCAAGTGATGCATGTATCTTCAAGGAAATTGACTTTAAAAAGCCCCACAAAACAATGACAATTGACATCGAAACAAGTGCCAGGCATTTACTTGGAATGAAATTTTGGCAAGTGGGGAAACCCTCAGCAAGTTGGTTGGCTGAGTCCTGGGTTTGAAGATTGCCTTGTCTGCCTGAACCATGACAAGACGCAAACCTTCTTTGTCTTGAAAGAAAGCCAGAAAGATAGGAGCTATCAAACGCTATCTGACCAGATCTGAACAGAATTAAATTTAGCAAATAGTAGAATAATATTGTTACATGGTGAAATTGCTCTCAGTGCACTCTGCATGCTGCACTTTCTTGCCTTTCCTTCCACCACTGCCCGAGATTTTCTTTCTCTATCCCCTAAATAACATTCATGCCTCTCTGAATTTTCCAGTCCATTAGCTTCAAATGAATAAAAGGCAGTGAATGAATTTACTGAAGATAATCTTTGTATGGAGAAACACATTTTGATTGAAATCTTTCAAAAAATACTGTGCCCTCAGAGAGAAAATCTATGAAAAAAGTTTTGTCTGAAGGCTGTAATATTGGAGACATTTTTAGTATAATTTCTTAAATGAGAAACATACTTTTTCACTGAAGACGATTTTCCTCAAAAGTGTTCTAAAGCTCCAAGGGCCTCAGATCAAGTATTTGCTCATTCAGGTCTAAAGACATCCCTAAAATAGTGTTCAGACTCCGTATTTAATTTTAAAAATGCTAAACTGGGTAACTTCTTTTTATAGAAGATAACCTCCACACTACTTGAAGTAGAAGTTAAACCTCACCTTTTTATTGCTGCCCTTACCTATCCGTGGTCTAACCATGTTAATATATTAAGCCAAACCTAAAAATACTGAAGAGAGATGGTAGTTTGACATGCCTTATACTTTACGTGGCTTGTTATATTTATTAACTATATATGTAGTTGCTAAATTAGTAGAGAAATGTGGAAGGCAAAGCTTAAGCAGGCCTAAATTCCTTGGATGTGGAATTCCAGGAAGAAAAAGATACTCTTCAAATAGCTGTCCATAAAAGTAAATATTCATTAAACATGCAGAAGTGAAACATAGTTTACCCATATGCTTCTATGAGATTTTTTGTGAGACTCTTTGAGCCTGAATTTTCCATGTTGGGACATAAGGCACCAAAATTGATGTTCTTGTATGTTTAGACTTTGGCTTCTTCTTGCCTGGGAAGTGGAATTGTAGGGTTGAAGGGTGCCTTCAAAGGCCAGGCAGTCCAACCCCCCTGCAGTGAGTGGGATATTCTGCTCTAGGTCAGGTTGCTCGGAGACTCATCAAGCCTGGTCTTGAATGTCTCCAGGGATACAGCCTCCACCACCTCTCTGGGCAACCTGTTCCAGTGTCTTACTACTCTCTTGGTGAAAAACTTTTTCCTTGTGTCTAACCTAAACCTACCCTGCTCTGGTTTAAAACCATTTCCCGTTGTTATGTCGGTGTATGCTGTGCAAATAGTCCCTCCCCAGCTTTCCTATTGGCCCCTTTCAGGGTCTCCCTGGACCCTACTTTTCTCCAGGTTGAATGTCCCCTGCTCTCTCATCCTGCCCTCCTAGGAAGAGTGATTCCAGCCTTCACATCATCCTCATGGCTATTGCTACTAAAATGAAATGGGATTTCAGACTACATCAAATGAATGACTGTCTTCCTGCTGCATTGCATAAAGGACCAAAACACAGGCAGGACTCAGAACCCACTGCTGCGGAAGTTGCCAGATATTTGTCGTTTGCCAGATTTTAAACAATTATAAAATTTCCACCATATCTCCAGAGTGCAGCTTCCTTCCCTCCCCTCTCCACCAGCTTTCCCGCCCTCCCTCCTCCCCTTCTCTTGGCTTTGCTTGTAGCTGTGAGTGCTTGCTGTTCCTGCAGATCAGGCAATGACTTCTGCTGACTATGTACATTTATTTGTGTCAAGGTATTTTGCACTATTAGGCCTGCAAATGGAAGCTGGTGAAGTGCATTTTTTTTAAAGAATTTAAAGCTGAGAAACAATTTGGACCTTGAGTACAAGTGAAATGAATATGCAACAATTAGACACAAAGTTCATAGTTCTTGATAACGAGCTGATGTACAACATTTCAAATCCTGATAATTTAAGTGTCCTTCTGAGAAATGAGTCAAGTTCAGCTGTCCTTTTTTTATGGAAATTTATGAACCCATTTCAGATCACAGTGGTTCTTGTGATAGATAATGCAAAAGAATTAGAGATCAAAAGAAATAAATCATATAGTGTGTAAGATGCATGACCTTACTTGAGGTTTTATATGCACTTACTTTTTTACATTAATCATTTCATTAGGATTTTATTAGTTACTATTCATGGAAGAGGTTTCTACTATGTAGCATTACAGAGCCAGGAGGTAGTTTTATATGACAAGAATTAATAGTTACTCTTTTTGTTAGCAAATAGACAAAATTTTATTAGCAAATGTTCAGATGCTATTTCTAAAGTAAAAAGCAGGCAGCAGGTATTCAACCAGTCTCTTTTTATCTAAGTGTCACTGTTTCTCAAATCAGATAGCCATCAAATGGCAAACTTACAAAGGGATCTGGAGATGGGTTTAGACTCCACTTTTCCAAAATAATGTTCAGATACATGAAATAGGAGAAGCTCTTTTGCCCATCCACAGTCTTCCTTTTGTGCACCTCTTTGCTCATATTATCTGACCAGTAACTTGCTTTGTAGCCTTTTCCTTGCTGCTGTCCTTGTATTGTATGGATGCAATTTCACACAGCTTTTGTGAGGATAAGGTAGAATTGGTAGAAAACAGACTTTAACTTTGCCCTGAATCATGCCCAAAGCAGCTTGGCTGAAAGGAGCTCTACGGAAAAGTTGATACACCAATCTTTGATTACAGTCTTAGACCTTCCTGTCTACACAAAGGACCAAAATAAGATTGTTCTGGCATCTTTTTTGTTTTTATAATCCTTATTTATTACTGCTTTGTTTAGCAGAGTCCGTAGTTATTATTTGAGTATAATTCTTGCAATTTAATAATCATCAGTGGTGTTTTCTCATGGGACAACAAATTAAACATTTCCTGAGAAAAATAGAAGAGTATGCAGAAATTGCAAGTTACTGTAATATATCGAACTTTCTAGGTGGACAGTTGTTTATTAGTTCTGGTCTTCTGGTTTTGTCAGCTGAGAATTGCAGAGATTTTTCAGAAGATTAGCTTTTGTTAAGACCTGAAAGGGCCCTGTGGGAAGTATTGGTATCTCCTTCCACTTTGCATTGGCATCTCCCTTCCACTTTGCATTGGCAGGTTTGAATTGTTTTCTTCCTACTCTAGCACCTTTTGATTATCAAATAAATTGGATTATTTCGGTACATTGCCCTCCCACTAGACCTTTGTATTTCTTCAGAGGTTATAGACTATCCGCTGAGATTTTTATTTTGAGTTCAGATAGGTCAGGACTGGAATATATTCCTTTGTTTTCTAGGATCTCTTTTGAAACAACCTTTGAAGACCAAAGGAGGGGTTTTAGGTAAAATGAGTGTGAGTTTTAGCCAAGTGGTTCCATAATAAAGATCTCCCAAAAGTTAGCTTTGTAACAGGCATGATCAGCATTATCTAAAAATAGCTACCTGACATCTTCCACTGATACCAAAATCCTGAGATTTCAATATAGGAAATCCTTTGGCTTATAGGAGTTCAGCTTCTTTGTGGTTGCCTCTGTGTCAATAGCTGGACCTGCTAAACCTCGAGATCTCCTGAGAAGCTCTTTCCTAGAGAAGAGCTCTTGGCTGAGCAACTCTTCTGCTTGTGCAACAGAAGATACACCTCTAAAGTATTCTCAGTAAACTGTTATGGCAGCAGAAGCTAACCCTCAGAATGGCAAGTCTTCTTAGGTCTTCTTAATGATTATTTTGCAAGAACTATAAATTGCCATGCAATGGATTTTTCATTTCAAGAACATTGGTGTATCCACTGAGAGCAGTGCTTCCTATTTTCATTTTTCCTCTCAAATATTGACTTCTTGTTATGTTGCAAAAGCAGAAAGTGAGAACAGGTAAAGGCAAGCTATTTTGTGATCTTAAATAGGTGTATTTTTCTGAAGCTATATAAAGTGCTGCATTAATTGCACACATTATTTCAGGGTTTTAAGTGTTGATATGTTTTGCTTTTCTCATGGAAGCTAACCGAAGGGTCTGAGGATTTAAGGATTTGTAAGAAGTCCTTTCCAGTTAATTTTTACTAATTATGTTTGCCAGATTTTAACTGTTTTTTAAAAAATGAAATGTACATCTTATGCAAATAATAATCCATGATCACTTAAGCAAACATCCAAAAAAAAGTTAGACTGAATAAATCAGCAACATCTAAGTATTTCTGTATTTCTAGTAAGCTAAGGGTTTTCACAGTTTCGTTGTTGTGATAGTAGTGTTCAGACTGCCTGAACAATACATTGTTATGCATTGCTTCTGTTGTAAATTTTCCATTCTTTGAAATTCATAATGCAGATTTGGAGCCTTGCTGCTGCAGATTCAGGCTTTTCTGTTAGAATTCGTCACTTTTTGAGTGAGTGTATATGAGCCTCAGCACAGTTGCCCACAGGGCTCAGGTTTAGTTCACAGGCCTCTGAGTTACTTAGTTATTATGGCTTTAGGAGTGCAGTGCTGTGTGTTTATGGCATAGTACCAGCAGCCGTGCACGGATGAGAAATACCTGATTTAACAGTTCCTCTAATTTTGGTGTATTATAAAGGTTAAAATAACATGCACATTGGGATTATTATTAATCCAGAGACTGTAAACGTGGTCTCCTAGTAACCTGCCAGTAGTAGGGAAGAAGCTCGGAGTAGAGCCACTTCAAAAATACACTGGTTGCCTGAGTTGAACTCCTGTTGACATTTAAATAGGGTGTCATGTTCCACAACAGTTGAGAAACAATGCTTGGCAAGAAGATCATTTCAAGAAGTGTACAGGAAAATGGGTCTACTTTCTCTTTTTTTCCAGTGGTGGAAGAGCTATTTTGGTGCTGGAAACTGTTCCTGTGTGAAGCGTATGGGAAAGAAATAACAAACGTACACTGAACCTGGAGAAGGGAAAATAAATAAATATTTCAAGGGGTTGCATAGAAGAACATCAGGACCATAGTTTTACCTGGGAAACTAGAACCTAACAGTAAGGCAGGAAGCAGCTTTGAAGCAGGCTAGTAGCCTGGACATGAGGAAAGAACTCATTTAGCGGAAGTAAGAACATTAAAGTGGTATTCCATGGCTGAGTCATTGGCAATAGTTGAAGTAGCAAGGGTTAATTGTTAACTGGTTTGCAGTTTGCTTCATTTTAACACACTGCTGCCATAACAAGGAGGTATATTATGAATAATTTAAGAAAGCAAATGTTTGTGATTTCTTTACTGCTAGTCCAACTACATATACAGCTATTCCCTTACCTACCTGTGGAACAGAGCACTTTAAAATAATATAAAATAATACAATTAGCCTATCACTTCTAGTGGTAGCTTGAGATGCAAGCTGTTTTAACTTGGGTTACCTTATATACACAGCTGAGAGTGACAATTTAAAACTTAATTTTCAAGTCATTGTATTTTCTCCTTGTTTTTTAATGAGTAAAAAAAAAAGTAAAATCTTGGGCATATGTTGTACCTCTTTGACTTGAGGTATACATCAAAGTAGTCTAAGCATAAGGCAAATCTAAGCAAGCTAAGGGAAGGATTGACTGGAGTTATTTTTCCAATTTTTCTTGACAAGAGTGCTTGCTCTCCTTGGTCTTCCAAACTCTTCCTGCTTTTTAAGAGAGTGAGCTCATCATAGCCAGAAAAAGCTTCCAGAGAATCATAAGAGATAAGAATTCAGTCTTCAATAACACCAGAAGGTTTCTTTACTGGTAAAATATATTTTGTAGTAACTTATTCCTTTGTATTTTAAACAACTTCATGTGAAGGAGAGCAAGGAACTCTTTGGATAGTTAGATCATATCATGGTAGGACATCTCTTGGAACAGTAGCAGTGTGTACTGGGTAAGGACAATTTCTTTCAAGAGGAATCAATTTGAACTTGTCACGGAGATCAGTGTATTCTTGCTGCCTGAGCTCTGCTTAATAATCATGCTGGGCTATTTTTAACAAGACTTAATAAACTTTGCCAGGAGCAGGTACAGGAAAAATCAGTGGAGAATCCAAGAGCAGGGCTATAGGGAAGGCAATGCATTCACTCTAAAAATCGGCAGGCTGTAAAAACACACCTTTTTTGTACTGACACTCTTAAAAGCTGCTTGATCTGTGGGTTATTTCCTCTATCATTAAGCATCTTTTTTATAGAAATCTAGCTTCAGGCTGCATTTTCTGCACATCCTATCTATATATCGAGTGTTACTTAAAGTGTTGACAAGCATATTGATTTAATTTTCCATTCTCATCCTTCATTTTCTTTAAGCAGTTTCTAACCTTGAATGAAAAACTCCTTTTGAAAATGTATTTTTCATATTTTCTCACTCCTGAATAAGGGGTAATTTCAGGATAAAAAGGAGATTATGCAAAAAAGTTCAGCAACTTGAAATCCCCGTGTTGTTAGGGTTTGCTTGGTTTGTTTTGAAAGCCAGTCCAATCAAATTAAAAGCAGACAAAACTAAATTTGGTTCAAAGTTGGCTCACCTCAAATTTCAGCAGAGCTGTGAAAGCCAAGTTTAAATTGGGACAGGAAGGGAGGGAATGTGGTCAATAGCCTTAAAGTTGAGCATTTTAAATAGGAAATCTGTTTATGCTTCCAATAGCACTTGCTGTTCTGATTTGTTTAGAAAAGCTGAAACAATTCAGAACAGTGGAGTTGCTTGAGGCTTTTCTGGCTTGGATTGAGCTAAACTTGACAGAAATTCAATCTCATCTCCAAGCTTTGATGCATCCAGTTAAGGGATGTAAGTGATTCCAGTCTTCACTTAAAAGCACCATCTTTTGCCATTAGTTTCTTCACATTCTCCTTGTTTTCCAATACCGAGAAAAGCATTATTATTTCCTATTCTTAAGAATACATTGTATAGCTTATTCCGTGTCCTTTTCAGAGAGAAGTTATAATTTTGTCATGATTATTAAAATACTGCTTCAGGGAAAAATTACTAAGTATAATATGGGATCACAAAATGGAAGTCTCAAGAGATTTTTGGAGGGAAATATATTGATAGTGCACTGCTAAAATGTAGCTGGGTTACTTTGACTGATTTTTGATAGAATTAGAAGAACAAATCCTTTCTCAGAGAGATGAAAATTAAGGAGCATATAATTGCTAGATGAAGACACTTGTCAAGGATGAACAGCCTCTCCCTCCCTAAATCTGCATGGAATGTTCTATAGAGGGCCTTTCCATTATTTTTTGTATTTCAATCTTTGGCTTAACTTTCTTCTCTTTCCCTCCCTCTTTCCTCTTGCCTTCCTGACTCCAAAATGCCAAGTTTTTCAACAGGGTGGTTCTCACTCACACTAAGTCAGTAGTGACTTAAAGCATCATCTTAGCTGATTCACTAATGCTCCTAGCAGGATAGGTCAATGTACATATATAAATACAATACATTATATAAAATAATCTATATAATTTGTGCAATACATTGTATTTATGTAATTCATATCAATACTGAGAACAGGAATTCTATCCGGATTACTACATTAGGAATTCAGGGTCTGCTGATGTGGAAGAGAATAATCACATCCTTTTCTCAAAAAGCAAAACTCTACATCTGTAACAAACAAATTTGGCTGAAAGAATACATGCATGTGCAAATGGAATTGAAATGGTGCTTAAATTATACCAAAATATTATTCATACAGTTGCTACATGCAATGCTTGCAATCCAAATCAGTTTTTGCATCTTTGTGGTCACTATGCAAACTACTGCTTTAGAGAATTTTCATGTAATTGTAGATGAATCTTCAAGACTTGGCACCTCTTTGAAATCTGGCAACACTAACGAGGAGATGTGCTACATGTTAGGGAGGCATAGCCCAGAATTTACAGTCCAGATGTGGCGCATTCAGAGGGTTTGTGATGGTAGTTCTTGATCTTACACAGTGATGGATTTTATAAAATTCAGTGAGAAACATATGAGACACATACATATTACCATCTTTGCTCTGTCCCTAGTAAGTGATGTAAGCAGCCTGGACACCTTTTATGGGAACACTGCTGCCATCCTCCAGCTCTATTGAATGGTATGAGGAAAACTGGAGTAAGCTGACCAAGCTGGATATGTAATGTGATACAGAAGAACATGCATATATTATGAAAGAGATATGATTTAAAATATCCCAATTAGCAGTGATAGGGAGAGGATTGTTGTTTGTGGGCCCAATAAGTCATGAGTGAAGAGTGTGTTGTTAGTGGCATAAGAGGGAAGAAACTATAAAAATTTGTCTGATATTTCATTCTACAGGAAAGAACACAGTACAGCTCTTAAATTTTTAGTCCCTGAGTACTAGGACTCTAGCACCAGGATTTTCTTTGGTTTTGCCCTACATCATGAACCATTGATCTGAGAAAAAGTTAAAACTACTTAAAATTTGAAGGCTTTTCTAAGGAATGGCTAAATCCCTTATATGCCCCTTCCCCACCATAGCCACAAGCCTTGCTTCCTCTCCTAGTTTTACCAGTAAGGAAGAGAATGATGTTCACATTTTGGGAGCAGAAAGATGGTCTTAAATGTAAAGGAAAGGGTTACTTCGATTCTGTATTCAAAGGAACGGAATATGGAGCTGACAAGTGTTCCTCCCACTAATTTCCCTCTTCTGTCAAATACCTGTATTATTTTCTTTGTCATCTGGATTCTCTGCATCGGGATCAGGATCTTCTCTTTTCTCCTTTCCTCCCCCCAGCTGAGCTAAATTTTACTGCTGCTCAGCATTGCCCTTTTATTGCCATCATCTTTTGCTATAGCTTCAATCCCATTTTCATATTAGCTCTTTCTTCATTCTTTAATTTTCTCAGCCCTGCAAGCTTATATATGCAATTTGTTTTCTTTTCAAAATTAGTATTTTTCTTCAGGATTTTGTTATGCTCTGCTAACATTTTTTCAAAATTAAAAAAATAACCAAACACCTCTGTAAATTCCACTAGTAGCATGTTCTTGGAATTCGTGGATTTTACTGTTGTGCAAACTGGTTCTGATTGAGCACTCTTTCAACTCAGTTTTTAGCCTTTCTCTTCTGCTCACTCTGTTCAGGCAAAAACTGATAAGATAGTAATTGATTTGGCTTTGTAGGTTTTGCAAATTCACTGTCTTGTGAGTGTGAAGCATGTGTCTAGGCTAACATTTGGACTCTAAATCTTGTTTTCTTCTAGCTTTTCTGAGTGTGCAGTGAGTGCCCAGAGACTAAGTGCAAGGGGAAGTATTGAGACAGAGAACATTTTAGTAGCCTGAGCTGTGCTTTGATCTGTCACCTCCATGCTGCAGAAAAAAAGAGTAGCACATTTAGAAGAGTTTAATTTGGGAGAGGAAAGAAAAAGTTAGCTGTATCTTGGAATTACATGTGCATTTAATTACGGATGCCCAAGTTAGCAAAATTAATGTTACCAGCTTCCTCTCCCTCCCCCTACCTCAGCCACCACTGAATATGCCAAACTTGGGGGCAATCCAAAAAAATATTTTGTCTTTGTTTCCATTTGTAAGGGGTGTCATCTGTTTGCATCTTCTTACAGCAAAAATTTGACTTTGTATTTAACTGTATAAGTGGGAGAACCCCTCAGTGATACACTTTAATAGCAGAATTAATGTTTGAACTTAAGTCTGTTTGTTGAGGGGTTTTCTGGCTGCTAAGTATGTAAAAACATTCCTAAATCTAACCAAGAACAATCCCTAAAGTTTCCCTTTATGTAATAGAGTTAGTGATTATTTTGTTCTTTCTGGTTAGGCAATTAATGTAAAACTTTACAGCTTGTAAAAATCCACCATAAATACACACTGGCTTGACTGGGTGATCTAGTCTGCTCCCCTGGAAGTGGTGAGCACTCATCTTAGCAGCACAAGCTTCTGCAAAGGCAAATAATGTCACAGTCATCTTCTGAAATTCTATGAAGGTGTTTGTAGAGTAGTGGAGAAAATTAGGAGACAATTCCTTCTCTTTTAAAAGACCTTTTGCAAGTTTTATCAGGGGGGCCAACTAAGGAGCTGAAACAGTCACAGGGAGAGTGGAACAATATTCTCATGATGTTAGAGTTTTGCCTGTATTTCTCTTTTAACAACAGATTTGTTTGAAAGTTTTATGTCTTTATATGTTCATCAGAAGGCAAAGGAGATATTTTGGCTACTCAAATCAAGAAACGGGAGAGAAACTTGGAAAAGGGCCAAGCTAGAGGAGTGAGCTTAAAGATATCTGCATGTATGTCATTAGAGAGCCTGTGATTTTGGCACAGTTACAGAAAATTGGGATTTCTTTTTTGCTTTTCAGACATATAGTAGTATACTTGCATTTAAGAGGAAAAGAAGGAACAATTATTATTTCTTTTTAATTTCCAGAATTATTTTAAATATCTGTAGTCAGGTTTTAATCTCTCTTCACTAGAACGTCCTTTACTTTTTTACAGTGTTCATGGGTTTGCTTTGAGCAGATATCAGAACTGTCTGTGCTGATCCTAATTTGGACAATTTTAATTTTGATATGTGAGACAGATATCATTTCAGCTACTCTCACAATAGTCTTCACACTGGTGCTTCTCCCAGTTCAGCATCTCACTTGTGCTTCTTCTCCAAGTAATGCTGGTCTTAATTCTGGCCGGGTCCTTATTCCTTCCATGTCTGTTGCTGTGTTCCATTAAACCAGCCTCCATCTCACTCTTTTATTTTTAACCTCTCTTATCTATCAAAGGCTTTTTTAATTCAGATTTTGCTTGAAATGCTTAAGTTGTTGTTTGCAGTTGCCTTTGTAATTGTACTCTTCTTTGTAATTGTAGTGTGCCAGCTAGAACTGCTTAAAATTCAGCATATATGTACCCATAGGTTTAGAGATAAAATTTGGGGGTTTCCTCCCATATGAATACTAGATATTCTAGAGACAGTATTTGTACAGATTGTTTCAGGAGATGTGTTCAAAGGAATGTTGAAATTAAATATTAATGAAATCAGGAAGTATCTATGAAAAATTCTGACACCTCCAACCTCAGTGGTTGTCAGGCATTCTTCAGAGATTAAGAAGAAATTTGGTGGCTGATGAATGATTGAACTTTTTAAAGATTATGAAAGCTTGATTGACTGTGATGTTTGTTGTCTCCTTAAGACCTAGTTTGCCTTTCCTCTTCTTCAGGTCTTTGGTAGAATTGCATGATTTACTAAGTACTACAAATACAAATTCAAAATAAATCTTAAGGTGGGCTACTTATGTGTTAAAATGAGAGAGGAAAGAGAGACGCACTTCATATCTGTGTGTTAATGCATCTCTGTATGTATTAATTTGTCTTCTTCAGGTCTCTGTGAGCTTCTTCATATGCTGCATTTTCAGCTCTAGTCCATCAGTTCTTTCCCCTTCTGCAATTTCATGCTTATTAATGCCCTATAGCTTTGGGAGTAAAACACCTGGAGAAGTGGATTCCATCTTGTTCTGTAGCTGAGTGCTTGAGAAAATCACTGTGTTTGTTCAATTGATGCATTTAGGCTTTTTTAACCAGAGAAGAACTATTTTGTAGAACGGAAGAGGAGCTAAATTCACAATAAATAAGCAAGCCATATTTATCTTCTTGAATTGAGGTCTGTACCTACTGCTCATCCCCCAATTTGCCAAATAACTGTTATTATTGGAGACTTGGGTGATGCTGGAGGTAAAGGATGAATCTTAAGATGTGCAGCATGTTGGCAGGAGCATTTTGATGATAGATACAATGGGCACAAAATATATCTGAGAGCTGGACAAATTTGTGCTGTGGTCACAGAACTTCTGTGGAAAGCAGAATAAACTGGAAAAGGATGAACAGCAGCTGACATGAGGTGGGAATTACCTTTGTGATGCTACTTAGGTGGCTGAAATGACTCACTAAGAATAATAAGGACACTTCCCAGTTTTGTTGTGCTATGGTACATGTTTGATTAGGTAGTGAGCTACTGTTTTCCACAAGTAAAACATACTGAGATTTGTGAGTGAGATCTGTATTCACAGAAGTCATCTTAAGGTTAAATACCTCAACTAAGTCACACCAGACCTGTCTTGTCTAGATGATCCTACTCATCTAGAACTAAGTGGCATCAAGTGCTCCAAGGTCTTGTAATTTTGAAGCACAGTGTTGAGATCTTGCTCCCTGAGCAATATCTACCTGCAACATAAAAACCTACTTGACTGAAAGTAGTTTGAGTGTGTAAATATAGCTCCAAGATGAAAAGTTACAATCCTCACACTGTGCAGTGTTGCATTCTTCAACTTTACAGGACGTTTTACATGGATATTGCCTTAAACTCAGAGGCTAAATCCCCCAAACTAACTGGTTGTTTCTCATTTTTCCCTTTCATTTTCTACTGTTGTGGAAACCAAACTATATTTGCATTTGAAAACTCACAATGGACAGCATCTAATTGCTGATTGGTATATTAGATAAATTATTTGCTGCTCTCCAGTTCTTTGCACTGTATTTGGCTTTACTATTACAACTGAAGAAGCTTCAGTTAAACAAGGAAACTGAGATGTTGCATGCAACTTGAGTTCACAATTTTTTTTATCTGCTCTTGAAAACTTTCATATGTTCTGCAGAAATCACACTGCTGTTAACGGTGATGCTCATCTTCCATCTGGAGCAGGCCACATGTCCTCAAGTGCCTGTGGAAGAACCTCATGCATTATAACCCCTCCTTGTCAAATGACCTGACACATGTCTTCCGTGGCCAAAATGCAGACTCCTGCATCTCATGCTGGATATGCTTTTGGTCCTGTAAAGGAAACATATGTCACAGCATGCTGTCCTGTGACTGATGCTTGCCAAACATATGGTAGGAACATCTGGTTTTGGACCTGTAATGCGTGTGGCAGCAGAGGCACTCTGGAGGAAGAGAGTACTGCATAGAAACAAGTCTTTCCTGGTCCACTCCTTGCTCCCAGAGAGAGGAAGAGACAATAAAAGGGCACTTCCAGGCTGGTGCTTTCTCATGTCTCGATCATGGCTTTTACAGGAGGCACCCCTTTGCTGTGCTTTGCTTGTGATTCAGCAACCATGCTTGCATTAATGAATATGGCTTCACTAAAGCCTTTATGTTTAAGAAAGATTTAGAGGTGCTTGATGTTATCCTGGTCTGAAGGCCCCTCTTATACTTTGCCTGAAATAGTGCTTTTAAAGATCAATACATTCTGTTTTACAGACCTGGAGCATAATTGTTGATGAAATTTTGGCAGCAGCTTACAGTGCACATATATGGGGAGCTTTGTCGTCTTCTTGCTGCTTTTCTGGGGGTTTAAACTCTACAGAATGACAGAGCTAGCAATCTGCAATAGAATTCAGGTCTTTCTTTCCTTCTTTAGAGAAATGAATTATAAATGTCCTTGTTGCCAAGCACTCGTTAACTGTATAAGTGGGAGAACCTCTCAGTGATATACTTTAATAGCAGAATTAATGATGTTTGAACTTAAGTCTGTTTGTTGAGACTTCATTAGCTTTTCAGCTGAAAAGCGAGTGGGAGAAAATGCTCTCCTAACACGAGTTGTGCAGTGGGACACGTGGGGAGAGAGGCAGCTAGTTAAGACCCCTGTAGCACTTTTTTCACTGTTAAACTGCTGTTGTTTCTTTCATGAGTTACATATATTGTGGGTTCCTTTCACCTTTTACTTTATGTTTGGGCTGGATATTTTTGTTGTTTAAAAACCTTCATATGTGTATTTATGTCCCCCAAATGTGTTTGCATGTGCGCCTATGCATGTACACCGCTGTTTTTCAAGTTTCTGTAGTGTGTTGTCTCGACTGAAGATCAAACATAAGAGCTGAGTGATGAGACCTTAGACAGTCCTGTTTAATGTTTGGTTTTGTTTTTATTTTGAATTCAAATGTCTTCTCACAAAACACTGAAATAAGACTGACACGGAAGCATGCTAACTATTTCACTGTGTTGATGGAGGGTAGTCCCTATATTAAGCATTTCAATCCTCTGCAGCAAACTTTTTCAATTTCTTAGGACAAGAGGATCTTATTATAGCCATCAGGGTGGAATCCAGTGCTGTGTATTGCAGTGCTGGATTTTATTTGCAGAAGAGACCCTTTTTAATGAGAGTGAATTCCTCATGCTGAGAGCCAAAAATCATGTTTTACTGTTTATCTTTTACTATTTGGCACGCCCTCAGACAATTTGTTTATTGTGCTGGATCATCACGGGGTCTGTTAGATCATCTAATTAAAAAAAAGGGAGCTTGTTGTCCTGGAACGTCTCCAGAAGTTGTTTGTTCCACAGCCAAGTCCCTCCTATGCTGTAACTCCGAGGTCACCTCCATAAGTCACGTTTTATTATGTGTAATTTATTTCCCTGCTACACACTTGGTATCTCAAAATTTTTAATTAAATACATCCTATGAAGAGTATTTTTAAAGTGACAGTGCAAATATCTCTCTAAGTTTAGTCACCTGGCCTTCAGCCTTAGTTTGAAGGTTGCTTATTTGGTACTCTAGCTGAACTGCACTGATTATTAGTGCTTGTGATAAGTACATCTCCTTCTAAGATATAGATAATGTACTGAATGGCAGGGGAAAGCTTTTTAAGTCAATGTGTGTTTCTGTTTGTGAAAAATAAACAGTCATCATGCTTTGTTTTTCATGTTTGCACATCAGATGTTTCAGGAACAGTAGTTGTTAAGGAGATACCCAGCAGTGTGCTCTGGGTAACACCAGTTTTGCACAGTATAGTATTGTTTCTGTTCAGAATGTCCCAAACTCTTTCTACAGCAGCTTTAATAGAGTTTTTCTCTAAAAGTATATCTGGACATAGGCTGTGTCTGTTTTTCTTCATCTGAAGACCATTTAAACTCTAATCTGCCTCTTCAAAGGTGCACTGAGAAATGGAGGTGCTCTTTAGGATTTTATATGCTGATCTATGAACATGTTTTTTTCAGGAAACAGTCTTACTTATTGCCTCTTTTGACAGAGAGAGGTTTTTATGCCCCATAAATCAGGAAGGAGGGTTTCAAAGGGCTAGTTCCTATCTTTAGGTAATTACATATTCAGTGCAATCTTCTGTAACATGTATCATCTATGTCAAAAAGGAAACCAGCCTGCTGCTGACAGCTCTTATCTCCTGAGCATGAAAATTGGGAAGGAGGGGATTTTAAAATTTATATTGCTCCTTTATAATGGTTATGAGTTCTCATACATCTGTGTGAAATCATCAATATGATTTCCTGCAAAACCGATGCTGCTGGCACGAATTGTCATAGTAGATGGCAAGTATTGAAGAGGCCTCAAATAAGAAAGTTGTAAGAGAAGAGGGTTTTTATCAAGGAAGAAAGTTTTCAAAGAAGGGATTGGAGGATGTAATCATTCATTGTCAGGTTAGTCCTGACAATTTAACTTGGAAAGAAAGATAAGTATATCAAGGCGCGAAAAAGGCAAAGAAAAAGGGTATGGCTAAATGCACTTATTTCCTATTCTAAAGATAGCTATCTAGCTAAAAATGTCAGTGGTATTATGGAGTAACTGTAGACCAGGATGTATTCGGTTTGCTCCTGCCGCTTGACCTTGCCCAGCTGTTGTGTGAAAGGAAACAACCCATGTTGTGATCAGCACTTTCTCTGGGCTGCTGTGGAAAATTATACAAATGCCTGTGAGTGCCACTATCAGTTTTGTGAGCTATTGTGCTGAACCCTGTTTGCTGCAGATTTCTCAAGCTCAATGCAAAACCTTGCCATGTGCACAGCACTGCATCTCAGAACTGGTGGATACTCACACTGGACTGATCTATATTTGGGGCATTCATCCCATCATGAGCTAATGATCAAAACTGGAGCTCAGCTGTTGTTCCAGACAGCAGCCCAGTGAGAGTACAGCTTCTCCATGCAGGTCATCTAATCACTAATCACTGGGCTGTCACTATATAGCACAACCAGTCTTGCTAAACTTTTGCTATCTTTGAGCAGCTTGAAGCTAGATTTTCTGTCATTATGTGTAGAAAACAGAGATACTTCTCTTTTACCACCTTCTTCACTCCTATAAAGGGAATATAGAATCATAGAATGGTTTGGGTTGGAAGGGACCTTAAAGATCATTTAGTTCCAACCAACCTGCCATGGGCAGGCACACCTTCCACTAGATCAGGTTACTCAATGCCTCATTCAGCCTGGCCTTAAACACCTTCAGGGAGAGGGCATTCACAACCTCTCTGGGCAAGCTGTTCCAGTGCCTCACCACCCTCACAGTAAAGAACTTCTTTCTCATATCCAGCCTAAATCTACCCTCTTTTAATTTGCACCCATTACTCCTAGTCCTATCATGCTGTACCCTATTAAAAAGTCCTATCCAGCCTTTCTGTAGGCCCCCTTCAGGGGGGCTACAAAGAGATCCATCTTTTGCAACGAAATTACATGACAAAGCCCATGGTAATTGCAGGGGAAATTCAGTAACTCAAACCCATTAACAGATTCTGTGAAAGCGACTTCTTAATTTTGTGTTTCATAGATTTTTCATGTGTGTTATCATAGACCTGAATACTCTTTAAAAATGCATATTTGTCTTCTTGCTTGCAGGAATTTTGGGGCCATGTATGTCTGTTCAATAAGTGGGTCAGCATGCAGAAAATTTTTTAATGCAACAAGTTACGGAAGTTGGGATCAACAGTGAAGAAGACCTGAAAAAGTAGCTGGGAAAATAAAATTAATAAAAATGCAAAACTAAATAGTAGGCAGAACTGTATAACAGTATGTTGGCTCTTGGAGCTAGAAAATCATGAAGAAAGTGAAATACACATGCCCAAAAATTGTGAGTGGAAAATATACCATACACAGTCATTTAAGAAAGCTGTGCTGGAAAAAAAAAAAATTACTGTACTGAGTGATTATTCAGAGAGAATTATATTTTTGTTTTCATCAAGATTAATGTGAATTTATGTGGAGGTGATACACGAGGGAAAGATGTAGGTCAGGTCTCTATCTTGAGCCGAGGTCAGAATAGACATTGTGGTCTATGAATTAATAGGAAAATGTTGACAATGGTGCATCCAAAAACAAGTATGAGGTTCCACAGGGATCTCGCAGACATAGCAAATTTGGCTTCCTGGGTACTGGATCAGCACGAATGCTTTATGTTGTTTATCAATGCATTTTGTTGATCACATTTAGCATATGACTTCTGGATTTCAAACACAATGCCACCTATAAGATGTTGCTCAAAAGTGACAAGAGTTTAGGTTTTGGTTCTTACAAAGTTCTGTTAAAATTCAAAAGGCTTTTTCTGGAAATGCCATGCTATAGATGTGAAATACCTATAGGCATATAAATATACCATAAATTGACTGCTGTTTCTGAATTTTTAATGATACCACACTTATTTTAATGTGAAACTTGACTAAAAATGTATGGCAATTAATGAGAAAATGCAATGAAATTTACAGACATTTTAACTGTCTGTTTTGCAGCATTTCATAAACACAGGTGAGTGCCTCTCTGGTACTTCGATAATGTACATTGTAACTCAACTTAATTACAGCTCTCCACAACGATCTTAAAGTTTCAAGCTGATGCTTATCTGAAATTGCTTAGCTTGGGCATATACTTTATCTTGTTCACTTTGCAAAAATATGTACAGATTTTTAATGCAACGTTGCATTTTGATGAAAGATTCAATCGCTTGGAGACCAGCAGGCCAGTCCAGGTCAGTCCAAAGAGCTGTGTTCAGTTTCATTTTCTGATGAAGTAACTTTTAAGGGCTCAATATTCCAATAATCTTTTAATTTCTTAATTTAAAACTCACCAGTTAATTATTTCTTACCTCATGTACAATTTATGCCACCAGTTTTATAGAGGAGCATGCAGTCATACATGATACAAACACACAGAAAGGAAGAAAGAAAGAAAGATAAAAAGAAAGATGAAAAAGGTACAGGAAACAGATCCATAATACTGTTTAAGTGTTTTTCTTCCAGTGGATTCCTTCACCTTTATAAAGAATCACTGGGTTTGTTTCATGGGATTTAGGGGTATGAGTTGCTTGCTAATGTGGAATTTCTCGTTGCCCGAGGTCATTGAATGAATTATTGACCAAGCTGAACAGCACTGTATTGAAAGAACTGTTCCTTTTGAGGTGAAGAAAAGCATTAGAATGTACTAATATAAACTTCTTACCAAAAAAAGTTGAATCATTAATAGTGAAAGTCAGCAGAGGTGCTAAACTGCATGCAAAAGTTCTTGTAGTAAAACCTGCTGGTCACTAGCTCTGCACCTTTACTCTCCAAGTTATTAACACATCACTGAGAATGTACTACTTTTGGCTTGCTGCCATGCAATGCAGTTACGCAACTGTAGTTCCTGCTGGTAACCTTTATTTCCATTTCACAGTGATTTCTGATCATTGATTATTAGATCTCTAGATGAACTCATCTTGAATCCAGTTGTAGTCTATGAAGAGCTTTTCAGGGGCTGAAATTATTAGATAATGGTATAATAACTTTTGTAATTTTAAACATGTGCACTAGAATGAGATACATTGCTCCCCGCATTTGATTTATTGTATTAGCTTGACATCTTGTAAGAAACTCACGTATAGAAATGAGCATTTAAGCCAGATATATTGCATCAGATGATTCTGTCCTTTATACTGCAATTGGTTAAAATTGTTATTCATTACAGAGTTTTGCATCATGCTTACAGTTTGAACTCTTTAGTGGACATCACAAGGTGTTTTTACTAGGCACAATTATAGCAGATTTTCTACCTGGCCTGTATCAGAGGTTTCTCTTCTTATCATGATGTGATATTAACCATCAGAATGTTCCACTGAAAAGATTCCAAGCATAAAATGGAAAAGTAATAATAATACCTTATCTGGTGTCAGGATTTTCATGTGCAAAAAAATTAAAATTAGATTTTACAAATACCACAGTGTACATTTGGAATGGAGCAAGCTGTAAAAGAATTTATATTCTTTTGATATTATATATAGGTAACATAGCATGATTTTGCTTAGTTTATAAGTAATCTGAATACTTCCAGAGTGTTAGTCAGTGTAAAGAGTGACTTTTTAATTTATCATCAATTAGAAAAGTCATATTCTGTGCTTTAGTTCTTAAAATCTGATAGTGTAATTCAAAACAAAATAAAGTCACTTACTTAATAGGTACATTGTATTTTTATGTTTGTCAATGTTTAGAATTTTTCAAGTGCAGCCTCCTTTATATTCACTATATTCCAAAAAGACACAGAGAAGGATTGCTACACATTCAAGGAGTTTGTGGCAGCAACATCCCATAAATGTAAACTCCAACATTATGTACACTAATTCAGATTTCTGTCACCAACTGAAATTAGTAACAGTCCACAAGAAGGGAAACATTGAATTTGGCAATTTTGAAGTATTTTGCCACAGCATCAGGTTTTTTTTCTGTTAATCTTCGGTTGCGTGCTCTCTGCAGTTTCTAGAAGACAACCACCAGCTCGCGTTATAAATCACATAAAATTTTGCAGACAACTTATGGAAAGTAACCAAGTTAAACTTGAAAATGTAGGCGCTTGATTGAGAGGCTGCTTTTTCTCCTTTCTAGTAACCTCTTTGCAGAGCTCACAGAGAAACAACCTGGCTTTTCAGAAAGCTGTAAATAGCAGAGAGGTAACTTGGGCTTTGGGAAGCAGTGTATGGTAAAGGCATGAAGGGAACCTGAGGAGATTCACAGATTAGCTGAGAGGCCATTGTTTGCCGACACAATAGGAGGAACAGGCTCCAAAAGGTGCTGTGGACTCCTGCCATCTTCTGCCTCCTTTTCCTCTGCTGGACAGGACTTCCACGGCTGAAACAGCAACTTACTGTGATGTGGGTGAAGCATAAGGAAAGGAACCTTGCTATCCCTGGGTCCCCTCAGGCAGTTGTGTGACTCTCTGAGCCTTGAGTATTGCTGTTGTTTTCTGTAATTGTGCTCTTACAAAACATACTCTTCTGGCAGCTCAAAATTCTGATTTTCTTCCTGTCTCACTGACATGTGACTCACTGTGTCTCAAGACAGAATTTTTAAATTCAGTGAAGAGATTGAGATGGTATCGTATTAAATATTTTTCTCTAATCGAGGTGACACTCTCTTGTACTTCTCTGAAAAGCAACAGTGTGCCTCTGATTTCTGCCAGGCAAAACCAGTAGTCCTCATTCGTGGTTGTGGATAAAATGTTGCCTCCCAATGGCCTTTGCAGTGTGCTTGCTATTGCAGAAAGCTGAAGCCCTTGTGGACCAGGGTGATAAGGCAAGCCACAGCATTCTATGTGCTTCACTTGGTCAGTATTGGGAACCACAGGGATCCCTGGTCTGATAAATCCCTCTCCTCTTAGTCTCCTTCTCTGCTGCCATCTCTCCTTTCTTAACATCTTCATCCCTCTTCTAAGTATCTGAGCCAATTTGTGATTGATAATTTCTCTTGAATAGAGATGAGCAATCTTGATCATATTTATCAAGGATTCCTGTGACTATAATGTTAGCACTTTTCCCTGTATGAGGAATACCTGATTTGTTATGTTCTGGGCCTCCATTTGATGAGGGAATTGGTGTTTTTCCTTTTCTTTTGCTTTATTTTGTTTTCATGGTGTTGTGGTTTTAACTGTAGCTAACAGTTTGGACCATAGAGCCACTTGCTCACTTACCTTCCCCACAGAATGCTAGAAATAAGAGGAAGAAAAGGAGGGGAAAGAAGTAAACAAATAATTTTTAGATTGAAATAAGTACAGTTTAAAAGAACAATAACAGAAAAGGAAAACAACAAAGCGAGTAACACAACTGTAATAAGTGACACAAGTCATTATCATCTCTCACTCTGACATCTAATCATTCTGAGGAAAAATATATTCAGAAATTCAGCTTTCAAAGGGGATTACTCTGTGACTATACACAAGTAGAGAAGTTGCATCTGAGATGCACAAGCAACTCAAATATAGGCATTTGCTATCAATAGAATTACATGAAAATGAATGACACTGAATAAACTTTTGTTTATAAATAAACTTCTGTCATATATTTATGTGCCTTTCACAGATGTACTTCTTGGGTCTCTCTGAATGTACAGCTGTCCGTTCTCAAACACACTATGAATTGTAGTATGGGCCTGAAGCATTTGAATGGTACAGAGAAGTTTTAACCTAGCTTAATGTAAGTCATTTACATGTTTAGACAGAGCATCCTTGTGTGTATTCTTCCAAGCTCTCTTCTTTGTATACAGTGTTAACACTGTTTTGTATTTCTGGGAAACATTTTGCAGGGCTAACCTATTAATAGCTGGTTTTCTTTACATGAGCAGGCAGCATCCTAAGCTGTCTAAAGGTTAAGAACAGATTTGTCAAGGAAAATTTACAGGGGTTATTTTTGTTTAATTCAAGTTTTCTCAATTAGTGTCCATGTAAAAGAGCTGTGTAAAAGAACACAATAGCCATGATGTATCTAATGACTGTTTAGTGGCAGATTATGATCATATCTTTATTAGTGGTAGTAATTGTGATGACAGTGTTGCTGACAGGTTAAGCCATTCCTTACAACAATAGCTTTTGTGCTGTTGCACCAGGATCAGAAACTTGGTTCCTGAAGATTTGCATATGATGAAGAATAGGCTGCAATGACATAGGAGCACAATCTTGTCATTGTGGTTAGCGATGTGGGTGGCAGATTGCTGCAGCTGATTCTGAGCAGGAAGAGCTTGCAGATGGATAGGTTTAAAGGCCTTTTAAGCATTTTAGGATTGGTGGGCAAATTGGTTGGGTAGCTGAGCATTGATTGTAAGTTGTGAAATATTCCAAGCAGCTATAAGCAGTTTAAAAGTCTCTTAGTGTTTTAAAATGTGTGATGCAGCATCTGAACAGCTGCATTAGGGGAGATGGCTGAATCAGAACCACTTTTGCATTTGTCCTGTTGCTAACCTCAGATGCTGCTGTGGTAATTCTACATAGCCTTGCACTACACCATTTGGACATTAGCTAAGATTTGAAGTTTCAGGGAGGTTGCAAGGCTTTAAGCTTGAATGGTTCTCCTTCCAAAAAAAAAAAAAAAAAAGGAGGGGGGTGAAAGGGTGTAAAATGTACCTGTAATTACACAGATTGGTACATAAACATGACACCATTATTGATCTAGCTGAGAAAATGTTGACTGATTTTAGGAAGTTTGGTCACATTGCACTTTTTTTTTCTTTTTTAAATGCCCCAAACAAAAACCTTTACTTTCTCAAAGTATGTGAGGATACACAGATTTCTCATTAACTTGTTTTTAAGTAATTTGTTGCAAAATGTCTTCAAGTTCTTTGGACTTTTCAACTTTTCCCCCTTCTCCTTTGTGCACACACCAGTGTTTCTGCCACTGCTCATCCCAAGTGAAATGATCCTGTGACATTTCATACATACTTTTGATCCTTAGGATAAATTAAACAAATATTTGCTCAAAAAAATCTAATCTGTGCTATGCAAACAGCCCAGTGAGTGCTGGAAAAATCTTCTGCTTTATAGTTTCCAAAAAAATCGTATGGGATTGAATTTCATAAATTCATGCAATAAAGTTCCATAAGAATAGCACTGTAATTTTGAGATGAGTGGGGAATATAGTAAGTTTAATAGGAAAAACATAAGTAAGTATAATAGGAAAAAAAAAAAAGAGCAGGTAAACTTGTTTCCCAGGAAATGGTCACATTGTTTACAGTTGGTTTTCCTCTCTTCCACATAGGCATGCAGACTGACTAGTTATCTGTATAAATAATCTACCTGCCTAGTTTTCATATGTGCTGTTTTATCTGTTGTCCAGATAAATTAATAAATTCAAGTCATGAAAGCACTGAAGTTTAATTGCAACATAAACCTAGTTTAGGAAAGGATCACTTGGGTTAACAAGTTATAAATGAAGAGTCAATTGTGAGCAACCATGTGATAGATATTCAGTCCAAAAGATTGTCTGCTTTGCACATTTATACCACAAAAATACCTATAGGTAACTTAAGATCTGTACCCCAAAAGACCAAATTAAATATGACTGAACAAGCAGGTTAAGAAAAGATGGATGAGGAGAAAAGCAGTGTAGCTGGTTATTCAGCAAGTTTTTATATTTTATCTGTATTTACTAGGTCAGACTCATGCAGTGAAGCAAAAGATGTATTTCTGCAATAAATATTATTTATATAAATCAGAGTGTGAGAGTGTGTAAGGCTACACACATCTTGGCAACATCATTTCCTAAAGCAAATTTTTACTGATTACTCTTTTGTAATTACATGCTGGGATCCTAAAATGGGGCTAAGAAACAGTCTTACTTGCTATGAACATTGCTGTGTTGCTGTGTACTGCAACTGTATTAATATATGCTCACTGACAGGTTATACCATGCCTTTATTCCTGTTAAGGTAGTTAATATGCAAGCATCATGTTTCATTGTAAAAATTCTCTGCTGAGGGACATCACTGACCATTGCTGCAGGCACTCAGAAGAATTAGATCATAATGTTGAGTTTGAGTGCAAATAAGTGAACTAGGTAGATATTTCCTTGTGTTTTTTTCTTGGTTTTGGTTTCTGGTTTGTTTTTTTTTTTTAATTTGCTGGGATAGCTAAAAAATGATTCCTCAAGCAGAGGAGTTAAATGACAGTGAAAAAACTAAAGAGTATCTCTATGTTTATATCCAGACAGAGAGGTGATACAGGCACAAGTAAATCACAGATCAGATGCTTTTGTAATGGATATAGAGCCAGTTGAGCTTGGCAGAATGTTGTCTAATGGGGTGGAAGCTGGTGTCCTGAGGCTGCCAGTGTTTTGCTGAGGCATGTGCCTTGGAGTTAAAGGTGAGGTTAAGGTACATCTCACATCTGTTCCTTCTCTCATGAGGTGTTTTTTTCCCTAGAGTTTTTTAATTCCTGTCCAAATATGGAAATTGTGATCATTGACCTGAGTATTGACTAATAGATGCAAAATTCTATATGACATGCAGAACTCTTTATATACTGCAGATAAATGTTTTTTGCTTTGCTGTTACAGCTGTGCAAGATGTTCATCAGCAAGTTGCAGAGAACCCAGGATGTGTCTCCTGTGTAGATTTTTCCCTGTTTTTTTAAAGTAGCAATTCCACCTATAATTCTAGCTGACTTTCTTACCTATCAATGAATTTGCTACTATATTATGGTAATATTAACATGTTTTGCTTTGCTTTATTTAAGTCTATTCAATCTTGAGGACTCTTCTGAACAGCTGCCTAGAATAATTTTTCCCTTGCCTTAAAACGTGAATTTATTAATTTGTTTATTCAGTTCAAAAGGACAGGGGGACATAGAGAGGGGAGTGGTTGGAGTGCCCAGCCAAATGAAACTCCCCATGAATTGGGTATAGTCAGAAAATCACCTCCTGTTTTACTAATGAGGTAGCATAACCAAGAGAGTCTCACATTCATCATAAGGGGTTGTCCTTTTGCTTATTGCCCAGGCATCCATGTCACTTTGTTTAACTGTGTTATTTGAGTATAACTTGTAAGAATGTTTAAATCACAGAAGGTTACTTAGTTTTTTAAACCTTATTAGGACCTTGCTGGATTTGTTAGTTTCAATCATCAATTTCGGCCTCTGGTAGGGATAGATGAATGCTTGTCCAGTACTGCCATGTGAGTCTCTCTTCATAGGAAAAGATTTCTGGTCAAACAAAAATCAGGTAACAAATGGGTAAATTATCTTACCAATGAGGATTTACATGGAAACCCTGAGGTGATGGGGTTGGCCGGAAAACAAAAATTCCCCTATGCTTCCTTGCAAAATATGAATGAGAAATAATTAGCTTGGGTAGTGAATAACTGGGTTGAATGAAAGAGGATTGTTTTCTTTAACACAGTCATACTGCAGATCTGCTTTTCACCTGATGCTTTTCCATGCAGGCTTCCCTGCACATAGCATCTGTTTCCTTCTTGGAGCTAATATCCCCCTGCACAAATGTTGTCTCAGGGCAGAAAGCTACTGTTGTCAATTCTGTGGGCTGCTGCATGCAATTTTCCTTTGGAAAACTTTGCTTCCTCTTTAGTTCCTGTTGCCTTTAGTCCATGGTCTGTTACCACATCATTTCACCTGCTCTCTCTCTTTTGCCTGCGCTTCACTGAGATGGGGCAGATTGTGTTTTGTGGAACAGGAGCAGGTGAGGGGTAAATTGGCTTGTCAGGTGAGTTGCATGGTGACAGCTGCCAAGGAGAAGGAAAGGAGTATGGCATGGGAATGGCAACAGCAAAGTGGGTCAGGGAGCTGGGGAGCTACTGGGACCATTGCCTGACCCTCTCCTGCATCAGTGAGTTTGTCCTTAGTCCACCAACAGAAGTCAGCTGGGGTTCAGGTCTGCAGTCACCGTGGAAATGCATACCTCCCCTTCTCTGGCATCTCTCCCATCCTGCTTCTTAAAACAGAAGTGCTCTTCTTGAAATTCTTTTAGTTACTTTTTGAGGTCCTAGTTTTAAACAAAAGGATAAAGATTAGATTTTTTAGCATGACATTCAGTTCTCTGTGAAGCATGTGCTGTGTATTTTCTAGATTCTCAGTCAACATTTTTAATACAGTCAGAGCTGTAATATTTTTTTGGTTCCTGGTTCATGTATCTTATAAAACTCCAAATGTAGCCTTCCAGGGATTGTGTACTTTTGTGTTAATATTTGACATCTGCAGGGAGACTAGCTTACAAGAATTTATTACCAGAGAGAAAGAATTATTTTTCTCAAATACTTATGCAAGTATGCAATTTATTTTTCTCTTTTCAGGCCACGGTTTGATGATGAGGCGGAGTAAAAAACATGGGTGCTAGTGAGTTCCTAATGTGCAGTGACAGGCTACATGAAGAAGAGAGGTCAGTGAGGAGGCACAAGTCAGGTCACCACAGTATTACCCACCTTGTACCTCACACTTGAGGATTGTAACAGCAGAGTTCAGAGACCCTTGTGAAAGCTAAGGCAGGAAGAGTGGCAAGCAGGAACAATCTCTTGTAGTTGCTTAGCTCCCCCCCAGCTTTTGTTTACATCCATCTTTTGTGAGAAGCAGAACCAAAGCCACCACACAGGGTATGTAAAGGGAAGAGGGATCGGCAGGAATTCTGTAGAAAAACTTCTTCCACCTCTACCTAATGTTTTCAAGAAAAAGCCATGCATCGGTGCTGCTCTGGAGCCAGGGCGGCAAAGGGCAACCAAATCTCATGAGCTGCATCTGTAGGGGTTCCCCTTTAATTCTCACTGGGATTTTGTCTCTCTTTAGCCCTAATAGAATGAACATGAGAAACAAGACTGTGGCTTTGTGACTGTGTTGGCCACTCAGTATAGCGGTTTTCTTGAGCTTAGCTTTGGCTGGGTTGTCGGTTTTCTTCCTTTCAGGAATACAAACATGGCCTTGTGCAAACGACTTGGTCTCCTCCATCTTCCTCCTGAGGCTCACAAACATATGCAATTGGCAATGGGAACCTGCAAAGCAAAGTAGGAAATAAAGGTATCTCCCATTTTCTTCCAGAGGAGGGCTAGTTCTGTATTGCCTATTTCACAGTGGGACCACACCATGAAGCAGAAGATGAATCTTATTTTATCACACACATACCCAGGCAGTGATTATTTGTATATATAAGTATGTGAATATGTAAACATATGTATGGATACATAAGTTGCCTGATCTGATGGGGCAGAAGCAACCTCATTTTCTACAAACGAGACAAGTTCAAAGTCCTTGCTCCATGGTCCTTGTATTCAAGAGAACCAAAAAATTCAGGATTCCATACTTGTTGCCTGGGAAGAGAGTGGAAGTGCAGGAATAATCACTTTTACCTAGCCCAGAATTTTGTTTTTATTCACATGAACAATCTGTACTGGAGGACAGTTTGGAAAAACAGCATTGCTGAAACCTTTTATAGAGGCTGGTATTTGGATTATTCTCACAATTTAGGTTTATCTGTGTGCAGAGGAGACATATTCATATGATAGCTGTGACTTCTCACTGTAAAAAAAATACAGCCATGTCCAAAAGAGGTGAAATCTTCTCTTATGTTTATTATTGCTTCTAGGATTTTGTGGTTTCAAATGTGTGGGGTTAAGCCCTGTACTTAGGAAGAGCAAGGGGAGGGCTGAGACTGTAATTGCAGCCAAAAGTTCTTTCTGAGCACAGGTTGCTTATGTGTGTCATTCTTGAACTGTGTGATCTTTTCTCAGGAGGAAGAGACCAAAAAGGGTTATGAGGTTTATCGAGGGGGAGAGAGGAAATGAGAAGCACTTTCCCTCTTTTGGAGAAAGGTAAAAGCAGGATATACCAGGATCCTGTCAAATCCTTTTTACTGGCACCAAGCCTTTTCAGAGCTGGGAACAAATCTGCACCAAAAATCCCAGCATTAGCACATGCAGGAGGAAAACTGCTGAGGAGAGGAAGGGAAAAAAACGAGGCAAATTTAGCTCCTAGAACCAACTGACACTGGACAGATTTGGGACCTAGATCCCAAACTGAGTTATTTACATAGAAAATAAATATGGTTACGCACATGTGTATCATAAATTACAGCTTCTGACACTGGAGAACTATTAAAATCCAGACCTAGTTGGTGATTTCTAGCCAAGCCTTTTCATTTATGAGTCCTCATAGGGCTGCAGCAGATAGAAAATGTGACTACTCTTCACAAAAGCCATTCATCATGTATTTCTTCCCTGATAGCCTCCAAAAACACAGGTCACCCTGAATTGTGCTTCCAAAACTGAGGTGGTTTCTGCCTCTCCAGACAGGAAAAATGTCAGTAGGATAAAAGCACTCTGTCATAAAAAGTGCAGTTCTGTAATGCTCAAAAAGGTATATTTCAGCCTGGCAAATCCTTTGAATTTTTATCTGTAATGTATCTACTATCTCCCCCACCAAAAAAAGAAGGAAGATAAAACAGATTCCAGATTGTAGATCAAGCAGTACCATAAAAATGACATAATAAATACCATAAAAACTTAAATTCAAAACTTGAATTCTCCTGAAAACTCCATGTACCAAACGGTATCTTTTTCTTTTCTGGATCCTCCCCTTTTCACCTTCCTGCAGTGTGTGATCAAAGCAGAAAGCATCAGTTCCTCTTTCTCAACCCAGCACTTCCCACCTGAATGAGAGCAGCTGAAAAATCCTAAGTCATAGTTTAAACCGAAGATCTAGTTTGTTTTGCCACACACATCTCAACATGCTTTAGATAAAAATGAAATTTCATTTGATTGAAGTCAATGGCTAATCTCTCTCCACTTTTAGATAGGACCAGGAATTTACATGTATCCATAGCTATCAAAATACTAATTTTTCAATTCTTCAGAAGTCTGAGGGGAATGACAGTATTTGGAGATGAAGACTGAAAATCTTTTGACACTTCAGAGGTGTCATGTCCATCCTTCTTTTGGGTTCTCGTGTCATTGAGTCAGGGATCACATTTCAGTAGTGTGGTGGAAGTTTGGGAAAATCCCAATGCTGCTGCTTGTGCGCAAGATGCCGGTTTGCAAGGCAAGAGATACGAATCTCTTGCAATGTTTGTCTAGAGTCATGTCTCATCTCAGGACCTAAAATGGAGGTAAAGGAAGGAACATGTGGTTCTTGTGGAAATATATAGTGGTGATGGCATTAACATGTATGTTATCATGTTCTCATTGAAGATAGAGATTGAAGGACAGCCTTCTCACGTTCAACTGATGGAGTTTGGTCCGTTCAGAAGGGAAAACTGCCTGTGTGCTGCTGTGACAGCTTGTGGAAGGGGATGTTTTTGCTTATTATCGATCTAACAAGCGCCGTTTGCGCCTGCATTTTCTATAGGTGTGTGTACATGTGTAGGCAGGGTGCCCTCTTGGCAGACCCTCCCCGCTGGCACCAAAGGATTCTTCTCTGAGGTCACTCAGGACAGCAGCCATCACCTGTGGCAGTCTGGCGTTTCAAACGCAGGAGAGACAAACCTTCTCCAGGTCTCACCCGGCCTCTCCTGCCGAGGACTGCGGGGAAAGATGGGGATAACGCACCCACCCCACTTCCCTCCCGGGGCGGAGGGGCAGCCGGGGCAGGCTGAGGGAGGGCGACCGGGCCTACAGGCCGCGGGTCCCTCCGAGACGATGCCAGATCCAGGTTTTCTCGCCAGCAGCGCTGCCGGGGCACCAGGGCCCAGGCTGCCGGGCGGGGGGAGCGGCCCGGGGCGGGGGTAG
>VZTY01006115.1:70127-219571 GCA_013400935.1 Turnix velox
GACGGACGGGGAAGAAGAGGGCGAGGACAGACCGGTGGCGGGGGGTCGGGGGGGTTTGCGGACACGTCGGGAGACACGACGGCATCTTGCCCCCAGCCCCGTCCGGGAAGCCGCGGCCGCGGGAGATGGGATGTTGTTCTGCGCCTCCTCAAGGATGAAAAAATGGTAGGGTTGTTGTGCGAGATGCGAGAAGTCGTGAGGTTTGAGGTCTCTGTGCCTGTGCCACACGGATGCGGACAGGCAGAGGAGGTTGCCGAAGGTGGGAGATGCTGTCGCGCCCGAAAAAAAAAAAAGGCAAAAAAAAAACCCCACCAAAGCAACAAACCGAACCGATATAAACCACCAAAACCTCAGCCTGAACCGTGTTATCACAATGTTCTCCCTCTCCTTCTTTCTCTTCTAGGGGCTGGTGAGTCAGGAAAAAGCACTATTGTGAAACAAATGCGAATCCTACATGTCAATGGATTTAATTCAGAGTAAGGATTACTGACACTTTGTGACTTGTTTTTGCGTTATGATGTTGGAAACAGGTTAACACACGGTATAGGCTGGGAGATTTCTCCCGTGTCCTGTGTTTCGGTGGCTTGACACTGCGTTTTTGGGAGAGAGAGGGGAGGAAAGGGAGCAGGAATAAGGAAATTACTGCTATTGTATATTTGCATTTTCTCCTTCTGGCCTCTTTACTGTATTTTTACACTGTTGCTACTGCAGCGCTTGACAGGCCCCTGTGTAGCAACAACATGGCGACTACTTTTTACATAGAAGCAAACAGCAAAATTTTGCATCTGTCTGTAACGTAAAAATACATCTCAGGTCATATTCAGGATGACAGTGGCTGGTGTTTTTCCGGTATTGGGGTTTAGTGCAAAACTGAAACTAATTTTGCATGTTTCTTAGAAATAATTGTTTTCTGAGGCTGCATAATTTTCTCTCTGAAGAACTCTTTGCCAGAAATTATTATTAATCCACAGGGATAATTTGAGGTATCTGTTTGCCTTCAGCTACGTGTTGTTCATTTAGAGCATGTTTACAGCATGCTGTAGAAATGGAAGAATGACTTCCAGTTACATCAGGGGAGGCTTTGCAGATGTGACTGTGATTGTATGATTAAAAAAAAAAAATCAGTAATGAATGGGCATTGCACTTCATGCTATGCAAGAAAGGCACAAGGGGAAAAATAGATTTTGTCTTGCTGTTGTTTTTAGTTAGTATATTGTAATGATTGAAATGCAGATAAACAACTGATCAGAAAAAAAAATGTAGTGCAACTGACTGAACTGCTTTAGAAGAAGAAAATTGAAGTGATAATATTTCTGTTTTAATGCAGAGAAAAGAAACAGAAAATACTGGATATTCGGAAAAACGTTAAAGATGCAATTGTGGTAAGAACACACTTTATACTGTTCATAAATGCTTGGGTGGACTGGAAATGATAAGGATTGTGCTCTGCAAGACTGTGCTGAGAGAAATCCCATTTTGCTAATCAGATTGGATTATCTTCTATTGATCCTGTATCCTAGATATATCCAGATTAATGTGTTTGTTTTTGTTTTATCCAATTCTAGACTATAGTTTCAGCTATGAGCACTTTAATACCCCCAGTTCCATTGGCCAATCCAGAAAATCAATTTCGAATGGACTACATCAAGAGTATAGCTCCTCTTTCTGACTTTGACTATACACAGGTAAGGGTACAAACCACTGATTTATTCTGCTTCAAGGGAGATCATGTTACTTCACTTTGGTTTGCTGAGATGTCTGGTGTTTTACTTTTTGAAAGACGGTTGTAGAAAGAGCTTAAACCAGTGTTAGCATTAGGTTAACTTTCTTAAAATTTTGTGATGGCTGCACCTGTTTTAGTAGTGCAAGGTTTGGTTGTTACCAATTTGTTTGCTGCTGTTTGTAAATGCTTTTCTGCCTTAGTCCTTCTCCTCAAAATTTCTGGAATGATGACATGTATTGGCACTTCAAATAAGGCTTTGTTGAAATCTGGTTTCCTACATGGAAATAGATGCAGTATGTCAGTCTGAGGAGTTGCAGTGTGCCTACAGAAAATGTTATAAAAGGAAATACAGAGTGGCTCTAGTGGTATTTTCCATACTTACTGCACTTTACAGAGAAAACTCACATAAACAGTGGTCAAATGTGGTGGTTTGCTTCCTTATGCAGTTGTTGCAGTTGGCATGGACAGTGGTTTACCTGTATGTAATGTTGCCATCTTTTGATATGGAATTGTTAGAAAATTAAGGATTTTAGTATAGGGGCTCCTCTTTTGCAGGCAAATGGGAGATGCCTTTTGGATTAACTTGCACATGTATTTTGTGTTTGATTATTTTTATCGTTTTATGTAATTATTCATAGGAACATGCATAGAATGCTTTATATTTTATGCATGACGTAAAAGCAAGTGCAAAGACATTTTGAATCTTGTAAATAATTTTATATTTGCAGTAGCACAGTTTTTAATTTACTTTAAATGGTATCAAGAGCAATTTGTTATGGATACAGTAAGGACTAAAAAAAAATCTTCATTCGTTGGCTGAATGGTTGCGAGTTGTTCATGCTATCAATGTTACCAAAGAAGCCATTTACAG
The DNA here is from genome assembly GCA_013400935.1 of Turnix velox. Taxonomy (NCBI): domain Eukaryota; kingdom Metazoa; phylum Chordata; class Aves; order Charadriiformes; family Turnicidae; genus Turnix; species Turnix velox. The sequence goes on from VZTY01006115.1 coordinate 72,722, forward strand.
TGGAGTGTCTTTAGGTTATTATAGCTTCAGGGTGGAAGGGGGAGAAGGGGAAGAGTTGTTTCTTTATTATATGACTCATATTCTCTGGTGTGTGGTTTTGCCTCTGGTAAACCTACCACTTTGAAGGTTCAAGATAAAGAAAAAATATCAGACATCTTGTACAGTTAGACTTTAACACAGAATGCAGATGTTAAGAAAACGACTGCAAGGTACACCCACATATTGCATAATTGCTCAATTGGTAGATGTAAGTTGTTGAAAATGAGAAACTCTTTGTAGAAATGGAATGCTGGTTTGACATATTTGTCATGTGCAGGTACTGCAGTTCTGAGGCATTTGTTGCTCATTTTCTGTGAAGTTTATTTTTGCTTGGATTTTTACCCTATGTGTTTGGCTAGAATAAGTGGAATATATTCTCTGCAAGTCTCTGTTGCGTATCTGTGTTTTTTTAGTTTCTGGGATAAAAGAAAACTGGCTGGGGTATTTTAATTTTTGAATTGTTTACAAAATGTCTTCTTTTTCACAGAAGCTGACTGTATCTAGTCAAATTTGACTTGCTGTTTATATTTTATGTAGGGTAAAACTTGCTCTTCTTGCAGAGGAAAAAGCATAGGACGCAGTGGACTATGAAACAAGTAATAATTCATTTGACAACTCCATTCAAAGTACTTTTTTGGTTTAACTCTGTTTCTCAATGAAGCAGGATTTCTGACAATACCATCTCACTGTTTGAGAGTGTCTAATAATAATCCTTTCTTTAAAAAAAAAAAAAAAAACCCAGGTTGTTAGAAGCTTTAAAAAATGAAGAAATATCTAATGCTCATTTAGAAGGAAATGTATTTTATGTGTTACTTTAAACTTTTCTCTCTTCTTCTCTGCTCAGTTCATGGGTTTGTAAATATTTGTAAAAGGTATAGTCTGACTGAATTATTTTATTTTATTTTTGTTGGTTTAGTATGTTATTTCTCTCCAGGAAGATGTGTGAGCAAGGCAGGTTGTAAAAAAAAAAAAAAAAAAGTGCTATTGTGCTTCAGGGCTTGATTCTACTCCAGTTTAAGTCAATGATAAAGTAAAATTATGTTTCCAACTGAAATAACTTTTGACCCAGTTAGTATTATTGGATAAGGACAAATATGAAAATTAATGCTTGGATGGTAATCAGTTACACAGCCTTTGGTAAGCATTACTGATTCTCTAATTAATATCTGATGTATGGAATGAGGCCTTCTGATCCCAAGAATCCAATACAGTATTTAGTAGTAGATATTTAGGACTTGTGGTTCTATCATACACGCTTTGAAAGAGTTGTAAAAGAAAATTGCTGACTTTGGCAGTGCTTAGGTGTTGACTCTGGGCTAAATTTTGGCACATTCTGAAACATGATGAAAGTTGCCCTGCTTCCTTTGAATGAGGGAAGAGGCAGTTTTAGGGTTTTTGACAATATGGATGGTAATGAACTGTTAAAGACATAGCCCTGAGTGTTGTAATATTAATTACAGATGTGTTATTTTTTGTGTTATGTTAGCCATGTAATCATTGTGCAGATGCATTTCAAATATACTGCATAAAAATGTGGGAAAATGACTGACAGATCCCTGATAAAATGCAGAACCTTCACTGATGGCACAATATGGCCAACACTCATGAGGCATGAATTTAAATATATTTGTGACATGTTTGGTATACTTGGATATGCATTCTTAAATTGCATACAAATGAACTAATATGGATTTTATTATGAATGCCATCCTTTCAAATAAGTGGATTTGCAAATACCAATTTCCTGTGGGTGAAATAATACGCTTAATTGCAATTTATGACTGAAATTCTGAGAACCTGAGTAAGGATGAGATTCACATTTAGACTCAGATCTGTATTTTAAGATTTTTCTTGGTTGTTTTTTTCATGAAAAACATGAAATGTAAAGAGAACATCTTAGCAGTAATTAAAATTTTAAAACAAATGGTTTTCTGTTTACAGCTTTCTAATTTTCCTTTTAGAGTCTGTAGAGTGCTCTCCCCACCCCCCATATTTTAACTTACTTTTGAAAAATTATTATTTAATATGGTTTAGTTATGCTACCTTGATGATTTGCCTAGTTGATAGGAAAAAAATGAAATATTTCTTGACTTCTTTTATAATTTTAATGTTGCCTTTCAGTACTTCTATAAAAAGACTGCAAATTTTACAGAAAAATTCCCTGGGTGACTAATGCAGCCTAGTTCTATAAATCATAAGATTTAAGGCTAGATTTTTTTACAAAGTTAATAAACGTGAATAACCAAGGATCCACTGAAGTTTTTTCCTGGAAGTCACTAAAGGAATAAAGATAAATTTTCATCTGATGACTAGTTTACGCATTGTCTTAGCTCCATGTTCCAAAGTGGAAGCAGCAGAAAGGATTTAAAACTTAAATGGAAGTACTTAGATGGAAACACTGTATTGGAAAGGGGTTTTTTATTATTTTTGACAAAGTGTTGATTGATATTTGCTAAAGTTAACAGGAATTGACCTGCGCCACTTTTAATCCTTTATTGATGGGGATGAATTTCGTCCTTTGTGAATTAGAGTGAACATATTAAGGGCATATTATGCTGGTAGCTGTGGAAAAACATGGTCTATTATGTAAGCATGTGTTTACTCAAGTTCAGTTGTCTTTATTAAAGTATATTAATTTTGTGGGCACTGCAAAGCTTCTTGGTGCACAATTCCTTTACTCTTTGTCTTCTTCAAAAATTTAGTCAAATCAAGTTGCTTTTGATAATGTGTGTCTGGGATCAAGCTCATCTGTCAGTTATGTGTAGGTATATAGCTGATAGATAGTCAGCTAGCTACCACCAAATTATATAGGCAAATGTTTGGCTATATAAGAACCAGTTATCAGTGAATGTGAATCATTTGCTTAATAGAGCACATGTAAACACTTCACCCAGGTTTTGGGGAGTGAGGAGGGTTTTCAAAAGATCTGTTTTCCTTTGCTGAGAATTTTTTAAAGGTTGGCAAAGTGTTTTGTTGAACCTTCATAGAACAGTGAATTGTGCAAATGCAGTCCCTTGTGATGATTTTAGAGTGTGAGTTTTAAAAATATCTTTTAAAAATTATTTTATCAATCAGGCAAGCTCTTTAGTTTAGCTCTTTAAAGTGAAATGTTAATGTCAGCATTGACAGGAAAACTGCTTTTGATTAATCTGATCTATGATTTGCTCTACATTTTCAGGTACTGCATTTTGAGTTCAAATTGATGACTTTAATTTTCCTCCACATTTTCTTCTCAAAAATCATAACTTTGTATTTATAATGTAAAGCCACAAGAAAGAAATTAAAATATTTTTGGTCATAATATGCTAGGCATTCCAGATTTTTATTAGCTGTTGTATTCAAACTCAAACATGTAGATATCATGAAAATCAAGCTGGTGTGTATCTCAGTATTTGAAGTAACTGGGAATCTTGCTCAACTGAAGTGTTTCACTGTACTGTAGAAAATCTTTTCCCTAAATCAACACATAAATAAAATCCGAAAGCATGATAAGTACAATTCAAACATGGTTAAACTTGCTTGGGTTGTGCGGTTAATGTTGGGACTTTAGTATACTATTTGACCACAATGTGTTTCCCTGTAATATATACTTCATGTAGCCCAAACAAATTACAAAATAGCATCATCTTATTTTTTTTATTTTCAATTTAACTTTCAGTATTTGCATGTTTCTCAGGAGTGCAAAAATATACAGTGTAAATATAAAAGAAAAGAGGGAATGTGGTGAATATTGCCACTCCCATGACTTCAGTTGATTTTTGTTTCTATCTAGATTTTTACTTCAGGCTTTCATTTTCCACTTTGGGTAAAATGAATGGCCACAAGCTTCTATAATTACCTGTGAAAGTGGTATTTAACATTACCACGGTGTTAAGTCAAAATGAGCTTACGATCAATTAGATTTTTGAAAATTAAAGTAATTTGCCATTCTTGTGGTCTAAGATGCACATGGGTAGTTCCTAGTTTGTTCCTATTACAAGAACACAAAAAGGATCTGGAAAACCTGAAAATTATTAAATTGTATCAGTCTAGCAACATTATTAGGAATTAGGAACATTTGAAAAAATGAACAAGGCTGTCAGAGAAGGACAGCTGAAAATGCTTCTGAGTCCTTGTGTAGGCTCTGAAGTCTTTATGCAAAGGTTGAAATTCTCAAAAGGAATTGAAAAGTAATTGATATGGGGCAGAAGTAGCCATTAGGTTGAAATTTCATTGTTGCAATAGCACTTGTTTTTATGCTGCACACCACTAATTAACAGCGGATACTGAATCAGAACTTTATTCATATTAAGAGCAGATTCTGATAATGCCCAGGAATACCTTTCCTTTCATATGAAATACCTGTTTGCGTACAGGTGTGGTGTAAGCATGTCTGGTTTTCATTAAATTGGCAAGCTGAGTTCCTAATATTCTAATTAGTCAGTGTAAAAGTAGAAATATATGAGCATTTCATTTATGAGATCCAGAACATACTTCTGTGTTGTGTGTTATTTTGCTTTTCCTCTTTGTTTCTGTGAGCCTTAAGTTTACTGTTGATGGGTCAGTCAGTCCAGTAGTGCTTTCAGAAATACTAGTCATTAACTGTGTATTTTAGCCTGGAAATAGGACTATACTGCAAATAAGTAAGGAGCAATTTGGGACAAAGGAAAAAAAAAACCAAAGTAACAAATGTAAGCTCTGAAAATATGACAATAAAAAAGGAAGAAAAACTCAACCAAACAAAACAAAAAAACTCCCTCAAAACAAAAAAAAACCAACTTACCAAATTGATAACAATGTATTGAAATTCTGAAAGTATAAAATTCTACAATGGTTTTATTTAATTCCTTTAATTCTTTAGGACATGCTCTGATTTTACCGAAAACACAACAGGGGCTTGAATTTGTAATGACTTGTGTAAAGTACAGCTCTTCTTTGAGGCTCAGGATTTGTGTTTTGAGGGGTGCTTACTTTAGGATGAGGGAATTCCTTGTGTTCAAGCATAAAATAAAGTAAGATTTTTGTTTCAGTGAAACACTGAGCCATTTTGTAGAAGTAAACAAAGTGTTTCTTCCTTCCCTTGCTCCAGACTTAGCAAACCACAACTGTTAACAGCTCATACCCATGATAAGTAAATAATTAAATTTGTGTCTGAGGAAAGTATCTCAGGGATATACTTAGGCCCCCAACAGTTAACAGTAGAAATACTGAGACTGGGAGCCATGGGATCTCCAATGCATAATCGCAAGTGATTCACAGTTAACGAACATAAGATATATTCAGATAAAATTTTTAAACCCCAATGTATTAATTACTGTGTTTGTTGTCTTCCTGTCTCAGTATTTTTAAGAACAGATTCAACTTTGAAATATATTAAAAAATTCACCTTTCCCAGATGTATTTGCCATTTTAGAATATTTTTTGCATAGCTTACAATGTAAAATAATGCACTTCACTCTGAAAAGACAATTATTTGAAAATGTCTTATGAACAATGCTGCTGATGAATCAACTGCAGTGTTGCATTCAATATGACATCATTGTAGTAACACCAAATTAAATGTTTGCTATCTTATATGATGAATCTGATTTCCCAGATAGTGCAGTGGAATTCACACTTCACCCAGCCTGTCTTATTTATTATCATCACACAACAGAGAGACTTTTCCTGTGTAACTGGAAAGATGCTGTAATTTATTATTACTACTAGCTGAAACTTCAGTTACTTCTGTAGTCTCCAAAATTGTTGACATTTACTGATATTAATTCAAGTTTTATACCTATGAATACGAATTAGTCGGAGGTTTTTTGAAAGACAAGCCAGCATCCAGTCAAACACTTTGTAAGTTCATAATATTAAATGTCACATTCCATCATTTTTTTGCTACAATTTTAGCTGAAAACTTCATATACTTATATTGCTTTTTACAATGACAAAAATATTTTTACATCTAAATTAGGATATTTGATTTGATGGCAACGGGAAGACTAATAACTTAAATTACCATCTTAAGTAGGAGTGACTGATTTTCCTCTCAGAACCAAAAATGTATCGCGGGGTTATTTATGAACTTTGGAATATTTTTTTCCCCAGATATTTTTCAGTGTGTATCCTAATTTTAAATCCTAGAGAGGAGGAAGTATCAGGGTAAAGCCTCTGCTATCATTATCTGAGTACTGGCCAGTGGTTTATGAAGCACACTGATTTATTTTAACTTGCAGTTGCTTTGATGGGTGGCTGGTTTGTATTTCTTCGCAAGCCATGGCTGCTGCTAAGGTGTTTTCTGCAGGCAGTTTTCTGATGTGAGAGTGGCAGCAGTCCTTCTACATCCCACATCAGTAAGATAAGGAAAAGCTGAAGGAGTAGCACTGCTCAGTAGGTTGATGCCTGACAGAGATGTAGTAGTCTGGCCGGAGTAGTGAGCTGATCCTTCCTTCAAGGAAGAATTTGGAAAGGAATTCTCACTTACGTTGAGCTGCATTGAAATCTCTGGAAGATTCAACTCCAAGTTAGTATGTAATTTATTAAAACTTAACATGCACTTAAAAACATTTGCAAGAACTTGGCTTGTTCATTCCCTCATGTGTAAGTCAAACTGAAATATAATGAAAGTAAATGTAAACACTTGCAAAGGATAGCCAGACTCTTAATGAAGACACAATGTCCAATTAGTCTGAGGGTGATGACATTTCAGATTTTTACAAAAGGCAGTTTTCAGAGGAAGAGTAGTGAAATATGTAATGAATTGTCATTATTTATAAACTACATTAAAACAGATTTTCCATCACAGCCATGGGAAAGGTAAACATGGCACAGTATGTTTCACAATTGTCCTCATTATCAATTAATTACTTTAATCTCATAAGCCAAAGATAGCAGATTGATACACTGTTTTTGCTATTTTTGAGTGCTCTGTAAAAGTGTTTACTAGTCAGGAAGAATATTCTTCTGACTTCAGTGGCCATGATAAAATCATAAAGGTCACAGATAAATCATCATAAGCATGCTTATTGCCACAGAAGCCAGAAGAGACCTATGGAACAAGGAGCATCACCTACTCAAAAAATAGTCATTATTTAGAGTTTTAAAGAATTGAGTGTTCGTCTGCACAGCAGCCAAGAGCTACGTCCACTTCCTTCTGCATGTGATGACTTTTTCACTCCAGTTTCTGGAACAGCATTGAGCTTTGCCACCTTATTTTTTTTTATCACCTCCGTGGCTTCATCCATTGCCTGTATTCATTGTCAACAGTGGCTTATCTGGTTTAATGTCAATATAGTCTGCATCAGCAGACAGGATATTTTGTTTGCAGAAGGTAGCAACCTGAGGAATAGAGAACAAGCTAAATAGTATGAATGGAGGACTTTGTGTACACCTAGTGTACATTGAAGTAAATAAGTTGAAAACCAAAAAGTATTATGAACAATCGTTTTTTCCCCTGTATATCTAAGAAGCTCTTTATGATAAATGTAAATAAGACTCTAAAGCAGGTAAAAGGCAAGAACAATGCATATTTGCCATTAACTTCTGTAAAATGTTCATGGTTTTGTTTTGTTTCATTTGTTTTTCTGTGGTTAGTTAAAAGGGATTAAATTCACGTATTGCAGTCAAGTTCTAGGATCTTGTCTTTTGAAGGAGTGGGGAGGAGAATGCTATTTGTATAATGTGGTTTACACTGCCTTTTACTTTGGGAACTCTTGCAATAATTTCTTGGACCATAGCTACCTCTGATTGTAAGCATGCCAGGTATCACTGAACCAAGCAGATTATGGTTTCTTGCTTTAAATCAGTAGATTAATTTTGGTTGGTTTAAAGTGCTCTCGTGTAATTCATCTACTAGTATTTGTTTTAAAAACCTATACTGGCTGTTTTGAAAGAGTATTTATCCTCAGGCAAGAACATTATTTGAATTTTTGTCCATTACGTCGATGTTAGAGATGAACTTTGCCTTTTAAATCTTTTAAAAGTAAACATTTTCTGACACTTCTGCCAATTCATTCCATGGGCTTTCTTATTGCTATCTGTAGGACTTAAACATATTTTAATGCAAATAATTATCCCACTGCTTTCAACTGTGAAACTGTTTAGCAGGATAAAATAGGCTAAAGATATGCAAGCCCTCTTATCTCTGTTAATTTGATGAACGTTTTTTGATCACGTCCACCCTCACTTCCAGAGGATGTTAAGTGACAGATCATTCTTTTCTTAACATACACCCACATACTTTCTTTCATAGGAGCTAAATAATATCAAATGTAAGAACTGTCAGGCAGCAAAACAAGAAAAGGCAAAGAGTGATTAAGTAAAATAGTAAAATGCTTCCTTCTATGCAGACCAGTAAGCATCCCTTGCCTGCAGACCTGCAACTGACCATGGATGGCAGCAGGACCTAGTTGTGAGTCTGCTCCAGAGTGCCACTGGCACAGGCTTTTTGTATGCCTTGAGTTCAACACAAAATGTGGAGAAGAAAAGTAAATTTAAAAAGGCATGCAACAAATAGAGAGTCCCTTCTATTTTGCCAGTGGATAGAGGAAGAGGTCAGAGATCTTCACTTGCTGCTGAAATAATGCCATTAATTATCAGATTCTTAGCAGATGTTCAAGAAGAGTGAAGCTTCATGGCAGGATCTGTTGCCCTAAACACTGGAGTTCTGACAGGCAGGTGTTCTCTGACTTCTCTTTCCTTCTCAGGATTTCAGTGTTGCCTGTTCCCTTTGTTTATCTAGGATAACATCCTTTTAAGTGAATGGTAGAACTTTTGGTTTTCCACTCCTAGAATTACCATTTCTAACCACTGTTGTTGTACACTGGATTTCTCTCTAGATTTTAAAAACAACAAATTAAGCATACTAACTAACTAGCAGTGGTTTGAGTATTTAATGGATCAAAAAGAATGATTAATCAGGGAGTGCATATGGCAGAAATCAATAATTGAGAAATAAACATGGATTAAAAATCACACCAGTAGAGGAATATGACTCAGAGTTTCTTAGAGAATTTAAACCTCAGAGGATTTTCACTGTATTTAGAAGAAGGGGTTAAATTTGGTCTTTGTCCTTTGGTTCTACTGATCAGGTTTTGATTCTTCTCACTGATGAAAGATGTATAAGATTCCATAAATACAGATGTCATCCTGAACAACTATTCCCCAGGGGTCTAATCTCTCAAAATCTTAAACATATGGATATAGGTGGACCTGAATGTACTCATGTACTGCTGGCACAGCATTCATGCAGCTCAGCTTCCGGTTATGCAGTGATATTAATAACAAAATTGCAAATACTTGCAATTGAAAAATAGAATAAGGGAATAATTTCTGCCTGTTAAATTTATATTTGGGAGGTCGTTGAGCACTTGTATGGATTTTCTTGGGGGTGGGAAAAGTTGTGTAGGTTAGAGATTGGCACAGAACTTGAAATAAGCAAAATCTTTTTCAGATAAGTGACAGTTCTCTGGATGCTATTAAGCTGTGAACAGTAGGTCTTTTCAATAATCACTGTGATTCATTTTCATATTGTGATTTTTTTTTAATAATAATATCTTTAAAAGGCTTGCTGAACAGTAGGCTGCACCAACATGACTTTCTTTGCAGAAGGAAAGGTTTCACACACAGAGCTTTAGATAATTTACCTTAAATTGATTTGCGCAGCTCAATAAAACCATAAAAAAACTGAAACAGCTCAGATCACAGGTTCATTTAGCACCAAATCTTATCTCTGACCATTGCTAGTAGTGAAAGGGCAAGCATATAGTAATGTTTCCCATGATGATTGTCTTAGTCTCTATATTTTATGGCTGAGGTATTTTTTGATAGTATTTATGTATTTAATAACTTCAGTGGATTTTTCTTCCAGGAATTCTTTTTTTTTTTCTCCTCCAGCCTCTGTGAACTTTCAGTTATGGCAGTGAGTTCTGCAGTTTAAGAATGTGTTGAATGAAGTACAACTTGATTGATTTTTTTCACCCCCAACTGCCCCCTCCAAGCCTGCTATCCAGTGGTCTTCCCTGGTTTTAGAAATATTCATCTTTTCCATGTTGCCCTTCTCTTTGCATAATCTCATCCTTCCAAATATTTGTATTTCACTTGCAGGGTCTATTTAACTGATTCTCTCACAGGTCTTCTATATCTTTGCTCATTTTTGTTGTCTTTCTATAGACCTCCAAGTTTTACTGGATCTTGTTTGCAGTGAGAGACTAGAACTGCACAAAGTGTTAAATGTGTGCACTGTGGACTTATACAGTAGCTTTATCTTTTCTTTTTCATTCTTTGATCTTTCTCTAATAATTCTGGCTTTTTTGGGACAGTGAATTGATTGATATATTTATACATTTAGAGTAGATTATTTTATAATTCCAAGAGAACTTGAACACAGTTGCAGGTAAGAGAAATATGCATGATAGTCTTTCTACCCAACTTCAGCAGAGCCCAAAGGGTACTGCTAATGACAATTATCCGTATTCTTCTCTGCTATTTTCAGATCTGTCATACATTTTGACTACTTTGTTCAAAAAATCCATTGCATTCAATTTCTTATTCTTTCATGTGTAATGACATGTCTTCTCATTTGCTATGCTGCCATGTATCCCTTATGAAAAAGCATTTTTTAAATTATCTACCATGACTAATATTTTCTTCTGTGCAGAAGGAGAACACACTTCATTTTTGTTCTTAAAATGGAAAAGAAATTGCTCTTCAGCCTGATTTTGGAGAGGCAATGTTTACAGTACCACGAAGGATATTTGTGCTTTCAAATCTGCTCATCATTTCTTAATCGTTCGTTACGGTTTGCCTGATTTAACAGAAAATAAGACCATTGTTTGTAAGCCTTCTCATTAGAGAAATAAAGTGTTTAAAAATATCGTAATGCCACTATTTTTTTCCTCTCACAGTTCCTGATGTGGTATGTCATTGAGAGAAAATGTTTTGAACTTTTTGATCCCCACTGGGGAAACATTGCAAATAGCAGAATTTTGTTATTTTTATGTCAGTTTAGGTCTTACATGATTCAGCACTTGTGGTATATAGGAAAAAGAGTAGTAGATTATGATTAAATGAGCAAAAATAGTGAGGAGTGTCTACTAGATAAGGCATATTTTTATTGTTAGAACGTTTTCTGGATTGGCCTTTTTTCATTTTTCTTTCACTTCTGTCTCTGTTCCTCATATTTTCTTTATCAGTTGTGACTAGTTTTAACTTCATTAAACAGAACAGTTCAATTCTGTTTTGCTTTTCAGCCTTTTTAACAGTACAAAAATTAAGAACAAGTTGTTGTAGGATCTTGCTAATACTGAATCTGTAGGTTGAAGTCTATCAAACATGGTTGTCTCCAGCAGACCAACTAGTCTTCCTCTTCTGCCAGCCTCTCAGGAATTAACAGAAAGTCTCCAGGGATGGGAATGGAAGAGGATACAGGATGCAAAAAAACTGCTTGTAATGCAAGAAAAAATTCTTTATTGTAGTAATGGACTGCAAACAATAAGTCATTCTGAGATGGATTAACAAGCCTGTTGGACAAAAACATACAAACTGATTACGCTATTCTGTTTGGTGCTGCTGAGTCCTCTACTGGGGTATTGTGTCTAGTTTTAGGAAATGCATTCAAAAATTTAAAAAAGATAACAAATCTAGTCCATACGAGAGTATCAAGAGTAAGAAGAGGTGAAGAGAACTTGGGTATGTTTATTCTTGAAAAGAGAACACTCCAAGAAAAAAAAATACAACTTCTAGTAGTTAAAAAGCTGTAATTACATGTTGTCATGCCTGTCTTTTTTGAGGGAGGAATGAACTTGAAGAGAGGAGAAATTTTCTCTCCCATGTTGTAGGGTAATCCACATGTTCAGGTTGTTCTACAACAGTGAATCTAAGGGTCACAATCTCACAAGTACTCTGAGAGATGACTTCCAGCACATGCCATGAATCACCTCATGCTCAAGTTAAAAAATCTGTAAACTGTGGAAGATAAGAAGTCCTGTCAGTTGGTGTTCTGCATCTGCCATTCCTTTCTGATTACCAAGGTCCTATGGGCATGTTGCTTGAACACCACTGTGACTTCTTTTTTTAAAACTAAAGCTTCTGTAATCATGTTTTAGATTAATCTAAAAACTTCATTAGTTATCTACTGACTTGTCACAGCCTTGCTGTTTAAGCAGACGTGATGGTTTCTCTTAAATAGTGCACATTCTTCAAGTGTGCTACTCAGACAATGTAGCACACTGTAATGCATAGGGTATCCAAAATCATCTTGTGCTTTCACATATTGATTATTTTAAATCTAAATCCAGGCAAGATGTAGAAGATTCTTTTCTTCTGGTGGAGAATTACCTACATCTCATAATCAGACCGGGTCTAACTTTTTCTTTCCTAAAAGCAGAAAAAAATGGCTAAGGGAAATAATGCTGTCAGGGGTATTTTCTCTAAAAGCTCAAGGAAGCACAGAGCCATGCCTTCAGGTATTTTCAATTTAAAGGCAGCAAGAAACTTTTGTTTTTAAACATGTGTGCACTGACATACATGTATATATTTAGGTATAAAACTTTTTCTATTTCGATACAAGGTTCTATTCTGTTCTGGAATTAGTCATATGGTGGCTATCAGTGGGGTGAAAACTCCAGTTCATCAGCTGCTAGCTGTAGGCCCTCAAGAAAGAGGAAATGAGGATTTGGGGAATAAAACAAGTTTATCTCAAGTTCGTAGCATTAGATGAGTTCTCCAGGTGAAAGGTGGCAGATAAGTAGCTTTGAAGCCTTAGTGACTACTTCTGGCTGTCGCAGCTAGGAACTATATGTGGGTGTCATGTGGCAAGTTCCACTGGACTCTGATGGCTTATTGGAGATGTGTGTTGTGCATTTGTCCTCCCTCATAAGAGGGTCTTGAGAGGAGAGTTATGACAACACTGATTATTTTGCTATTGAAAGGTTTAAAAAACTGTGGACATGGATCAGACGATATCAGGTTTCATTAGTTCTCTTGCTCATGAAAGCAAGTTCCATAGAAAGGAAAAGCACCTTATGTTTTGTTTTCCCATTAGTGGTAGTTCCTACTTTCCTGTTGGAGTGAATTTAAGGGGAAATAGTACTGAAGTGCATCTTGCAATTTTTTTCACTTAAAGAGTAATCAGATTGAAAGGCTTCTGCAATCATTAGCAGTGATGTGCTTATAATATTGTAGGTACAGCCAGATGTCATTCCAATACTATTTCTGATCCATATTTACATGAGAAACGTGAACAAACCTTAATTTTAGGGCTTTGAATCCCGTGGGAAATATTGAGATAAAAGTATGAAGTAAATGGAAGTTTTCCCTTTTCCCTTCCTGGAATACAAGCTCATGGACATACACAGAATCACTGGAATCATATAATTAGTTGGTTGTTTTTTTGTAAGAACAAAATATTTGTTGATCGGTTTATGAAGAGCTGCTCTATGGTATCTGAGCATATAATTGGGAGAAGATCCTTTCTGACTGTCAGCTTGACTTGTGGGGGAATTCTAGGCATTTGGTTTGAGCAAGGGAGCTCACTTGCTGTGAGCATTCCTTGTTTGCTTTAGTTATGGACATGCTGAGTTGAGTAGGTTTTTGTAGGCAGATTTTTTTAGTGTTGTTAAAGGTGGATTCTTGTCGGGACCTGATGAGGGGGTTTCAAAACTGAAGGGCATTTTACTAGCTGACTGATGCTGTAGTTCATTTACTTTTCAAGATGCTTATGCACATACGATAATGTTTTCTTCTCCCTACATCAAATATTTTTCTCCCCAGGTTCTGTATTTTAAGCAAGCCATCAGCCTTTGAATCTCTTTTCTGCCCTGAGAATGCATGCTGAGGAGTGCTGACCATATCATTTCATGTGCATTTGTTCCAGCAGCGCTGCCAGGCTCTTCCTCATCATCTTTCCCTTCTTCCAACCCTCCCCCATCACTACCCACTCCACTTTCCCATTTTTATGCCTGCACTGTGCCCTCAGCTGTGTCCTGGTAAAGCTATTTGTCTGGACAGACCAAATGAGGTGAAGGGAGAGGTTATTTTTAGTGCAGATCATTTCCGTGGTTTTAACTGAGGGCGGGTGACACAAAATAGGGAAGAAGAAAGCAGAGATGGGAACAAGCTGTAGGACATAATGGGAAGGTGATGGCTATCTAAACAAGCAGACTTACTTCCTCCACCCCTGCATCTGTGTTCACAGATTACAGTCAAACCAAAAGCCACTGGAAATTTGCGTGCAATGTGTTGGTTTTGCTGCTTCTGATGTTAAGTCTGATGTTTCTTGGAGAGGTTAGGTGATACAAGAACAGGTCTGTCTTGCTCACCCTTGCCCTTTGGGATAAGTAAACACAGCTACCTTCCCCACAGTTGTTCCTAAACTTAACTTTGTGGACTGGACCTTTAAGGCTTACTCTGATGCACTTCAAAGGACGAAGACTCACGTGAATGCCAGTGTACAAAAGACTTCCTCGCTGTTTGAGTCTCGTGTAACAAGGTCTCTTCTCTCTGGGCTTTGTTGCATAACTGCAAGCTGCTTCCACCCTATTACTACATTATCTTTATTAAAAACATCATAGACAGGAATGTTAAAAGTCCCATGTTGATCATTTGGCCACAAAAGATGTGGCAGGAGAAGGTACCTATACATATATATATATACAAAAATATATATATTCCAAATATGTTTACATGTTCCAGTGTAATCGTGTTCCCATGGATGTAAAGAAAGAATGGAGCACTGTTCCAGAACATGCCTTGTCAGCAGTAGTAGGTAGAATTGAAGCTATTTTGTAAGGTTTGCATAGCCTTCAGGCGAGATGTGATAAGTTCACAAAGCAGAAGTCAGCTGTTGGCTCCTGTGTATGCAGAAACCCTATTTGGCTCAGGTCCTTGGGAAGAAGCCTCGGAAGACTGTTGTGGGGAAAAGTGTTGTAATGGATGCTTATTCTGTCCTTGCCCATCCCTTATTGGGAATCCACTGTTGGGAAAAGGGCTAGAAAGATTTCTTGTGCAAAAACCTTGGTTTAAGGAGTCATTTCCAGAAGGAACCGCTTTCCAGCATATCCTGATCAACACTATGCTGATTCATTTTTAAACAGATCAACCAAAAAGAAAAAAGGGAATCATAGGTGTTGTTTAGGTGAAAGTTATGCTTTATGTGCCAGTAAGTTTCCCTCATTAGCCAGTATTTAATTTTTCCAGTTGCACCATAGCAGGAGTGAGAGAGGACACTGCTTTTCTTTCCAGAATGCATGATGGGTTTCCTTTCTGCAAGCTAGGAGAGGCTTCTGCAAAAAGAGAATCATCAGTCTGTTTCTATCAGCCTGTCCTTGTATAAGCCATTATTTGATAACTCAAGAGCCTATGGCTGGCTAGAGGGGAAATTGCTCTCAGTAGGAGTTTCAAAAACAGTAATGCCATTTTACACGTACTCAGCAGTGAAACTCACAAAGTTTTGCAAGCTACGAGGAGCTGTTGGAGAAACACACTTGTGTAAACGTATCTATTTAACAAGCCTAAGGGTCAGTTCAGAATTTAGGTAAGCTACATTGCCTTGTTTAGGAGATGAATTGAACGCAAATATGATATGCTGTAATTTTTTGTCATCATAAAGCCCAGTGAAGCTTTTCAGTTGAACTTTTCAACTCCTGCTAAAAACATTAAAGTACAGCCTCTAGTCTCTGTGCCTGTATTAGCTCAAGCATTAAAAGATTTCATATCTTTTCTCATGGAGGAAAAAAGGACAGGAAGGAATAAAACCTTCTTGTGTTTCAACCTAGATTTATGTAACCTGATAAAATAGAAAGAGAATATATCCATCTTTACAAAACTACAGGTACTATCTTAGCTGGGTACCTGAATAATGAGTACTGTGTGGTGGCGAGCTGCATCTAGCAGTATTCATAATTTGTTTGAAATTGTCTTCTGGCATTCTTTACCTCAGTTTCTATGTTTGCTTCTCTACCATCTGAATGCTCTGTTATCACAAGGAAAATGTCTCAGTGATGTTTTCTGAGCATGTAAAGAGACACGAGAAAAGGAAGTTCACTTTTTTTTAACATGTCAAGTAAAATATTGGCATGAACTTGTCTGTTTCCAGGTTTGTTAAAAAAATAAGATAAAATTCAAGCATCCTCATACCAGAATAAAATTGCCCTCCATCTGTGTCTAAATACAAAAAATATATATATCTAAAATACAGATATATGAAAGAGGTTTCAAAATTGATACAGCAAATGTTCTCCAAAATAATTTTTTAAAAATTAATATGTTCAGTTCAAGCACATTTTGTTATGATTTTTTTTTTAAGATCAGAATAAGTTTCCAAGAAGGTTTGCAAAGTGATAGATAGGTAGATAGGAAAGGTGACGTAAACGTAGCCTAGTTAGAATTAATCTTTGCAACCAATCAGAACTGAGAATTAAGTAAGAGAGAAAGAGAAATAAACTGTGTCAAAATATGTCAAGAACAAACAGAATAAAACTTAAAAGTAAATCATCTGGAACAATTTAAAATATTTTTTGAATGTAGACATATTTAAAGATACAGCATTGGTGCATTGGAGAGTTTATCTACCTTACATTTGTGATCCTTCACTTTACAAGCAAAGAGTGTTCAAGGACTACAACACAAGTATTTTCCATCAAGTGCAAAACCGGTGTTTATGGTTGAATGGATTTATTCTGTTTTACCAAGAGTTTTGTACCTTGTGTGTGCATGTGAAGTGTTGACTGTAAAAATAGTATTTGACCAGTGCAGCAAAACTATAGTAATACCTGAGTATTGATCCAGTTTTTGAGATGATGTTCATTGTAATGCTTATTGTATTTAGCAGTTCATTTACTGTCTGAAAGAGTAGCAAAAATTTCATTATCATTGCCTGTTGAATTACGTAATTTTTTTTTTTAATGGATACTTATAATCAGCACTGCATACTTGAATAATTCATCCAAATATTTCCTTCTTTATTGGTACTTTTCACAGTGTCAGCGAGACTTTAGTTCTCTGCTTTCGCAACTCTCCATGGACATGCTAGATCCCCTCTTCAGTCTTGGGCCATCTGCTGTGGGGTGGTTGAGAGTAAAGAAAAGGGGCCACTGATACCGTGCCCTAATATTTCCTTTGGTTTCTTCCTCTTTTCTTCCTGTCCTTGACTTGCCCTTTCCTTTCCTGGTGGGGAGCTGGGCAGGAGACTTCCCCAAAGTTATCTTCTCAGCAGAAGGCCTCTCAGGTATGGTTGGCTGTTTGTGCTTCAGGCTACCTGGGGAGGCATCACGAGAGGCCAAGTTATATTTTTACCTGACACAAGCTCTATGACGTGAAGAATGAACTTTTGCCCTGCATATATGTGACACTATCCTGTTGAATTGTTTTCTGTCTAAAGTACATATTCCTCAGCCTGGAACATTTTTAGCTAATAAAAAAACCACTGAATAAATATGCTTGGATAAAAGGAAGCATGTTGATAATACAAACTGTATGTCAGGTGGTATGTTTAACATCTATATTTTAAAGCTGACTGTACAAAGTAAGAACAAACAAGTACTGATGCTTATGAAAATCCCTTTGTACAGATTACACGAAAGCAAATACTTTTGAAAACACGTTCACTAAAAAAAAAGATGAGATTTTGATTAATAATTTTAAACCATTCTAATGTAGCTTTCAACTTGTATGTGCTATCTGGGTTACTAAGCTTTTAGTGTCTTCCTTAAAGGTTAAGATTTAATTAAAGGTCAGTGTCACACACATTTCCACAACACATAGTAAAATGAGCCTCACTTGAACATTTGATTAGACAAGATAATGTATTTCCCCCTGGAGTAGTTTGTTATTCAAAACAAGCTCTTTAGGGAAGGAAGTTCACATCAGTTGGTAACTGTTCCTGTGGATACCAAAGAACTTTGTACAGTACACAATACAGTAAATGGCACTGCAGTTCATTTAGGAATTGGAAGCATGGCCCAACTCTATGTAATACTATCAAAAAGTAATTAAAAGGAAAAAAAAAAAGACAACTAAAAACTTAATAGCAGACAGATAACAGGCAGTTATACTAAAAAAAAATCCAAACACACAAATTTACAGAGCCAGTCATGCTTTAAGTTAGTTAACAACTTTTTTTTTAATAAATTTTTTCTAGGTAATAAATTTCAGAAATGTTTTACACTTTGTTAATAGAAAATAACACTAAAGAAATTTGCTTATGAATTGGGATAATATGAAACTAAATATCCTCTGACAGCTGTAGCTATCAATATCATTAGCTGATCTATAGATTAGATGTTTGGTTTTTTTCCTGTCATTGCCCTGTTTTGACCTATAGCCACCTATCTTGAAAATTTTAGTAACTGAGCAAGCATTAGTAGCAGGCCATGTTCAGTAGGGCTCAGCTAAATTTTAACTTCTGGCTGTTTCTGATTCTCTGAACTGATTTTTGAGGGTAAACTGGAAATGAATGTTTGTGTTCTGGAGTCTTGAAATTAACACTCTCTAAAGCAGAGATTTGTTTTTATGGGATGGGGATATTTCCTCGAGTTAATAAATGTTTGCTGCCATGGAAGCAGTTTTAAAATGCGTTATAGTATAGCAGTAAGTCTAGTATATCTCTGGGGGGTACTTAGGTTTAGAAATCCAATTTCAGTCTAATTTTGACTTTATCTTGGCTGCCATGTTGTTTATGTCTTTGATTACAGACATCTCTCACAAATAGCCAGCCCAAAGTGTTACTGTGTTCTGAGTTTGCTGAAACTGCTAGCTAATCTGAAACTTGTATATGGAATTATTAGGATGATGATCATCATAAAAGTTTGAGTAAAGACTTCTGCAAATATTACATAGCATAGATTACATAATATCATTATAATATGTAACATTGAAACAGCTGTTTATGAATATTATACAAAAGAGCTAACATAAATTTATATTGCCTCCCTTGGTGCATAATACTTGCGTTTGAGCTATAGTTTGAGTCAGTAGATAATCCCCAGTTGGAAGAGGAGATGTATTTTGGCAGTCAGCACTTATTGCTTGTGCCATTCCAGAAGCAACTTAATCTTGTTTCCTCCGTCTCTTCTCCTATTTAGTTAAAGCTCCTCCCTTTCTATTTAGCTAAAGCAGGATAGGGGATGTGCCCAGGCATAATGTGCTTTTGGATCTTCACCAGGACCTCTTAAGTGTTGTTCTCAGGCCTGTAAATAGTATTTTGTTCCGTAAGTAATGGAGCTAATAAGTGCCAGCTGCATTATAGGTGTTCAGCTAACTTCTACAGTGACAATAAATAGCCCAATTTCCTTTTAGGTCTCTTACTGCCTGATTTTCCTCAAAGTAGTCTCAATCCTCTTCCAGCTGGGCAAGAGACAGTGCATGTCAGGGTACCTTTTGGTGAATTAGTGCTGACTGAGTGGTCACACCACACAGATTGGTAAGCAGCTAACCTAGCAAAACCAGGTAACTTGTTGAGATCTTCCTAAGCCCCTTCAGTAAGGTGGTGTTGAGCCAATGCCTTGCTCCAGCCAGCAGTGTTCTTGTTGGACTTTGAGTCTTCTTCCTTTTTGTAGCATTTGGTTGGAACTGGTAGAAGAGACAGTTGATTGACAGAGATAATGTGACAGCTTAAGTTTCCTTTCCTTGAGAAATCAAGCTAAAGAGATGGTATATCTTGCAGTAGGGCTTGATTAGTTTAACAAGTTAGGCTGCCACTGAAATTTAAATGTAACATTTACATGTTATGCTGACAGTTGCCTTTTCTGCTTATGGCTGCAGATAACCTTTCTCCTTTTATACAGTATGTGTTTTAAGAACCATGGAGCATAGCATAATATTTTTCTTTCTTGATAAGGAAAGATCTACTTCTCATAAAAAGTTCAAGGGAATTCATTCTTGTAAACTGATTGGTGGGATGATGGACTCAGATGCAGGATGTCAAGTCAACATCACCCCAGTGTGTTGTTACCTGAGCCTATCTTGGCTAGACATAAACTGTCTTCTGAATAATTTTCTGTGTAAAAATGGATCTTGTGTCTTTTTTGTTAATATATCTCTCTAATCTTTTTGACAGCTTGTAAGATGTTTGAATCTACTAACTATGTTTTCATTGTAGTACTTTCATTTTTTGGTATGGTCTTTTCTGCCAGCCAAGCGTAACAGAACTTGATTACTGATTGTGCATAGGGTGCAATACAGATTTTCAGAAGTATATGCAAATTCAAATTTCTAAATGGCTAATTTTAGAGGTAATAGTTTGTAACTCTAAAAATCATTTATAACTGGTTTTAAGCCAGGAAGATAATTTCCCAGAGCACACTGTGGGAGAAGGTATTTTATATCCTGTACCTTACCCAAAGATCCTGTCTTATAATTGCAGTATCTTCAACATAAAGAGTAGGACTTGCTGGAGAACAGCGTATGATTTGTGTGTGGTGTGTAGTGTCATCAGTGCCAGTGAGATTCATCATGACTACTGCTATTTTAAAGGTCTCATCAGTAGTAAACCACCTTTAGAATACAGTCAGTAAAGAATACATTTCAAAATATAAAAAATATAAAATTTTTAACTGGGTTTACAAATTAATGAATTTTAAATGCATATCACTTTTAAACACATATTAAAAACTGGAAGGGTGTACAACATATAGCAATTTACATTACATTTCCAGGTTTATGACTTTAACTACATGACATTAAGTCCACAATAAAAAAGTTCTTGACGTGTGCATCCACATAAAATGTTCCGCTGAAATGTGTGCTACTAGTTAGAAATACTCAATGTCCCTTTTCTTGTGATTCATCAAACAAATGTAACAGGGAAAGAGGATCACTGTTGTGGAAAGTTGCTACTACAAAATACGGAAAACATGAGATCTAATGGTATGTTACAACAAAAATAGCCTTCAATGGCTGTTCTAAATTAGGCAGAGCTTCACAGCTAAACGGACGTGCTTCAAGTTATTATTTGAATTATTATTCACCCGAAGTGCAGTTCAGCCTGTCACTTCTTTTAGTTGTTAGGCTGCCTCTTCTCAAACCAGTGACGAAGCTGATAGTGACTTTAGTGGCATCAAGAACTAAGCAAAATGCTCAAACATACCCAATCTCCATTTTCATCCAAGAAAAGATACGCTCTCATAGGTCTTTTTCATATACTGTGAGTTCACTGTTGCCCTGGGCTGACCAGAATGATTGTGAGTTGTGCTTAATACAGCATTGCATGGTCATCATACTCATGCTACAATATAAAAAGGAGGGGAAAGTTACTGTTGCTGGAGGGGAAATGACAGAAAGAGGGTTCCTGACAGCAGGAACACTTTAAAACTTCCGTCCTGCATGGAACTGAGGGTTTGATATTTTTAGTATATTGAATAGTGGTTAAAACCTCGTTTTGGTGCCTGAATTACTATATTAGCAACGTTTTTGTTTTCCATTTTGTAGGATTAGGTCGCTCTTTTGTATGTGAAAACAAAGAGCCATTTTACAAGTACAAGTGTAACGTGATATCACTGAGGTTCAGTGAATTACAGCAGAGCTCTGCTTTTCCCTGCTGCAGATAAGACAGAGCAGTGTGGTGCTTTTCAGATTACAGAACTCTCAGTGAATTTTGGGATGAGATTATGCAGTTGATAGCTAGATAATTTTGACGACATGCTTTCTTCCGTCATGACAGCTCTTCATTAAAAGGTGCAGGTATCATTTTAATTTTCATAGCATAATCTTAAGTTTCTTATGGGCAAAGCTTTTTCTGAAAATGTTCAGTATAGATACAAAAGTGAAAAGATTGATTGAAAATGTGAAGAGTCCTTGTTTATTCAGCACTTCACCAAAAATCCTGTGACTATTTGGAATGGTTTGTTTTTTCATGGCGGACATTGAAATTTGAAGATGTGGGAAAAGTATACTTTTTGTATTTCTAGGCCTTCATACTGTATCAATAGTGTGTGATATTGATTTGTAGCACAGAATTATTTTACAATACATAGATGGATTTATACATCCATCCAGTCAACAAAAATCCATTGGACTAACCTTAGTCTGTGAAAGTTGACAGTAGATATTTTGAAAAATTATCATCTTCCTTAATATAATCTTACTGTAATTTATACAAAATACATCATGATAAACAGGCTTTAAAATGCAACTTTTAAAAGTCCTTTGGTAAAAGGGTTCAAGAAAGCATGTGGCTTAAAGAATTTTACCTGTCTCTACTAACCTGTTAATGATGTTCCTTCTAGGTCATACAGGGTTTTTTTTTTCATTCTGCTGAGTGAATAATAAAGGACTTTCCCCCTTCCTGTTCCTCTGTCAGAAGGGCTGGTTGAATTGTAAAAATGCCTTAATAGTTTGCTGGTGTATCCTGTTGTAATTTTTTAATCTATGCATATAGATTGCAAGGACTAAAAACTTAGTAAAATACAAAATATGCAGGCTCAAGCAGCAGTATGGTTTCAGTATGAGAAAAAAGATTCCATTTTATAGTTTTCCTGTAGAAATGCCTTCCAATCAGGAATACTGATTCCTAAAGCTGACTTCACGGTACTCAGTTTAGTTGCAATGGCCTCTGACCATTTTTGTTCCACTTTCTAAGTAATATGGATGTAGATAGAAGCGTTTTTCCAATCCACACATTGTGTGGAAAATCTTACTACATAAAAGTTAATCTACTTACCTGAAGATCCTGAAATATATTGGATCTCTTCCAGCATCAGCCAAAAAGGTCATAGTTTGGAACTATCATATGCAGGAGCATTGTTGAAAAAAATAACTTGATGTTTAAATTTAAACTTCATTGTTCCATGTTTAGTTATTGACCTATGTATCTGTAAGGATAAGTGCATTTCTTCCTTCCTCTCCCACCAAAGGAGGTCTGGTCCTTCTGCTACCTTTCTTCCTCTTTCCTGCTCCCCCATTAAAAATAGAGCTCCTCCACTTCATTATCATTTTCCTGAGCAGATCAGCGCCCGGTGTGCTTGGTCACAAGATTCACTTTCCACTCTTGCCAGCATCCCTACAGATTTCTTTGTCCTAGATAGCACTTCCCCAGTGAGACACCAGATGACTTAAAGAGATTAGACAAGGGTGACCAGTTCTGTGAGAAGGAAGTGGGACAAATCTGGGTTCTGCATGGGAATCCTCCTGGTAGGCAGAAATTGTCTCCTTCCACTATGTTATCACCAATGGGAGAATCCAACAAAACTCTTTCTCAGGGGTGGCAAATTTTTGCTTGTAGCAGCAGTTTTCTTTTTGGCTTGAATTAGGATATGGAGTTTTTTGTCAGCCAAAGGTTTTCTCAAAGACCTACTGTTCCTTGGTGGGATCTTTTCTCTATTCCCCTTAGGGGCGATTCTGCATTATCTCTATGTTAAATTGGCAATGGAGTTTGGAGAAAAGAAAGCAAATATAGCAGTGTATCTAAGAAAGCCCACTTTGAAGGACTACTGTCAGTCTGGAAGTCTGTGGGCTTCTGAATAGATTAGATCAGTGTCAAAGAAATCAACTTGTCTTGTGAGTATTGATCTGGTTACTCAATTGTCCCTGTTCCCTATAGATGGTTAGTTTAAAGGTTCAGAAAGAGAGTAACAAGATCAGAACTCAAGAGTATTTTAGATCATCAGCTCAGTTATGGTAGAGAGCATTCGGCTGATGTGTGGAAGTTTCTATAAGATTTATAGATCTTCCCTGCTCCTGATTGATGTGCATTTTTTTTCTGAAGGAAAAAGGAAGAACCTCTTTATTTTAGAAATGACACAGCTAGGAAAACTGGCCAGTTTGTTTCAAAATTCTTTGGAAAACTTTTGTTTTAATCCCAAATTACATACTGCCATCGTTGAGAACAGGGTAATCTTTTTGCCAATACAGATGGAAAACTCAGATTCAAAATATTCCAGCAATTAACTTTTAAGTGATTACTGATACCTTAAAATAGTAATAAATAATGATTTTTACTGAAGTATCTCAGAATTTCCTAGAAATGACGGTAGGGTTTTTTTTCTAATTAGTGTACTGTAAAAATGAACTACCAGAGGTCACAGAATAAGTGACGGAGCCAGAAATAGAGCTCAGGCTTTTCCACTTTCAGCAAAATGTTCTTGTCACTGGATACCACCAGATGGTCTCCAGATTATTCGGTAAATAAGCCTCTGCATCCTCCATAAATACTCCGCCAAAGCCAACTGGCTGTGTCTCACACTTGCTAGTTCCCAGTCTGTGAGAGTGGATGACTTGGCAGGTAATGCTGTAGTTGGCCCCATTGAGCAGTCCTCTGTCCTGCAGGTTCACTGGTTGTAATTACCAGCCAGAAAAATCTCTACCATCAATTTTAGCAATTTTCCTCTGCATCATAAGGAACTTTTTTGTTAGTGTCATGTTTTTCTATGTATGCTTGAGGTTTGGGTATGCTAGAATGGTTTGGATTGGAAAGGAGCTGATTTAAAGGAGAAAAAAAAACAACCCTCATCTGATAACTGCAGATGTCTTAAAAGTGTCTAAAGAAATATTTCATCTGCTTTTAAAATGTGATTGATTTAACTCTTAATATCTGTGTGCCTTGGAATTCAGAGAGCAGAGGTATAGATACACATGCACTTGTGCTGTCTGTCTGTCTGAGTAGCATAAATACCAGATGGGAGAGGATGTCCATGACTACAAACAAACTGTTTTCTCATCTCTACTTCACTTCCTAGTTCATAAGCATTTCGCTATTCTGGTGATGGTTTTCATGGCTCTTCAGTTCTTCAGGATTTTGCCTATTCTGTAACATGTGCTTTGTATGGATGTGTTGTGACTAACCCTCATGTGTCCAGTATAATTCTGTTGGAGAGTTTAGTAGCATAAATCTAATTTAAGTGCTGGCCAACAGCAGCTTTCCTCATTTCACAGTGCTGTCATAGTCGTGCTGTTGGTATTTTGCAAAAACTGAGCTTCTTACAAGAATTTAACTACATGATAGACACTTAACTGCAGTAGTTGCATTCACTGCAACAGCTTCAGGGTGGAATTGATGTTTGGTATCTCTGAAGCTGGTGGAAGGAAGCAGAAGTGCCATTCACAAGGACCTTGGCATTCTCTGCAGGGCTGGCCTGCCTGAAACTTTAAAAGATTCAACAAAGAGAAGTGCTATGACCACCATATGGACAAAGCAACCTTGAACATCGATAATGACAGGGGACCAGCTGATCAAGTACCTCCCCCCAAAATTGGAAGTCTGGTAGAAACACTAAATGTGATTGAGCTGTGTTTTGATCATTCTGAGTTCCATCGGCAGCAAGGGAAGTTTGTATTAGGCATTAAAAAAAAAAAATCACAATGGCCAGAGGAGCCGGGTGCCCAGAGACTGTGGTAGCCCCATTTCTGGAGACTTTCAAAAGTCAGCTGGACAAAGCTCTGAGCATGCTGCTGTCAGTGCAATGTGAGCCCTGCTTGGAGCTGAAGTTTGTAACTGGATGATCCAGAGACCCTTCCAACATAAATTCCTCTGTGATTCTATGTCTGTAGCTTGCCTGTGCCAGAGACATCTCCTTGCAGGATGACAGGCTTTGGTTCATCTCTGACTAGTGAGATTGATCAACGTCATTCTTACCAATAACTTACAGCTATATATAATGTATATTACATAACAAATAACTCTAAACCAATAAGCAGCCTCCGTATATCTTTCGTTTTCACCTGAACTTATACTTTTCTACAGCTTGAATTTAAAATGGTAGTATATAGAGGGAAGAGGAAGAAGCAAGCATTAAACTGTCTGTTATAACATTTTCTTCATTGTCAGGGTCTTCTCCATGACTTATCATTTCTGCTGCAGTTTTTGTGTGAATTCTCAATCTTCTCTGTTGGACAGTGTCATCCATGGACAATGGGTTTTTTGTCTCTACAGTGCAGAAAAAAGACATACAATTCTGCTCTGAGTTCTCCCATCTCTACAGGCTTTAAATGAAAATTGGAAGATCAGAAAATTTATCTGCCTTTGTCTTTCAGCTTCAAAGTTCATTTTGTTTAAAAGTCAGTCATGAGATGGAGGTCAGCTGCTTTTTCATGCTCATCAATGTCATTGTTCCAACTTAATAATTTTGGTAGTAGTGTGGAAATCGTTGCTCATTTGTTGCAGTATATTCTCAAGTTTCTCTGCCTGACCTCTAAATGCCCCAAAAAATACATGAAAACTGAAGAATGAAGGAGAAGGTAGAGAGATGTTTGTTGTAAACTTCTAGGATTTTCATATTTTACTAGTGTTTGGTTTCCAATTTTCAAAACCTGCAGTAACCAAGTCCACTCAGAATGTGTGAGCTGCAAGTTTTCTGAAACTAAATAAATTTTTCTTGCAGTATATTTCTTTGTAGGTACTTACACTTATCACAATGCTTTATGATTATTTTATGTACTAAGCCCATAGGAATTAGAAGTAGAGATTTCCTGTCGCTACTTAAAAACTGATCCTTTATGAATAGTTGGAAGCATGTTGATATTGGAAAACACAGACTCAATGGAATAAGGATAATTTGTTAGTGGAATGCTGTCAAGGTTGCTAACCTTAAAAATATTTTTTTTTATGCATGGTAGACATACCCAGTTGGTAAATCATATTGTCCCCCGGTTCTTTTGGTTGCTTTCTAGTGAAAGAATTAAAGTGGGCTTTAAGAGTTATCGTGAAGTTTTGAAGGATCATTCTATATGAGGGGAGAAAAATACAACCCTCATCCATTTAGAAGAATGTGGCAGAGGAAAGTGTTTACACAGGCTTATGTCACGCTCAGCTATACAATAAAACAGCTGCTTGCTCTAATTTAGGACTAAGAACACTGACAGTGTCCACTGAAAACACTGGACCTATTGTGTTAGCAGTGCAGATAACCAATAGTTGGCAGCAAAATTAGTGCTTTCTTTTTCTTTCTTCCTTTTTTTTTCCTTCTCTTTTTTTTTTTGCAAATCCTCTCCATGATCCTAGTTGCAGAGTCTTTTGAAAGCAGTTCCCATTTTTGTGCTTTTACACATAAATGCACATGCATAGTCTATTTGCCTTACTTTTCACTGTTCGAAAACATTTTGAACTCATGGCTGTAAAAGAAGACAAGACCCTAATCTCATTGATTTCTTTCTACAATGTCTAATGGATTAAAAAAAAAAAAAATCATTCTGAATTGTAGCCTTCCGCAGCTTCAACTAGCTTTTGCTTTAAGGAGAAATTTTTGGGTTTAGTATTTCACCAGTTAAAGTTAGCATGAGATTTTATTTCCAGAGAAACTTCAGGAGCATTGTTTGGGTATTTTCCTCAGCTGCTGAAAATCTATACCTGATTTCAGGGGGTTAAAAGCTGTGCCTCTTTTTGTGTCTTATTTTGTCTGTTTGGCAGCTGAAGCTTCTGCAAAATACATGGACTGGCTTGAAGGGGATCTTCTTTCAAAGTGCTGAATTGACAGAACTTCTGAGCTGAGGGCACAAAGCTCAATGTGTTGCTAGTGAAAGGGGTTTTGTCAGTAAGGTCTCCTGAATTTGCCTGTTCACATGCATCTGTCATGTTCATAAATGGGGGTTTGGTTCTTTTCCCTTAAGGTAATAGAGGTCATACATGATCTCTTCTTTATTATTTACCTCTGAAAAGCTATGTGTCTGAAAGGGTGAAAATAAAAATCTGAGGGGTTCCACCAACTAGATTTCAGTAGGAGAGGATATTCCATCTGATATGATTAACTCATCATGAGAAACTCAATTCTCATCAGATTGAAAAACAAATTTGCACATTTTTCAAAAAATCAATTGTATTTTTAAAAATCATCTTAGAAGTGCTTTCCTTTCTCTATGGGTAGGCAGCAGAGGCATGCTACCAGAAATCATCCAAATTCAAAGGAGTGGACAACCTCAAAAAGAAGTCTCACTTCCCTCACCCCTTTAAAAGACCTCCCCTGCTTTATGAGTTAGTGGAAAGAAAATCTGCTGGACTCAGGGTGGATCTCCATGGTTCACTAGCCAAGGCAATCCCAGGTTCTCATTCCAACACCAAAATAGTGAGTTTGTCTTGAGAAATACAAGTAACAAAGGAAACCAATCTTTTTTCACTCCTGCACGTGTAGAAAAAGCAATAAGGGAAACAGATAAGTGGCACCAAATATACTAGTTCACTAGTTTGCAGTTCTCTCAAATTGCATGACTCTTTGGGAACAGAGATGAGCAACTCTTAAACGGTTATATGGAGAAGTCTTTGGACAGTGATGGGAAGGTGCTTTTATTAACAATATTGGTCACAGAATCATAGAATGATTTGCGTTGGAAGGGCCCTTAACATCATCTTGTTCCGACCTCGCTACCATGGGTAGAAACACCTCCCGCAAGAGCAGGTAGTTCATAATCATATCAAATTGTTAAGCCATTGTAGCATTTTATAAGTTGTTTCCAAGAAAGAGATGCAATAACTTTTAGAACAGAGCAAAAGGAACTTAAATGGTGCTCTCATTTTCTTGTGAAAGGCTTGTTGCAGAAGATGCCCTTAGAGAGTTATGGGATTTTCTGATTCCTCGAAGGTATTTCAATATGAGTGGTGTTTTGGGGTTTTTTGACTGTTTGCTGTCACTTTTTACCTAAATTATTTTACTTTCTGGAAGCCAAGATAGGTGGAAGAATTTGCAGTTGATGGAGAAGAATTGAATAGCAAATGCAAATCTTTAGAAAAAATGAGGACCATAAAGTTAATAGATACTTAAGAATATGTTAACAATTCACAAGAAAACCTTAAGTTACCTGTATTTCTACATCTTGTTCTCCAAGGAATTGGAAATAACAAAAGCAGCAATGCTTGATGGGAGGGCTAGAAACAATGGATGTAAATTGGAAGGGGGTAGATTTAGACTTGACATAAGAAAGAAATTCTTTACAGTGAGGATGGTGAAGCACTGGAACAGGTTGCCCAGAGAGGTTGTGGATGCCCCCTCTCTGGAGGTGTTCAAGACCAGGCTGGACAAGGCACTGGGAAGCCTGATCTAGTGGGAGGTGTCCCTGCCTATGGCAGGGGGGTTGGAACTCGATGATCCAACCCAAACTATTCTATGATTCTAAAAGCAGTCTTTCTAGTGTCACTCAAAGGGGAAAACTTCGGTTCAATACATACCTGTAAACAGTCTAAATGTAAATCTTCACTTTTGGAAGTTCCTGAATTATTTATCAGAGAGAAGGAAAATTCAGATGCTGTATGGAGTGAATAATATAGTCCTGCTTATATTCTCTCTTTCTCCCCGTCTTACTCCCTCAGCCCTGCCAAACAAAGAATGTTACAATCAGACGTTCATTTTCTTACAGAAACATTTTCTCCTAGAGATACAAAAGAAGAGCTCAGGGAATTTCAGGAAAGATCTGGGGTTACTTTCTTTTCCAAGGATTTTTAGCTCTAAAAGCAGAAAACATAAAATAGAAATAACTCTCACCAGGAAGAGCACGTTTCTCCTGAATTGATGTGCAAGAAATGCTTTTCAGAGGCAATTTATTTCTAATTCACAATCTGTGCATCAGTTTATTTGAAGAAATTGAAATGAGGATCAAAGATGCAAAACTGAAACAATTAAGATAATAATGATTTAGATTTAAAGAAGTAATTTTTTTATCACTGAGATGAGCACATTCAAACAAGCCTGGGCTATTTAAAGGGAGGAGACAAGCATGTAACTAGTGCTTGGTCTCACTGCTAATGCTTTTGAGAGAAATTTAGCTATTTGCAAAAACCTGTCAGAAATTACTTTAAAATATGTAAAGAAAAGCAATGATACATGAGGAAGAGGAATTCCCTGATACTGTGTCAGACAGCACTACAGAAGCCATCAGAAGGAACTCTCTGGAGGCAGAATGAACACTAGAGTGCATGTTAAATACGTTATGTGCCTAAAGTTAAATGGTTGGAAGGTAAACTCTATGAGTTTATCTCCACGGGCTCAAGGAGTATCTGCTACAAGGAGTAATCTGAACTGGGTAAACAGGGAATGCAAGTATTTTTGTATTGCTCTAGGAGAGGAAGTTTCTATCCTAAAATCAGAAGTATTGGACAGTGGGGCCATCTAGAGACTCTGTCCAGTGGGAAAATATATGTCCGTGACTGTAGAAAATCAGTTCCCAGGTGCTTTTTGAAGGCATAGGAAAACTGTCAGTAGATTCTGAAATACAGTTCTTAAAAAAATTTTCCATATCTGTCAGGTAATGGTGCTTAGACAAAGCAGCAGCTTTTGTGTTCAGATACAACTGAACACAGGCTAGAAAATTTTTTTAATCTATGACCATTATTACATTAGCACTAGTGAAAGAAAAAAAAAAAGAAATTTCTTCTCTCTGCCCAGATCATAAGGAAATATGCATATATGGATCAAAGAAAAACACTTAGGGAAAACTCAGAATGTTTCTGTTTACTTTTACATGGTTGTATTTTATTTTATGTTTACAGGAACTTAGTGTTCAAAGTCCAAAAACAGTAATCAGACTATCAGTTAGAACTATTGAAAAAAAAACACCACCTCTAATATGTGCATTATTTAAAAATCATATCCTCCCATATGGGAAATAAATGCAGGTTAAATGCATTGATGATAATTTAAGGAAAAGTATTTGCAGTAGTTGTTTAATGTGTTTATCCTTACGATAAACTTCAATTTATTATGAAGATAAATACAGATGTATTTTTTAACTCTTATAGAGACAATGAAAACTGAAGATGTATAATGATCCTAAGATGCATGAGGAAAAAAAATTTGCAGCTACATGGCAGTACGTTTGTACGTAATAGCACAATAATGATGGGATTATCCTTTGAAGTTTCTCCTTATATCTGTGAGATGATGACTAAGTATAAAAAATCTGGGAAACCTTCCCAGCTTTAAATCTTAAAACTCCAAGATGGAGCAGGTTAGGCAGAAGCAGGGAAACCAGAGGAAGTGCTGAGCAGATTCTTGCAGATGTTGAAGCCTGCAAAGCTCTCAGGGATCCTCCAAACAAAGGAGACCAACTGGTTCTTTAAGGGAAGGGCTCTTCCAGTTTGAACCATTTGTCTCTACTTGCTGGTGCTGGCACCCTGACAGAGTGTCCCTCCCTCATACATTCCTTTCTCACTAGATATATAATTATTCCTTTACATGTTGTCATAGTTTTAAGCTCCTGACTCAGATTTCTTAAATGCCATCTAAGACAACTGTGTATTCTCTTCTCAGAAATGAGAGTCAGGGACAGCCTGGAACACAGGCTGGACACAGTTGCTCTCCATTCCACTCTTTTTCACCATGGCGTGGTGCTCCATTCTGAAGGAGACCAATTCTCTTCAAGAAGGAGGTTTTCTAAAGATTTCTTACAATGCAAATTTCTGTTAATAGAAAATTGTATCTTTTGGGCTTTGGTGACACAGTGCATCTGTCTCATTACTTCTGTGGAGTCAGATGGTCACCTCTTTTGATCTTATATGACACAATTGGTCCCCATCTGCATTGGTAAGATTTGTTTCATTCATGCCTCCGGCTACTACACTCGCAGGCTTCGTGAGACTTGAGAACAAGCATTTAACCAAGTCAAACCTTTTCATCTCATCTCTGCCACTGCATACTGTGGACCATTGTAAACAACCCCACATAATGGCCTGTGATGGAAGCGTTAAGAGAGGAGTGTCCCCCCATTCAACTGTGCTAGCAGAACCTGATGCTAGCTATCTCTGTCCAAGATCTATTCAATAATCTATGTCTTGTAAATGTGCAACACAGGGATGCAACATTATCATCATATGTAGTCATAAGGCAGGCAGATCAATAGTAGATATGTTGTTCATGTTACTGTGTTGTTTAATACTCTCTGCAAACATGGAAGGTGCAAGTTCTCTCAGTTGTTATACTCAGGCTGGGGAGACAGTTGGTCTGGTTCTTTATGATTCCTGAGAGAATAGGGGCAAAGTACTGTGGGTTTTATTGCCTTTCCTTTTATCCATTGGAGAGCAAGGAAAAGAAAATAGCTCAAAGAAATAGTAATTATATAAACTTAACCAAAACCAGAAATTTCCCTGCATAACCTATGCCAGTACTTGGTCATCCTCACAGTGAAAAGTGTTTCCTGATGTTCACAGGGAACCTCCTGTGTTTCAGTGTGTGCCCATTGCCTCTGGTCCTGTCGCCAGGCGCTGCTGACAAGAACCTGGAGCCCCCTCTTTGTAACCTCCCTTCAGGTATTTGTGTACATTGGTAAGATCCCCCTGACCCTTCTCTTCTCCAGGCTGAGCACTCACGGCTCTCTCAGCCATTTCCTTCTTCATCATCTTCGTAGCTTTTAATTAGACTATTTTAGTGGACTCAGCACTCCAGCTGTGTCTTAGTGCAGAGCCAGAGAGGAAGGATCACTATCCTCAACCTGCTGACCATACTCCTCTTAATGTAGCCCAGGATACCATTGCCCTTCTTTACTGCAAGGACACATTTCTGTTTTGTGTCATTGCTTGTGTTCTTTTAGAAACCTGTTGCTTTTTTCTCTAAACTTTCTTCAGGGTAAAATAATCTGTCTTAAGTTGTTTTTTTGACTACTGGAAGATGAAGTTGTGCGTGCTTTTTAAGAGTATTGGTCTGTCTTCAGGACAGTGTTCCAATGTTCTTTGCAATTTATGTAAGTAGTTCTTTTGATCACTAAAATGGCATGTGAAGTTCTTTTCAAGATCTGAAACTTAACATTACATGCCATTGCTCAAAAGCCAATTACTAGCTGTTCCCTACATGTAAAAAGGAACTATTTACTTCCCTCTTTCGAGTGATGTTTTCTATGCTTATATTCTATTCCTGTACAGGGAAAAAAAAACCTTAATTTGCTTGTTTTTCTTACAAAGCTTCTCTTGAATTGGTCCATTTTAATGAAGAATTCATTCTATGAGATGAATTTTGATGATTTTGAAATGATTTTTTTATGATTTTGAAAGACCGTTTACAGTAGTTCTGTATTAATATTAACATTTTGAAAATTAGCATCTGCTTCATTATGGCTATTTTTTATTTTCATTGATGTATGCTCTTTTTTTAAAGCTAGCATTATGGCTGTGATGGAACAAATAGTATCTAAATAAAATAATTATGACAGAAGCTGTGCCAACATTAGAAATTGTAGCATTATTTTGGAAGGCACAATCAAACAGAAAAACACAGCAAGCATAAAACTATATCAGTTTTTAGAATTTATATTTTTTCCCCCTATCTTCCATGTGTCCTCTGTATTAAAAATTCAGTGAGTATGGGCCCACATGGATACGTGCATGATAAAGGGAGTACAGCTGTGACAAAAGATACTTTTGTCAAGTTTTCAAACAGGAACTGGGCAAGATTGAGTTGGGGTCATTTATTTTAGGAGAGTGCAATTCCTGCACTAAGTTGAGCTGAGGTTTTGGTAAGATTTCTCGTTTGGTCTGTAACTTCAAAAGCAATACTTTGTACTTGATTTGTGAGTGTTGCTTCATTGATTTTCCTTCAAATAGAGGTAGATTACTTTAGAAACTGTTGCAAATTAAGTTTCAAGAGTGTTACATAGTTTCTTATTTTGTTTTTTGTTCTTCATGGCAAGAACCTTTCCTCTTAGGCTTTGAAACTGAACTGTTGAGAATTTTTCTTGTTTGGATACACATGAAATAAATTAGTTCAGTTGTTTTATGGTGGCAAATAAGACTAAGTCTCTAGTGTTCATTTTGATTGTTGATTTAGATTTAGATGTCGCTTAGACATAGGTGTCACTTTGCAGACAGTGCATACCCCAAGAATATTTCATACAAAGTAGAATGTACCACTGCACTTGAAGGAAGACACTAAGTAGGAAGGGAACCCCTGTAAGAAAATATGCCTTTGTGTACCTATCTTTGCTTTTGAAAATTTGATTATTGATGAGATGTTGTGCTATCTCAAGAGGGCAAAAGTGGGAAAGTACAAGACTGTGTTTCCCGTGCACCAAAGTACAGTAGCAGATTTATTTTCTTTTCTATTAACTTATCTAAAGTACAAAGTATTTGTGTTTAGAGGATTTTTTTTTTTAATGTAAATGTGGTGGACAGATTTTATTTTTGTAATCACGGATTCCATGCTTCTCAGTAGTCTGATTCAATACTTAATTTAAAAATATTTTCTAAAAATTATGTGATATTTTGGAGGTACAAGCTACATATAATTTACCTAGTATAACCTCATATAACTTCATTTAAACTGTTTACTGCTGCTGGAGGAATTGGTTTCCCATGGTAACATCAGGAAGCATGAATAATATTCAATTATGAGTTACCAGGGATTGTGCTTATCCGTGTCCATCTTAGTAATAGCATACTAATAGAAAAGTAATGCAGTAGTGACTTACTGTGTTGTTCACTTAAAGCACCAGCCAAGTTTCAGGTAATTATCATGTATTCAATGTAGATGGGACTGAAGTGTAATGTTGTATCTGTATAGCAGTCATCACTCATTTTGAAGTGATGTTTTGAAATGACTGGATTTTTTTTTTCCTTTTAATTCGTCCTGGCACAAGAGGTAGTTTTCATGACCTGTGAGGGTAGAGATGGATTTTTTTTTCATGTTTGGAGGTGTCTGTTCTTGCCTGCCAGCAACAGTGGCAGTTCATTGCCTCTCTTTCCTTGACAAACAGGAGCTTTTGCATGTATCTTCAAAGCATGAGAAGGGATCAATACCTTGATAGAGTCTCAGGCGGTCTTCTATCAGGTTGTGAATGGCATACCAGAGTCCTCAGAATTTTACATCAGGTTTTAATCTCAGGTATTTATGGAGGCCCTCTGAGAATGCTCAGCAAATAGTGCTGACCATGTCCAGAATAAACATTTTATACTGTAAAGTGAAAAAATTATGGGTTTTTTTCTTCTGTGGATCTTACTTTACAACAACAATGAGAAGTAGCTCATATACTTTTAAGGAAGCATTCTAATAATTTCAGTGCCTTAGAGTTTATCCTTACTTAAATGTAACAGCATGGAAGAGAAAAGCTTGGTATTCTAAATAGCTCCCCATTGTTTACTGCAGTGGTCTGTCTTCTTCTATGAGGTTATGTCTTGCAGCCATTTTTACAAGAGGAAATTACTAATTTCATATTTAAGTTGTAACACTCCCCATTTCTATAATGGCAAAAACCACATCAACATCATAAGAATACACATTCTTGAAATGACAGTTCGTTTGATCCAATAAAATTGTGAGTTCTTAATAATTTACTGATTTAAATTCTAAATGCATTTGTTGGGGAGGAGGGCATGTTTTAGCAGTCAAGAAATACACAGCTAACTGTTCAGTCAGAATTAGAGAATTGATAAATGTGATCCTCAGTGGTTTTTACAAATACAGCTGCTTGTTAATTTTTCACGCAGTAGCCTTTCATCTGGAAATGCTGATTCATTGAAAGGAAAAGTTTTCAAGAATCCAAGAAAACCTGGAAAAGCATTTCCTAGTGAAACTAAATGCGTGGTCAGGGAGAGCTTCCAAGGCAGACAGTCAGAGCAGTCATCTGGGAAATTCATACTTCTTCTCTGCCTGATTCTCAGTCAGAGGGTGAAGCAAGATCCTTTTCCCAGAGGACCAGGAAGACCACCAAATCACAACATTTGTGGGAATTCTCTTTCTCTGTTTTGAGTATTAAGTATCAGCTTAACTCTGACATATGTTGAGATGAAACATGCGTACTGTTTTTTTAAGCACATGTATCTTAAAAAAACTTTTCCTAAAATAACTTTTCCTGCTGGAAAAGTGAACAAACACAGCAGCAGTGCATGGTTTTGTGTCATTTAACCATCCAAAAAGAAGACTAAGTTTACTCTATGAGGAAAAATCATCTAAATCCATTAAAAATGGATAATCTCAGCTCACTTGAGCTGATGTGACTTAAGTGCCTGTCCCTTCAGCACAAAAACCAATAACCAGGAAATAACAAGGTTAGATATTAGGCTCTTCATCCTTTCCACTAGCTATGAAAAAAAACCACTTACTCCCTCAGTTAGTTCCCTCCTGTAATTGCAGACAACACATCGGGGCCTTTGGGTTGGAAAGGGTGGGGTCCTGGCTGCTGTGCTGGATGGCTGGATGTTGTGCCGACGTGTCATCATCTACGTGCTGCTTACTTCCATATGGGATGCTATAGTCACAGAGATTACTGTACTGAGTAGTTTAACAATTTGTAAAGGGTGGGGGGAAAAAATTACTGTTCTGAACCTGGCACTTATGGAGAAGTTAGAGAATTAGAATAGCAACAGAACATCTATGCAGTGATGTAGAATAAGTAGGATATATTTCTCAGGATGAGATTATGAGTGTTTAATGTAGCATGTGGTAAGAGAGGACAATATGAAAAACTGTAAGAGCAATCCTGCTTCTAGATCCTGAGAAAAGCATAGCCCTAAGTATAACTACCCCATAAATTCCATCTCAAGTAAGAGAAACTGAGTAAAAATAAGAAAGTTATATTCCACAGAAGAAACAGTTTCAAAATTCCTTGACTGTAGAAAACATTCATTCTTATAAATGGGATATCTCTTAGGTATTTTGTTGAAATAAATGAATTCCTTAAATGGGGATTCAAGTCTTTATTTGATATTTGTCCCAACTCCTCATCAATCCTTTTGGACAAAGCCACAATCAAGTTATAAAAAGCAACCTTCTGTTTAATCTCTGTAGTTTAATCATTTGCAAATTATCATTCTTACTGATAGGATTCATAATAATTTACTTGTGTACATATGTGTACATTCCACAGAGTGTGTTTTTCCAGTTATGTGTTTGGTTCTTTTAAGATAGTTAGGAAATGCAGATACAAGTCCTGGGCTGAAGATTATGTGAAAGTTTTACAAAATGTCTATCTTGTGTTTATGTAAGGTTATATATAGAAATCAAGATACTACTTACATTTTTCTTATCTAGTGATTTGGCTTAATTTTTAGTGGCAGCTGAAATTGATTTATTTTGTATTAAATAGTGCTAACTTTTGAAGTGGTGGGTCAAAAGGTGAAAAACAATAGTAAATAATTATGGAATAATTTTTTAGTAGTACTTTAAATGTGAAATTAAATTTGACAGTAGGAACAAAACATAATAGATATGTTTTGGCTTTCAGTATTAGCACCACACACAATTGTGTGAAGTCATTCTCTGTTATTTCTAGTGTTACAAAATCAAGAATAATTTTTTAATTTGTCTAATTATGGTACAAGTTGGAAAGTGAATATAAAAACTAACTCCAGAACCAGTGAAGAGAAAGTTCAGGCAACTCTCACCAAAAGTTACATATGGCTAGCGTTTTTTTTCTTTTTCAGTGCATTCTTATCCTCCCTTACTTTTGAAGACATGCATCAAACATTGGTTGAGATGAGAATTGTCAATCTTCATCTGAAAAAAAGCCTGAATCCTGATAACAGTCATTCAAATGTGTTACTAGATTTTAGTAAGAAATCTCTGTAAATTGTTGTCAATAGATATTGTTAAACCATCATAACCATATTTACACAGTTGTTCCCTACTCCTTTAAGGATATAATCACAGTATGCTCCTTAAATAATCTATTCTCTATAACTTTAGGAAACGTGCATCAAAATGCCTTGCCTTTGATAGTGGGCTCTCATTGTCTTACATTCTTTCAATCTACTTATAAGTCCAGTTTTATACCAAGTTTTCTTACGTGATTATTTGTCAAAGTGCTCTTTAAAATCTTTGCTACAGATTTGAATTGTACACACTGATGTGCCTCAAATGGAATACTTCCCACATTAAAGCTCTTTGTTAATTGAGAGGTCTTTAGAATTTCAGAAATTGAATGAAGAAAGGAAGGATTTTTGAATAATTAAACATCACTCTTTTATGTAATAGTTTCTTGCAAAATAGTGTAGAAGTCACAAGACAGCATCAATCAGGGCATTTTTATAATTGCTAGAGGGTCAGCTGTGGTGGTTGTAAATTCTTATCAACTGAATAAATTAGTTATTAAAGCTGACCTTTCTTCCTTCAGGTTTCAAAAGTTTCTCTTAAGAATGCTTCATTTCCTGATAGAACTTTTTTCTTTTTTCCCTATACAGATGATTTGGAATACTCTATTTCTGTCCAGCCTCCCCCTTCTTCCTCTCCTCCCATCAGTATAGTAGAATAGACTACCAATTTAAAAAATAAAGCAAAACTTCCAGCTATTCCACATGTTAGAGGAAGCTGCTTTTTAGCAGTAAATCAAGTAAAATCTTGTTGAAAACTAGAGCTGATATATTAAGGAAGAGGGAGTTGCTCAAACAGAAGACTTCAAGTGATTTTTCTCCAGCTTGACTGGAAGGTTGAGTCTTTTGCTCAGGCACCCTGATCCAACCAGCATTGGGTATCCCAGCCTTCCCATGTGGAGTGGCAGGACTTCTTGCCCTGAACTGCCAAGTGAGAGAAAGAAAATGTTATGGAGGTAGAAATAGCCACTGATTTAGAATTTTAATTGTACAGACCTAAACCCAAATGCACTCCCAAAGAGCATTTCAAAACTTTTTCCCTCTCAAAGGGGAGGATTGCTGCATCTGGTATAAATTAGGGCACAGTCATGTCCTGTAGGAAATAGATAGGATACGTCCATAGATCTAAGAAGATTTTTTGCCAAAAAAACTTTAAAAAAAAAAAATTAAAACAGAGCTGGATGTGTGGACAGAAACAGTCATTATAGTGAACACATTCCAATCTTGGGTTTTCTGTTCAGGAGGATTCAATGAGCTTGAGATGCTTGTAGGGTTCTTGTTTCTCCTTCTTTCCTTATTGGTGGCTTCTACTCCAGAAAGTGCATGCTGTATTTGCTTTGTTCACACATGCTACCCTTTTTCTCAAGTAGCCAGAGAGAAGCTTTTCTTTTTTACAGCTTCTACCCCTTTTGTCAGGTGAAATCCCCAGTTAAATCTTGCATTCTCAGGGATGTTTCAGCCAGAAAAAAATTATTTGTCCTTTGCAATAGCTATTTATTATTGCCCTGGTACTCTACAGTTGGAGTGCTATGATTCTCTTTCATTTGCCAATTGCCTGTAGTTTCAGTGGTTTAGGAAATCTGGCATAAATGTATAAAGTTTAACATAAAAATATTTCATAAGCAGATATTGTTTTCCCAGATCATCTCTAGAGCTTGTTGTTGCTATGTTTGAAACTTGCTTAGGTTGTTTGTTGGGTCATTGCATGGAAATTTACAGGCAAACTCACATTTGCTGTGTATTTTGTATTTTTTTCATTATTTAATGGCTATAATTGCTCTTTTAAACTTGTATGTTAGTCATTTTGGTATAAATTCAAATATTGAGGCCTAGTAATCCAATTTAAGGACCTAACTACGGCTAAGTGATATTCAAAGGATATTTTTAGTCATTTTTATTTGGAATTATCATGTGGTTTCTTCTGACCTCTCAAATATGTTACCAATTTTTTCTATTCCTTTACATATATCTCTGTTTTCCAAATGCCTTTGCATCTGCTTGAGGATCTTCTTTTACTCATATGAAGACAGTGGAGCTGTAGTCAGTACGAAAGTCTTTCCATTTTGAAAAGCCAAAGCTTTTGTGTTCTGGTTGTTTGGGTTAGAAATCTGGGCTTTGGGGAGGGGTTTTGTATTAGTTTTGGCTCTTCAGTTGGTTCGGGTTCGGGTGTTGTTTTGTCAGTGACAAGGATCATGTCAGAAATATTCTCAGTTGATATTTTTACTGTCCTTAAATTGGAAAAAAAGTCACATTAAATGCAACACTGTACTTAATCTCCTCATGTTGAATATGCTAATGGGGACTTATGTAATTTCTGTCCATAGAGTTATCCAGTTGTTCAATCCAAATCAATTCCATAAACGGGTATTTGCATTGGTGTACTGTACTTCTGGCAATATAATTTGCTTATTACAGTCTGTTATTTATGTTAAATAATGAAATAGATATGGTGTTACAACAAGCATTTTTTAAGAATATTTTATTAGTGATATGGCAAATTCACAGAGTGAATGGTCGAAACTGTTCAAAAAGTGAAAAAGTGAGATGGAGCACTAGAACTGGTTACCCTGATAAGCATATTCTGTAGTGTTCAGCTGACTGGTAGAATAGTTAATAAAAAGGAGAGCAATACATTGGTTTTCCCTCTTTTTATCACTTCTGCAGTGATCTTGATAATAATAAGACTTCCTATTTTTAAAAATTATCTTTCTAAACAAAAGGCATAAACTCTTGAAGAAAAGGCAAAAGCATACATTATCTCTTTCAGCACCAAATGAAGTTATATGCTGTCAGAATTGCACTGAGACTCCATTTTGTGATTGCCCTGGTTCTCAAAGTGATTTAAGCAATTCGTATTCCCAGATTCCCAGATAAATTTAACCATCCAAAAGTCAGTGTAGTGTAGAGCTACAACATGCTTCAATTGCAACGAAGTACTTTGTGACCTATGCCTTAGAGTCATTTTGGAAGGGCATGAGTTTTTCTTTCTGTTTATACTTAGTAAAAGCTATGGAAAACAATTGTTTTTCATGGAATATCAGTGTAGAACTTCTTTCTTAAATAACTTACTAAAAATATTTTTTTTCATACATCCTAAGAAGTCCAAGTTGTTTTGTAAAACCAAAGAGAATGGATCAGTTGTCCCACTATGTAGTCCATTTTTGAGGAGGTACTCCATATGGGGGATTCAACCCATGGGGTGGGGTGGCCTTTGCCTCCAGTGAAAGCCAGAAACAGCATTTCTGCCATCCTCTGGCTTGGGCATCCCAGTGGTTTGGCCTGACAGCATGAGAGCTTCAGCTTAGACAATAGGTGCCCAGTTTGTTTTACGGGCCATTGGGAAAAAGTCAATGAATCCACAAATAACTTGCATGCTTCCTTTTAAGTCTTTCAAGATGCTAGTGGTGACAAAAACCACTCCAGTTGTGGAAAAGCAGCTTGGAGGATGATATGCAAAAAGGTGCATTAATCATACATGTGCTAATTTTAAAAATTACTGTTGGATTTTTATTGAAGTCTGGAGTAGCAAAATAAGGATGAGGGAGACATTTTAAGATTTGAACATTTTTTTGGTTTACCTGTTTTCTTACTGTTTTAAAGACTCAAAGATGGATATGGCTACTTGTGTGTTTTATGACAAGTAATCTAATTATATGGTCATACAGCAGCTGTTTTCTGTGAAGTATGTTAGATAATCTGTAGGTTTTCTAACTTAGTTCCTGTGGAAATTTTATTTTTCATTTTGCTAAAAACATTTTGAGCAGATATTGTCACTGTTGCTACATGGGAATACTGTGAGATACAGCAGTAAATTACATTTGGGAGTTGCTAATGTGGCTATAAATCTGTAAGCAGAAAGCTTCCAAGACAAAGATTTGTCTCTGGGTTTTAGAATGTACAGATATATACTGCACAAAAGGAGAGTAATTTTCTACATACAGAAGGATGTTCTAATAGTTCTTAAAGTTGCCGTTATAATTTCTTTATTTTAATTAGTGATCAAATACCTAAAGGTCAGTAACATTCAAAAATTGGATACTGTTGATGATGTTTGCAAATAGAAATATTTCAAGGACTAAACTCTAGCAAGAACCAATTGCTTATATGTATGCCCATATAAAAATATATAAAAATTAAATAAAAATTAAAAAATGTAGGATTGATGAGGGAGCTTGATAGATGTTACCCATTTTGTTCCAGTTGCAGGATCTATAATATGTATATGAAAATGTGATACCAAAAAGATTTCGTCGGGGCTTGTCTTTTGACTCTTAAGTTAAATTCATTTATACTTGCCAGTATGTGTTGATGGATCAAGCTAATGTAGATGTATTCTAACAAAAGGAGTTTTCCCACCATCATAGTCATGCTTTCTTTTTGCATGGTTCAACATGCAAGAAGCTCATTGCTATAAAATATTTGTGTTCACACTAGGTTTTTGCTTTTACACTGCTCCTATTTCACAGGCATGAATTTCTCACACACCAATCATCTGTAATTATCCTAGGAAGACTTTGTGATATACAACAATTTACTGTTTTACTGTAAAATTCTTGAGTTTTTTATATACGGAAATGCTCTATTCTTGTGGCTGTTATCTAGGAAAGGTACCTATTTTCTTTCCAAGATTTCATTTATTTAATGATACTCCATTGTATCTTTGTAGTCCTTTTTCTCTATAAAAAGGATGAAAATTTTCTGTTGCAGATCTGTCTTCTACAGTCTTTTTAGGAACTTAATGCAGTTTTCCTTTTGGAAACATTTAATTCATTAAACTTGCCTGAAACCAGTTGACAGGAGCCACTTAACATTTTGATGAACTATATTAAGCTGGTTGTTAACTGTCTAATCATTGGCATCTATTTTAGAAAAAGCCTTTATAATTTATATAATTGAAATGTGACAAATACCAAAGTAGGTATGCTGGATGCCTTTTGCTTTACCAAAAAACTGAAGTGTCTCTTGAATCTTGCTAGCCAGTTTCCTTAAGTAGAAGGAGATATGTTTGTCTTGTCAACTGTTTCTAAAGGGAAAACCACTTTTCAGTATTCTCTTGATAATACCTAACTTTTAGTTTACCAGCTCATACTGTTAGAGTATATCTACTAATGAACCAAACAGTAATTGTGTGTTAAGGGAACATCAGCATTGACAAGTATTTAATAAACAGATAAGGTAATAGGTCAATTATTAACAGTAGGAAACTAAGTTTATTTATGATATTTTACTATGCTACATTCTATCTTCAGGTGTGCTAGATTCTTTTGATCAACTAGAACAGCAAGATGTTTTTTTTATTAGAAAGCTAGAAAAAAGATATCGGTAGATGTCCACAGCAGTCATCATCAACAGAAGTTTGAGGCTATTGTTGAATGAAAATGCTGTTTCAAGAAGGCAGCATTTTCTGCAAGATTTTAGTTATGGTTGGGGGGAGAGCAGCAGCCTGCTCAGGATGTGTTGAAGGGACACTTCTGCCAACATGCTCACCAAAAGTAAATGATGGTGCCCAGCCAATGCCTGCATTACACACATTGATCAAGTGCCAAACTGTGCTGAAAGTAAGTGACAGTAACTGTCTTTCCTTGAGAAGAAGCGAGGAGGAGTCAAGCAGTTTCTCCAATTTCCTTCTGGCAGCATTATTAGCCTTGACATTATTAGTGTTTAGGCTCCAGCCTGTCCCAAAACTAAGTCAGTGCTTGAAAAACCTTGCCTCCTCTGCAATATCTGAAGTTGCCAATGGCTATTGGAGCTTGACATGAAAGTTACAGTTCTTAAATACTGGGAGTATTAGCATCTCATTGTACTGGATGCCTGAGGATGCATTTTTCTAAACTCTTACAATTGCTCTATTCCTTCTCCTCTCTTTTGAGAAAGGAGAGAGGGCCATCTGTCATTCGGAGAGGCCTATCTGGCCAAACCCAGGACAAGGAGGTAGATATGAAAGCCACAACATGCAAGCAGAAACAACTGCTCATGAGGAAAGCATTTATGTTTAGCCAAATGTGTCCTATGCTCAGCATGACTGATTGGTGTGGAATTCTCCAAGTCAGTGTATTTTCCTTTTCTCTTTTTTTCAGGAAATAAAACCACTTTTCCTTTTTATACTTGGAAATTTGTTTGCTTTAAATGTAGGTATTCTACAGACATATTGAACTATTTGGAGCAAGCAAAGGTTTGGCTTGCTATACAATTTATATAAAGAATTTCACTTCTAGTATTTATATACATTTTCTGTTTTAACTACAAAACCTCTTTGGAGGCAATAATGGATTCTCTTTACTAGTGAAATCTGTTTCAACAGTGCTATGGATCAATAAAAAATGAACACAGAGAAAAAGAGGTTTGGGGTGCGTTTGTTTGTTTAGTTAAAAGTTTGTTTGTTTGTGTGTTTAGTTACTGGAGATTTTACTACCTTCAATTCTCAAAAGTCTATGTTTTGTTTAAAGCTATACTCTGCAATATGCATTCATAGCCCAGACATATCTGCTCTTCCAATCATTCCACAGGAAGCAGGAGATCTGAAAAAAACTGTCTGTGAAATGTTGTTTCCTTAGAA
Source organism: Turnix velox (assembly GCA_013400935.1). Taxonomy (NCBI): domain Eukaryota; kingdom Metazoa; phylum Chordata; class Aves; order Charadriiformes; family Turnicidae; genus Turnix; species Turnix velox. Next base: position 116,701 of record VZTY01006115.1, read on the forward strand.
GTTTAGAGTGATTGTTGCTGGATGGTGTTATTTCTCTGTTTCTCTGTTGGCTGGTTTTTACAACAAAAGTCCTGTCTGAGTGCCTTGCTCAAAATTTGCACATATATATCTGAAGTTTTCTCTCCAGATCCAACTGAATTAAATTAGTTCACATCTGTTGGGTGTAACATCCGTTTTTGTTCATGTACAACCCAGCTATCTTGCATATAGGTTTCTCATGACCCTGTGGTGGCTCAGACAGGCTCTATGGAACTAACAGTGTCTGAGGGAAAGTGTAAGAGAAGGTGTAGGGAGCCTCCTTGGGGACTTGCTTGGTGGTCTCACCTCAGTTGCTCCAGGGAGGAATGGTCCAGTATCAATGACTTCAAACTCACTAGTTCTTTATTTTACTTCAGTAGGCAATGCTTCAGTTTGTGGTCGTTTGATTTCAATTAAACCAAGGAAATATGTTCCCTGCCATTTCTGAGATGAGTGTAAATAATTTCTCTCTGTTTAAGGAACTCAGACAATGTTTGCCTTTAAAACTGAGGGAATTACCTGAATTTATTATTTCACTCAATCCAATTACTTTATCTCATGTCCCTGCTGCAACTTCATGTATTGAGATTCATTAACAGCTCTTTCACAGTCACAAGACACTAATCATCTGTTTACAATATTGATCAGCAGTTTTCCTGTTAGATTACATTTGAAGTGAGAAATAATCCTACAGCAAATAATAAATAAAAGATTGTGAAGAAAAGGAAGAAGCTATCCTAGCCTTTGTAAGGCAGCTTTTTCATGTGCCCTAGAAACATCTGCATCCCGATAAGCCAGAATCCACAGAACAACTTCCAGCTCTGAAATTCTAACAGAATTACCCATCCACAAGCTGTCCATTGTCTCTGGTCATCTGTACTCATAACTGTTGACTTTCAGGCTGGTTCTGTGTTGCAAGAATATTTATGGGCTAATAAAAAATACTTGGGCTCTGATTCCTCAGGAGTTTCATTTGCTGCTGTACATTATCTTGTACATAATATTATGTTATAATCACAGTTCTTCAAAATAGCATGCTTTGCAGCATAGAAATGAAAATTAAAGTCTAGGTATTAAAATCTTGCTTTTGTCAAGACACTGGCTAAATTTCTTCTGAATTAATCTGAAAAAGTTGATTTCTGTGGTTCATCAGCACTAGATTCATGGTGGCTGGCACTAGGATAATGTGGAAAGCTATATCAAATGTGGACAATATTTACTTAAGAATCTGTGTTACTTTTAAGACACCATAGTCTTACTGAATAATAAGATGTATTAATTCTGCATCTCTAAGAGCTGTGAACTTGTGCCTTCAAATGATGTAGTTCCTTTGAAATATATTAATTCCAGATAGCCAAAATTAATAGTTCCTGTAGTTATATCCAGAGTCTTTGCCCAGAATAGCTCTTAAAGTCAACAACCATCAGCTAGAAAAGACAATTTTTTTTTCTTTGGATTCTTTATTTATGTACTTATATCTACATTTGTGGTTGTTACTTTACAAAAATTTGTTTGCTGAAACTCAGTTTATTTTTGTCACAGAGATATAATAAAGACTTGCATTTCCTTTTTCCACTACTATAAATATTTCATAATGAGTATGTTTCTCTGTTGAGTCTAATCCAGTTTTTGCACTTGGAGGAGGACAGGAAAAAGTGTCAAAGAATAGAGATAAAGTTGAAGAATTGAGATAAAACTTGTGCAGAGGAGTAGGAGGCTAAATAGATCTGGTGGCAGCGGGATGACTTTTCCATTACTTTCTGATTCAATTATGGGAGTTGCTTAAGTTATGGATGGTGCTTTTCAGTCACATGGTGTTGCCAGCATTTATTTACAAATCAAATCTGTAAAAGGAAATGAGTTCTTGGTCCTTGCAAACCACTTGTCTGGTAGGAAATCACAAATAATAAAGTGCATACTAGAGCATGAAATAGATACTTATTGTATGACCTTTGAAACTTGTTGAAGGAAAACAGTCAAAGCTGAGAGTAGTACAAACTTTTTGTACTGTAAGGATTATGAACTGCAGGTTTGTGTTTTTTCAGCTTGCTTGATGGTTGTCTTCACCATGAGACTGTATTTATAGATGCAGGAGGGGTTCCCCATGGGCAGGGGCAAGAGGACAGGAGGGAGCTGTGTCCCTCAGCTGTCTACTCCACCAATGTGACTTGGTTGTGTGTGTCCCCACCATCTGAGTAACTACAGCCCTCAGAAGGACTGAGAGCATTGTAAGAGTAACAGGTGTTAGGGAGTCAATTTCTCATCGACAAAAGGTGACAAAGGGCACATTCATCTTTATGTCTTCAGAAAATCAGGCAATAATTAACTGCATGGCTTTCACCGCTCAGTGAATGAATAGTCCACCCAGAGGATCTCAAATTGTTTGTACTGATGTGCCAAAGTGCACTGTGGCATGGCCTTACTATATAGCTAATAAAAACATGATCTGATTCAATACTACTCAAGTTTCAAAACCATAGGGGATTCTGATCCAACTCTAGCATGTTGCAGCATGTACATTCCTATTACTGGTTTGTGTTTGGAAAAAAAAAAAAAGGTCATGGTAATATTTCCTGCTATGAAAGTTTCCTGCCTGAAGTTTACCAATTTGTAATACATGTCTTAGAGCAGTACTCCTCAGTTCCATTACAGTCCCTTCATTGGGGATACCCCTGTGCTTTGTATGTATTCACTGATCAGATTTTGTATTGATTTATAAGAAAATATATGATGTTTGTTACATAGAGGCCTGGGAGTTAAATGTTGCAGAACCAGAAGCAGTAACAAAGCTATTGTGGGTTGTTCTGCCATCCTCTACTCTGAATGGACTCTGCTCTGCCTGGTCTTGCCTAGTTAGATAATGATTCAAGTCTTGATGTAGAGAATCTATATGCTTTTGCAGTGGCATTATTGCTTTTAATAAGCAGACAGCAAGCAAACATCTCCCAGTACAGGTGACACCCAGACTGTGTTTTTCAGTAATTTTTCCAGTTTAAACACTCAGTGTTCTTCAGAGACAACTGTGTAATCAGTGTCTTGATCACTGGGATAAACCACCTGCTACCAGATTTTGTTAAGAGATATTTTTGATCCTTCTGTTTGATCAGTGCCATGAAGTTTGCTATGTTGTGCAACACTTGTAGATTTATCTCATGCTTTGTTGTCATCTGCTGTCCCCAAAAAATTTTCCTTGAGGGAATTATATTAATGCTTACCTTTTTCTTTTCACAAGTGCTGCAGAAATGCAAAGGGCAGCAATGTTGCAAATACTATATTGCACTAGTAATTGCTTTCATGAATTATTTCATAGTTTTGGCTTGATTTTTGTCTTAAATTAAGAGCTTTATGTACAGTCAGGGAGAAGTTCTGACGTATAGAAAACTAAAATACCTTCAAGAAAAGAATGTGTGTGAGCATTGTGTCCTCAGCACATCACTTCTTTTAGGCACTAGGTACACTAAGTAATTTGCTTGAATATTTCTCCTACTTTCCTTAGCAGAGAGCTTGATGGCTCCTTCAAAACAACAGGTAGGCAGCAGCATTCAAGGATTTGTGATAGCAGGCTGAAAGTTGAAATACACAGTTAAAATGGAAACTCGAAAACTGAATCAGAGGGTTTTGGTTTAAGTATTATAAAAGCTTCATTGTCTATCTTAGAAAAAAAGTCACTATTTGATAAATAGCAAAGAAAAAACACAGAATTACTTTTTGACTTATAGTGCATTTTTATCTTGAAAGCCTATTTTATCCATAGCGTTGGCCCCAGAAAAATGTTTTCTTTTGTTTCTATTATGATCTAAAGAGCCTTCAGACCTTTTTATAGAGTTTGACACATTTGAGTTTGAAAAGCGTATTAATATATTTCTCACACTCTATAGATGAATTCTGTGGTCCACACAAGTGAATTTTTTTACTTCTATAGAACAAGGTGGCAGATAAAATATGTTTTTAATAAACAGAAATAGAACTGCTAAGGCAATTAGGTTGATAACTGCACGCATTTCTTGGAAATCTTGCATAGAGTAAGAGCTTAAAAGTCAAATCACAATATTAGTTCAAGAAAGGGATGCAGAATGTACTGCACTCCTGGTTTTTGAACATTGTCAACAAGCTCCACAATTCAAACATTATGTCTGGATGCAGTGGCATGTAGGAGCTTTGTGAAAATGGTGCTTTTATGCCTTTAGAAATGCTGTTTATATCCCCTGCTTCTTTCCTTGCACTTCTAAGTTGGACAGATACTCATAGGGGTTAATAAACTCATTTTCTTTTCTTGGAACTGAAGATCCTGCAACACAAGTGTATTCCATGAAGCTGGTATTTACCATTTTCCCATGTTTTTTTATGATGAACTGAGTTTACACTTGGTGCAGGCTGATTGTTCCTCAGGGCTGTTGCCTCCAGCCTGAAAAAAAAAGGCAAAACAAATCAAATAATCAGGGAATGGAAGGTAGTTCTGGATGTATTACGCTTTAAATGACTTTGACATATCCAAAGTTAGGTTTTGGAGGAGGGTTACAGGCCAAACTGCTTCTTTACCTATCAGAATGAGTCACTAACTAGCAAAGTAATTGAATTGATCATTGCACACCCACAAATTACAACAAAAAATACCTTGCAGGGGGGTGGAGGCTGTGCTTTTCCTAAAGGTATCTGTATAATTAATCTGCTGTAGGTGCTGCTGCTTTAGAAACATCTAAACCTTACTGTTAAGCATGGTCCCTCTGTGTCAGTTGACCACCTCACATGGTTTCCATGTTACTCTTACTATTGCTTGGGTGCTAATGAAAGTTTTGACACCACTGCTGTTGGAAAAATTCAGGTCATGCATTCTGCTTTTGTTTTTTAATTGTAACTCTGTTTTGCCTGTCTTTGTTGTGGGTATTAAGAGTCTGAGCAGCTGCATTTTGTTATACCTACAGCAAAACAGCTCCCTTGTTAGGCAGAACATTTCATAAAGGATTAAGAAGTGGAGCCAGCTGAGCCATAGGGGACACTTTTGTCTCATAAACAAGAGGCTGATTATCAAGAGACTGTGCTTGTTTATGGAAGAGGTAACTGAAACAAGCTTCATTCTCTCTTGGGTGTCTTAGCTGGTACTTTACCCCATAATTTCTGCATTAAGTCCATTTGAAAATGTTTGCTTCTATAGCTTACAGTTATACTTGGTAGATGTTAGGGGCTGAAAAGTATCATTAATAGCAAGTGAGTTGATACACTGGGCACAAGCAAACTAGTAATAATTGGAGGCACTAGAGCAAATTGTGTCCGATCTGGGTTTCTAGCAACATCAGTTTACAACCTCCACAGTGAAACACTGGGTTAAGATTCAAGTTTCAGGTCAGGCTTTCATAATTAAGACTGCCTATTGAACAGCTCTCTTTTAGATATTTTGTTTTTCATGTAAATCCCCAAGGCTTGCATTGCAGAGAAAAGCCTGGGCAATGGAAAATAAATGCTAGACAAAAAATTGCAATAAAACATTGTCATCTCTCTGCTGCCTACCTTATCTGTTCTGTAGTGCAGAAGTAGGGTGTTTTTTTTATTCTCATCATTCTCCTGAAGCCACGGGTATTATTTCCTCCTCCTAGTTTATTAATTCAGCAAGTCTGCATTATCATTTTTATTATATGCTATTAATAGTGTTGCTATACATTCTTAAAACAAAAAGTGGATGATGTATTCTGCTTTCATCTGCTATACATAGAAAAATGCTACTGTGTATAGCAGTGCCATCCTCTTTGGAGATTCAGAGGTGCTCATAGGATAAGCATGATGGCAGGCTGTCATAACATACAGTGTACTGGGAAGTGTCAGTAGCTTCCACAGGGAAAAAAATATTTTCTTCCTTAGATTAAATTTGTAACTCTGATTGTTGTATTGGCCATCATGTTTAGAAACACAGAGATTTTTTTCCTATTGGCTTTTTTCCTCTTCATTCTCAACAGATATATGTTGTAGACAAAGTTAAATTGAAAGCAGAACCCAGTCACAACAGAAATACTGGGAAAGTTTGTCTCTAGTTTGAAGTGCTCAAGTTTTGACTGAAGAAGAAAATTATTATCAAGAAAAAAAAATGTAACCTAATGGATATAGGAATGGAACTCTCAAATTTAAGTTGTCCTAATCTGAGTATCAGAGAACTGTTTGCAGTGACTAGAGAGAGTCCTGGAGCAACAAAAGTAGCTTTTGCTTTATCTGGTTAAATTTCACGTTTTATTTGGCTGCAATAAATACTTTTTTTAATTCTCCTTTGCTTTACATGGCATATGCTACAAAACCCAACAGAATATTTGTACACTAAATGGATTTGTGGGATCTGTTGCAGCAGCCCATGTGACATCCCCAGTGGCCACCAGACTTTCTAGAGCTGGAGGGAGGAGCTGAGCTTGGCTTCTCTTTGCCTCTGGTCATGCCTTGGGCAACAATTGGACTAGGTCTTCTTCACAGGTCTCCAGGAAGTGGAGGGATTGCCCAGTTTGAGTCCTTCCCCCTACTAGTCTCTCCTAGACCATATTGCTGCTCGTTCTGCCCCAGAACAGCACAGGATCCTGCTATTTGCTGTTGCTGTCACACTCAGTTGTTTGGCCTGCAAACAGATGGATACTGTCCAGGTTTGACCTCAGGTGTGGTACACAGGAAAGGATATTGCTTGAAAGGGTATTGTTTGGATTGTAAAGTCAAACATGTCACAAGCAGGAAACCCTGAAGGCAGTTTGCCTGTGTAACCTTAATTTAACTCGACTGGGTGTCATGTTTATGGTATTACAGTGTTACCCATCAGCTGTCACTCTTTTATTCCACAAAATCTTTTCCATAGTTGAGTGGATTGGAGACTGGGACTATGTACCTCCTACCCCTGTGCACTAGGCGGTACAAGAGGAGTACACACCACTTGGTATAAAGACATGCACCTCCTTTCCCACATAACTTCTGTGGATCATTTTGTGCTTCAGTTGTTGGCAGTTTGGGAGGTGTTAGGGTGGGATTTTTTAGTATACTATGTGATTTAGTTTTTGCTTGGTTAAGTATATGAGAGAAATAGTAACTGAAATTCAGCGTAGAAGTGATGACTTAATTTCACACCTATAGTGGCAGAACTATGGAAATGTGCAATATTTACCACTTCTTTAAATGGTTGCCAGGTTAATCAGACAGGTTTAATATGTGGTTTGGATGAGAAGCTGCCTTATAGTCCTGGAGCTTAGGAGAATACAATCATGAATTTTGTCTTGAGGGAGGAGGATTTTTTTCACATTGATTTAAGCAGTAGTTTCTAGGTTTGCAATATATTAACAGAAGAAATATGCAGGATAGAAAATACAGTGCAGTCTTCCACATCCCAGTTTCTGGGAGACTGAAAGGTAACATCAGGATAGCTATTAAATGTATGCTCCATCTGGAAGGAAGACAGAATGGAATCTTAATAGAATAAAATTTGTGTTCCTGACCTAATGTGAACTTCTGTGTTTTTTAAAGCAATTAGATTAAAAGTTCTGTTTCCAAAATATATAAAGATTTGTTTGTGAAGATATGTCATTGTTTAATCATCACTAATATTTATTCCAAATTTGGGCAGCTGAAAAGTGAAGCAAGTCCATTTTTTTCCCTACTTGAAAAATTTTTGTAGGAGGTAAAAGGGGGAGGAGGTTTCTAAGGTAACCTACAATAAATTTATTTCCAAAATAAGGAAAACTAAATTTCAAGAACATGCTGTAACTTCTAGTAGGACAAATTTGAAAACCAGTGTTTTGAGAATCAGTTGTGCTGCATCTGCACTTGTTATCAGTATTGGCTTCTTGGAGTGTTTTATATAGGAATATAATTTCTCCTTTTTTTCAACCGAAAAATGTTCCTTTGAAATAGGTGAGTAAAAATATTTCTACAGGATCTTTTAAAAATCAAATAGAAATACATTACTATTTACAGCAGTGATACCTGCTCAGGTATCATAAATGTTTCTTCATTTATGCACATCTTAACTTAGTTTGTTCTGACCAAAAAAAAAAGGAATCATAACCTGCTCATGTCGCTTCATGATTTTTAGATAATATGTGAATATTTGTGTATATCAAAAATTGCCTGTTATTGAAAAGGAAACTTAAAAATGTGGGGCAGAGTTCTTTGGATTATTTTAGGAAGAGTGGAAAATTTCCTAATCACTTTGTTAGTAAATATTAGAGGTGATGTGTGTCACATCTTCATGTTGATCACATCAAAATTTTGGTATTGTATGGTCTAATGATTACTGTAAGTTCTTCGGTAGCTGGTGTAAATTATTGTATCTGAAGTAAAAAATACCTGTAAATCATGACTCCTGAGGCATCATCATTTCCTTCTCTAATGGTCTAATTAAAATGGGTTTACTTTTTATGTATATTAATAGGTGCAGATATTTCTATGCCTCTGTCCCTAAGGAAAGTTTGGATGAAACAGCTCTGTTTGGTTTGGTGTTCATAGCCATGTCATGATGTAGGTGTTTTTCTGCTTTCAGGCATTGTATACTATTCCTGGTTCTATTCAGCGTATGAAGTATTTTTAGTAGATTTTTAGTGACTTTCATTTGGTACAGTTCTGCTGCGTGCGCTTGCAGACGAAGTGCATCAGATGCTCCCGGTGATTTTCCATGTCCCTGTTTTCTCCTGTCCTCTTGAGATCAAGATTCTTAAAGAACCCAGCTCATGACTTTCATGACTAGCTCAAGAACTTCTGAATAGCCACTTTCCAGGTCTTAAGAAGATCTTAATTTGGATGTGGAATTGTAAAATGATTTTGAGTTGCCATGGGCAGGGACACCTCCCTCTACACCAGGTTGCTCAAAGCCCATCCAGCCTGGCCTTGAACACTTACAGGGATGGGGTGTCCACAGCTTCTTTTGGCAACCTGTTACAGCATCTCACAACCATCACAACAAAGAATTTCTTCCTTATATCTAATATAAATTTACCCTTTTTCAATTTAAAACTGTTACCCTGTGTCCTACCACTCCACTCCCTGATAAAGAGTCCCTCCCCGTCTTTCTGATAGGCCTTCTTTAAATACTGGAAAGCTGCTATCATAACTCCCTGGAGCCTTCTCTTCTCCAGGCTGAACAATCCCAACTCTTTCAGCCTGATTTCATAAGTGAAGTGCTCCATCCCTCTGATCATCTTCATGGCCTTCTTCTGGACTCAATCCAAGAGGTTGGTGTCCTTCATATGTTGAGGGCTTCAGAGCTGGACACAGTATTTGAGATCTCAGAATGTAAGCTGATAAGGTCACAACTTACTCTTAAAACCTTATTTGTATTGTCCTGACCTGCAGTAATATTTTGCATATAATTCCTCCCTACCCCCCCAGGAACTTTAGCTGAAAAGTTTTAGGCTATCTTTGTCAGCTGGAGCAAGTCCAAATTCTCTGTCCTTTTAATTATCCTCACTTTTCCTTGTAATGGGCTTTGCCACATATGGCTGCCATCCCGAGGATGCCACAGCCCTGAGAGTAGGTGCTGCAGGTTGGGCTTAGCCCAAAGCCCTCACCTTTGTTAGCTCACTAACACCTGCTTGACAAAGAGGTGGCATGATATGACCATAGCAGAAGAAGGAGGTGACAAGCATCTACATCTCTAAGAATGTGTCATGGGCATAGGGGAATGGTTGCTAGAAGTCTAGTTAGGCAAAGGGAGCTTAGTTGCAGAGGTTAAAGCTAAAGTGGTGACTGCTGTCTGGATATTTTTCTGCAATATTGTTCTGTAGGCTGAGATCCAGACATGTTGAGAATGTGTCAGTGCAGGATCCTCCCATGTGCTTCCCTGTGTGCAATGGGAGCCTTTAGCAGTTGAAGAAAAAAAAATACAGTAGATATCAGAGCAGATGAGAAAGGGGTTAAAAACAAGCATGAAAAGCTGGATCATGGTACTTGGTGTCTTGAAATGAAGCAGGATTTTTCTAGAAGGCTTTAGTCACCTGGGAAAGAAGGATTGGGTAGCTGTGTGGGAGGCAATTTGCAGGCAAGTGTACTCCTCTGCAGTAGATCGGTACATTTTAATGAGGAAAGTATATTTGCTCCATTTTATAGAATTTGCTTTGGACTAGAAGTCTGGAAGTCGTTTTAAATAGACTGCTTTGAGATATAATGGTCAGGTGGAAATATTTGAAGCGTATAATATGGAAACCCTGTATTTACAACATATTTGTAGGGTCTCAGAACCAGAGCTGAAAAGACTGCCTCTTTTCCAGAAGAGATTTTTGAGAGTAAATAAAGCTTTTGCAAGGGATGTAAAAACAGAAGTGAAGTTAGAAACTGTTGTAGCTGTGCAATTTTATTTATTTATTTACTTATTTATTTACATCTGCAGCTGTCTCTCCATCCATCCCACCCTGCAGGAAAGAAAGCTTTCGTGCTGGCATCCTTCTCCTCTTCCCATCTCCTTCCTGTAAGCTGAGTGGGGCTGAATGAGGCCATTTTCTAGATGTAGATTCCCCTCAGAGATAATTTTGTGGGCTGGTGGGAATTCCTGCCCACCGATGGTGAGGAGGGGAGGTTTGCCATGCCGTTCTCAGCCCCACCATCTGCAGCACCAAGTGGCTGTAGAGAGAGAGCTGAGATTGTTCACTGTTGGACACATGCCCATCTAAGGGGGTGGGAGAAATGGATTCTCTTTGCCTCAGGACCCTGACATGTATCTGCAGGTCAGTCTTTCCATTGAGGAGGCAGTGCCTTTCTTCAGACAAAGATATCAGCAAGTGAGATGCGTTCAGAAAATGCCCTGAATAACAATCAAGGATAAGTTAGAGGAATGTTCCATGTTTGCTGCTCTTTATCATTCTGAGTTTTCTAGTTCTTTCTATTTCTTGTAGTCATGTTCTCTGTGTCTTTGTCTGCTTTCTCCTTTTTTTAGATTTAGCTTCCTTATTTAATTCAGTATCTAGTCCTTTCATAAGCTTGTTTTTGCTTTCCTTCTGCTGTAGCAGCAGTGAGTTTATAATAGCTGCAGAGTAACTTCAAAAGGTGGATCTGGAGTCTTTTAAACAATGGTTACATAAGTCATTAAAATAACAGACAAAATAAACATGTCCTCATGACAGTGAAGAAATTATTTCCAAGGGCAGTATAAGCATCTGCTAATCTCTAGTATTGCTTCCTCTCTCAGGACTTTCTGCAAATGTTTTTCACGCCTGCTTTAACATCTCATTTTCTCTAAACTTTTAAAAACTTCTTAATGAATGGATTTTTGTCTCTGTCTACATTGTACACAGTCAAGTTGAAAGATAAAAGCATTTCTGTGATTCTCAGGACCCCAGTAACCGTGTTCAAAGCCTAACTAAATAATTTTCAGTACTACTGTGGTCTGAAAACCTTGTGTTTTCACACTTCCTGAAAATATCACTGGCAGATCACAGGCAGTTGCTGAGGTGCAGATTGTATCCTGGGACACCTCAGAGGAGTGGCCTGCAAGGCTGGGAGACCCATGCAGAGTAAAAGTGAACTTAATAGTTCTGCCAAGATATTTTGTTATGAACTCTGAAGTTTTTAATCCTGAAAAGGTGTGGGAAGCGACTGGCAATCAGTTTCAGACAGCATTTAGACAGTGTTATATAGTGAGTAGTGGTATTGACATCCATTTTACAGACAGACAAATTGAGCTGTGGGCAAGCTGTTTGTTAGGTTTCACAGATTTATGACTTACTGAAGGGCTCTGATGATTTACTAGCCATGTTGAGGTGTTAAGATATCACAGACAACAGACAACAAACATCCCTAAGAATACAACGGAGCTATTGGCTTCATTGTCACCAAGGACAGCTTAGATTCCTCTTTCGAATAATTACGAATAAGCTTGCCAGTAGATATTTCTGGGTTGGGATGCTGGGGTTAGCAGCTAGGAAAAGAATGTTGTACCAGACAGCTGCTTGGAGGAAGCAATGTTGAGCAAAGACACTGAAAGTCTTGCAATCAAATTATGACGTTGCATGAGAAAATTACCAAGCAGCAGAAAGTTGTGTTTTTCAGGAAAAATCACACAATCTTTTTTAAAGTTACAGACTGGTTCTTACTCTGTGAAGCCAATGTTTATATATTGAGCAGCTTTTTGCATCACTTTTATGCCTTTTCCATGACAGAAGCATAAATTCAGTTAAAAAATAAGTTTGCATGCTTCTAGGTATCATTCATACTTACAGGAAATTTTATGTATGGACTAGTATGAATTTTGAAGACAGTCTTCATTACCTGGCATGTACTGAAACCTGTCAGCAACCACATATTTTACTGCAGTTTTCCTGATCAGTGGGTTTTGCTTTTCTTCTCTAAAGGTTTAATCTATGATTCTGCTAAAGAATAAAACATGAATGTTGGATGGAGGAGCAACGTATCCAGACTGAGGACTGAAAAATTGAGCAATGTTCTCTTTGTTCCAAATTTTCAGGAATTCTTTGAACATGCAAAAAAGCTCTGGGATGATGAAGGTGTAAAGGCATGCTTCGAGAGGTCAAACGAGTATCAGCTGATCGACTGTGCACAGTAGTAAGTATTTCTTTTTATGCAATTAATAACCAAGGATGTCATAATTTATAATAAGTTAGTAAATGCATTTTTGTTAACAAGGGAGTTTTGCAGTGCAGGATTAAAATTTTAATGATTTGAGCATGTGTAGTAAAAATAATGGAATGTTTTTTTCTAGTTTGCCACTGGTTTACAACTAAACATTTAACTGCTAATAAAGATTAGTATAAAAAAAATAAAATTAAATAATTTTAAATTTCTTTATCCCATTTGAGACAGATTTATGTAAAATCATTTCAAATGTCATGTTTTTAAAAAGCGGAGTCAATCTAAGTAAATAATTTGTTTAAATTCTGAGGCCCGGAAAGCACTGAAATTGTTCAGTGTTTTCAAATTCCATTAATGCATCTGAGATTTTCACCCAACCAGTGACATGCTGGCATTACTATTATGTTTTCTGGAGGAGAAATCAATGAGTAGCACTGAAATAAAGGCAAAAGCAAATTTGGTATTCTTTTGTGCATCAAGTAAAGTGGTAGATGTGTGCTTAACATAGTCATAATCCTTAAACGGATGCATCTAATTGGAAATGCTCTAAAAAGAGATGTGTAGTACATTGTGAAGGCTCGGATCATAAGTACTGATGAAAACAGATTAATCAGGAAATAGTACATTAACATGCCAGGGCAACAAAACTCGGCTGTTCTCGATAATAACCCAGCTCTGAATTAGCCTTTGACCAAAATACACATTTCATGTGAACTGCTATTGCGAAAATGTATACTCTTACAGTTGCTATGTGATTTAGGGTTTTCAGAGAACACATTCTAGTGTGTTAGGATTTGTCTAATTGGTAGTATGGTCAGCAGTGATGCCACAAGTCTGTTGGAGCTCTCGCTGTTTTGTTTGTCTGTCCTCTCTGCTTCCAGTGCCAAGGCTAAAGCAGAGGAAATGAGTGGTGAAGCTAAAGGACTTGTCACGCTTCTACCGCAGTGGGGAATTTCAGTGCTACAGGTCATAGTTTCTTTCCCCTTTTTCCAGATTATTTCTGGGAAAGAGAAGGATCCTGTAATGATTCATCAGCACATGGAAGCAAGGGAACATTACATATGTGTAGGAAGGAACTCATTTGACCTCAGAGGAACTGAATTTACCAAAACTTGGGCATTTGCTCCCTGACCAGATTGGCTAGAAATTAAAGCAGTGGTTTCAGAGAAAAGAACTAGAAAGTTGTCCTGAATTGTGATCAGTAGATGTCTCTTCTGCCATTCTTCCACCAGGACTGTGGTGCAGGTCCAAGCTATGCTTGCTGAAAAATCTAGGCTGTCTTGTTTTGATATCTCTTAATCCACTCAAAAAAGACATCAGTTCAGGAAAACGGAAGAATTGCGGTATACCTTAAATAAATTAATGTAAAAATTACTTCAGTGATCAGTAAAGGTCGATGTGTCACCCAGTCCTGTTTTGCAAAACCATGCTGAAAGGATCTGGCAAAGAAGGAAGACACTGAATTGTAGTGTTGATGGTAGTGTGCTTTCCCATAAAAAACCAAAGCCTATCTACAGGCTTTGATGAAGAGAAGATGGCTAAATCTTGTGTTATGTCTAAAATGAAAAACAAGGAAAAAAATGGATGTAGAATGAAGCCCACTGTTCTGAAACACAAAAATAAATCCTACTACCTTTTTTTCCTAAAATCTTACAAGAATATTATAAAGGTGGTTTCTATGTATCTTCCCTCTGTATCATTGTAACTGGTTTACTTTTTCTTTTTTCTTTATTCTTGGATTATTAATTGTAGTAGTTAATGCACTTGCATACTTCTTTACCTTCAAGACAGTCTATGAAATACCATTTGAAACTTAGATATCCATTGAGTGTATCTATTTTATACATTTCATCATCTGCCTGCTAATGTGACAGCTAAGTGACTTATCCGTGGTTGCAGGCCTTCAGGGGAGAGTTGAAACTCAGGAATAGCCATGGCATTTTTCTCACAGGTATATGATTTAAGGAGTGGGGAAGCAGAAAGAGGATGTGAAAAATACACACAACTTACTGTATGTTATCCTTCATCCCTTGAAAATTAAAATAGTACCTACAGAGTCGATGAAAAGGACATTTAAAAATTGCTATGTCTTTGGTGCACATGTCTTTAGTCATTGCACAACAGTAGTTGCTTTAGCCAGAAGAACATTTCTCTGCCTGCACTGGGTGGACCTTATTTAGAGTGGTGGAGTCGCATCCACCTTGTAACTGACAGAGCATGTGAAACTAGGATAGAAATACATTCTGATGTACTCTACGTATGTTTTCTTATGTGCACTTAAACAATATGAACCGTGAGGGTGCTGTCTTTCTGACTCTGCAAAACTGGATGGCATTGCTTTCAGGACCAGTCTGTGGTCATCTTTAATTGATAAAGTTAAAAAAGGAAGGAGTTTAATGCTGATGTACATGGTCCCAGTGGGATTTTTGAGACATCTGCTGTGTTTTCATTACGCTGGCTTTTACACATGTTTTACTTGATAGTGATGGAAGAACATTACCAGTAGGTTTTAAGCAGTTCTCTGCTTCAAACAAAACAAAACAACAAAGCTAAACCAAAAAAATCCTAAAATGTGCTAAGAATATCTTTGGGTTACATGCTGGGTGGCTGACTTAAAATACTGAAAAACATTATTAACAAATTATAAAGTCCTCAGTCCAACTTGATGACTGTTAAGTGAGTTACAAATACAGTGTGTTTTGGAATGGTTTAATTTGGCTACGGTACAGAGCTTCTGTATTTTTAAAACTTAACCTAATTTTTTTATTACAACAGAAATACTTCTCTGGAAACAGATGTAGCAGAAAGACACAAAGGCAAATATTTCACTTACATTAGGACTGTAAGTTGTTTTTCCCTGATCCTTAATGTACTTTTAAATTACCAGGTGCTGTTTCTTTATGGAAATGAGGATGAGGGCCTGCTTGTCAGATCCTTTTAATATTCTTACATTACTCTCCATGTGCCTACACTTCTTTTAAGTGTCATGTTGGTACATCATGTGATACTTGTAACAAATACCAATCTGTGACCAAGCCGGAGGACAGACCTTGTGGTCTGACAGTGGTAAATGTATCATAAGCAAAGATCTGAATTGTTCTTTATCACTAACTACAAAGATATTTATGTAATTAATGGAGGGAAAATAATTGCATAGCCATCAACCGTATTTTTTCCCTTAATGACCTTCATGTATTTTTTCAAGTTTAACTTAACAAAATTATCTTTAATTTTAAAAGGTATTTTTATCTAGTTGTGTCCCCATTTGACTTATGTAGATTTCAGCAGATTGGTTTTGTTTATGATGGTAAATCTTACACCTTACTTTAGTTAACTGTAATGTATTGTGAATTACTGTGATTATGTCAATGTTCGCATACTTCAGAAGGTACATATTCAGCAAATTCTGGGTCTGTCAGGGACTTTCACATTGTTAATTAATGCTGTCTTGGCACTGAGCTGTCTAGAATATAAATAATAGACTATAATATCTTAAATAAATCTTAAGAAGAAAGTTAAATCTTTCTTCTGATGGTTTTCTAAAAGCTAAGTAGTTTCCTGTAAGAGGAATCCAACTCATCCCTTATGAGGACAGGCTGAAGGAGTTGGGGCTGTTCAGCCTGGAGAAGAGAAGACTCAGGGGGGACCTCATAGTAGCTTATCAATACCTGAAGGGGGCCTACAGAAAGGCTGGGGTAGGACTTTTTAATAGGATATGTGATGGCAGGACTAAGAGCAATGGATGTAAATTGGAAGGACGAGAGTAGATGTACACTGGATAGAAGAAAGTTCTTTACTGTGGTGAGACACCAGTGGGAGGTGTCCCTGCCTATGGCAGAGGGGTTGGAACTAGATGATCTTTAAAGGTCCCTTCCAACAAACCATTCTGTTATTCCATTTTCCAATTTTTCAGTTTATTCATGGTATAGAATGCCCAAGTTTTACTGTATCCATGGAAGGAAATTGAAATGCAAATTCCTTGAATTTAGCACAGATAAAAAAAAAAAAAAAAGTCAGGTATGATGGTCTTTCTTAAAAAAAAATCCAGGAAAAGGAGTTGATGAGTTGATTATGTTTCCTTCTTAAATTTAAGTAAATTAATTTTTTTTGTCAAGGAGGAGGTAAAAAATTTCCTTTTAACTGACAGCATACCACAAAATACAGCTATAGGTTTTAACCACCTATTAGATATTACACAAGTAAGTGGGTTGACCTCACCCTGCTGGTGAAATAGCACCTGTATTATAAGCCCTCTTTCTTCACTGCAAACCATGTGCTGCTCCAGCAATCCCAGAAAAGCCACTCTAGTTACTTTTTGCTTGGATATCAAACATGTGCCCATGGACAGTAGTGAAGTTGAAGGCCTTTCCCAGAATATCAGTCATTACTGGGGGGTATCAGGCATTCCCAGTATAGTGATCCTTGTGATTTTTTTTTGTGAATTAGTAGTTGAGTTTGCTTAATTTTGTTTGGACAGGTGTCTGTTATTCAGCACAATGGATAAATTTAGTTGGTACCACTTAAAGTGCTTACACACTGTAAGGGGAAAAGTTGTAGTTTTAGAGCAGAAGAGTAAACAAGCAGAACTAAGCATTTTCGAATAGGAAAAAAAGACAAAACCAGAACATCCAAGACATTGTTTATTAGGGGAAAAAAATAAAAAAAGCTACTCTCAGATTCATGGGAAGGTTCCAGAGTTTCATTTCATCCCATTGTGTTCACATGAAATAGCACCATATGCATTCATGTGGGGCCCCAAAAGGAAGCATTGTTGTATCTCAGCTCACTGAGTTCCTCGCTGTAGGAAGTATACCAAAGGTCTAAGAGAAACCTGCCCTCAGTGCTTTATCCTAGTTTGTCTGCCAATCTTCTTTCCCTGATAAAATCATGTCACTTCTGATAGACTGAAGTGTGAAGGTCTCAATTGATCTCTTTGCAAACACCTGGGCTAATAAAACTTGATTATGCAAGTTCTCAGGAAAGCAAACACAAGGTATATGAGCTTGCCCAAAGAAAATTGATTTTATATTTGAACTAATATACATGGGAAAGACACACCTGGAGTTCTTTTTCTTCACAGCTGTTATGTCTTGAAGAAGGGTTTCAGCCAGCTTCTGAGGCATCAATTCTAGTATTAGGTAGAGTAATATTTAAAAAGTTCTCTGTATCATCCACAGA
The DNA here is from genome assembly GCA_013400935.1 of Turnix velox. Taxonomy (NCBI): domain Eukaryota; kingdom Metazoa; phylum Chordata; class Aves; order Charadriiformes; family Turnicidae; genus Turnix; species Turnix velox. The sequence continues at coordinate 134,428 of VZTY01006115.1, forward strand.
TTCAACTCCTGATTTGAGAAAACATAATTTTTTTTCTTAACTTCTTGAAACCAAGCAGATTTCTCACTTGCTTTGTGCAATCCTAGACAAAACATATAATTACCAGCATGGACATGGTCATCCCTGGATTCCTTGATGGTCAGAAAACCTACCTTGTCATTATCTGCTTCTTTTGTCTAGGGCAAAATTTCACTCCAATGTGTTGGTGCATACACAAGCTACATGCCTGACTGAAAATAAACATGAGCATTGGTGTAATTCATGTACTTTTACTTAGTGTGGCTTCAGGATTTGTCACTTAATACTGCTTCTTCTAGGGATTTTCCTAGAAGATTGGCTGTATCATACTCCAAATTGGATTCTGCTAAAGCTCTCACAGAGCTGGGTCAGACACAGGCTGCACCAACGCAGTGGCAGCTAAGCCCTTCCTGTGGTGCCTCCTCAACAGCAGTCAGTGAACCCAAGCTACCTGCAGAAATGCCTTTGAGTTTAGTATTAACCTTTTTGATGCCAAGGTCTTTACTGATTCCTAATTCTGTCTCATTTAAAAGTGCTCATTTGGAAGTCCTGCTACCTCAATTGTATGAAACAGGTATTTTATTCTGCGAATATGAGAGGTTTCAACTTTCCCAGTTTTAGAAGCAGAATTGTTTTATTTTTTTTTATTTTACTCTTTATCATTGAAGAGAAGGAAGGTGGTGCTTTCTATAATCTCATCATTTATGTGTGGTTTGTAATTTAGAGATTATGCCCTGCTTTTGTGCTTGTTCACGGGCTCTCTATTAACACATGCTGTTCTTCATCTGAAGAACACTGGAACATGAAAAAGAATAATCTCTTGGGCACCTTTGAGATCTGAGTTGAAATTTTGCTGAAAAATTCTACAAACCCCTTAATATTTTTGCATAAAACTGTTACTAATAATTGGCTGCATCAGTTAATGACTGAAAGGTCGCAGACAGAGGGTGGTGGTCAATGGCTCTATGTCCAGGTGGAGGCCGGTAATGAGCGGTGTCCCCCAAGGGTCTGTCTTGGGACCGGTGCTCTTCAACATCTTTATTAATGACATCGATGAGGGAATTGAGTGTACGCTCAGCAAGTTTGCTGATGACACCAAGCTGAGTGGTGCGGTTGATACGGTGGAAGGAAGGAATGCCACTCAGAGGGACCTCAACAGGCTGGAAAGCTGGGCTCAGGTGAACCTAATGAGGTTCAACGCAGCAAAGTGCAAGGTTATGCACTTGGGCTGGAAGAACCCCAGGCACCTGTACAGGCTGGGAGGAGTGGTCCTTGAGAGCAGCTTGGCAGAGAAAGACCTGGGGGTCCTGATGGACGAGAGACTTAACATGAGCCAGCAGTGCGCTCTCGCAGCTCGGAAAGCAAATGGGATCCTGGGCTCCATCAGGCGAGGGGTGGTCAGCAGGGATAGGGAGGTGATTGTCCCACTCTACTCGGCTCTTGTGAGGCCCCATCTGGAGTACTGTGTCCAGGTGTGGAGCCCTCAGTACAAAAAAGACATAGAGATTTTGGAAAGGGTCCAGAGGAGGGCCACGAAGATGATCAGGGGGCTGGAGCACCTCCCCTATGAGGACAGGCTGAGGGAGTTGGGCTTGTTCAGCCTGGAGAAGAGAAGGCTGCAGCCTTCTCTTGCAGCCTTTCAATACCTGAAGGGAACCTACACCCAGGAAGGGAGTAAACTCTTTGAAAGGGCTGACAATAGCAGGACTAGGGGAAATGGATCCAAGTTGAAGGAGGGAAGATTTAGGTTGGATGTTAGGGGGAAGTTCTTTACTAGGAGAGTGGTTAGGTCCTGGAACAGGCTGCCGAGGGAGGTTGTGGATGCCCCATCCTTGGAGATGTTCAAGGCCAGGTTGGATGGGGCCCTGGGCAACCTGATCTAGTAAATGTGTTTGTTTGGTGGCCCTGCTAGACAGTGGGGTTGGAGTTACATGATCCTTGGGGTCCCTTCCAGCCTGGGTCATTCTGTGATTTTTACAGTCCCTTGAACATAGCTTTATTTTGATAGCATCTGGCTTTGCCAAAGCAGATGTGTGGAACTGGTGCCTTTAGGTGGATTTGTTTGCTGTCCCAGATCTCTTCGTAGTAACTCTTGTGCAGTGGTAATTCAGGTAGTAAAAGTCACTGAAAGTCACCTGAAATACAGAGACCTTCTCAATCTGGGTTCCTAGAGCCCCATAGGTCCCCCATCCTCTGTTATTGAAGGAGACAGGATCAGGTTCTTCATCAATTGTTCTCCAGGAAAATTACCAGCAAGAGGCTAAGAGAATCTGATCTGTGCCTGCTTACGGTGTGACAGAACTGCAGCAAAGAGTACAAACACAGTTGCTATTGAATAAGATAGACCAGCAATCTGTATCTAAACTGACAAATACAGAAGATCAATAATCAGAGTATCTGCACCACTTTGCAAAAAAGTTTTAAGGAACTGTAAATCTTTCATTTTGTCCCTGGAGGAGCTATGTGGTGTCTGTATGTTATGACATAATTTGAGCCAAAACCCAAAATTATTTCCTTCAAATCTGCTGGCTTTGTCAAACCACCTGGGAATGCTCGAGTGTATGACACACAGCCATCTCTGTTTTTGGTAAGATTTTGATGTCCCATTGCTCTGAAACATGCTGCCTGCATAAGTCCCAGAGCCAGACTTGGTTCTTGTTAGGAACATTATGCTTTTGTAGGAAAAACAGAAACAGAGAAGGAGGATGATCAAGTGCAGATGTCCATCTTGGGAGCATGACATGTCCAGCCTCAGATTTGTAAAGTCTTGTTTGTGCTTCCTGTGTTTGCAATGTACTTTGAGGACACCTTGGTATTTCTGTGTGCATACCCAAGAAAGTGAGCCAGCTCACTGAAAGAGAACCAGGACCACAAGGGACAGTCACGGGTTTTGCTGTGGAAAGAAAAAGAACAGAGGAAGAGTGGGAAGGAGTAGGGAGAAGAAGAAAGATTGTCTTGCATCCTGACCAAAGAATTGTGGTCTTCTTTTTGAAGTCCTTTACGCGTGATGGTAACATTCACTTTTAAAGGTTACATAGTGGGACCGTGGCTTCTAATTCATGTTTGAAACATGGTTTTTACTGCTGGACTAGAGACAGGAGATGTAAAACAACTCCAAACCCCCTTTTTATCTTCACTTTTTGTCTTCAGTAAAGTTTTTCATCATAATGGGTGATGAAGTAAATGTGGATGTATGTATGACAAACTAAGGCAAACATAGTGATTATTAGCTAGTAGAGAATATGACTTACAGCAGTGATTCTTTTTAAACTTGGTAACTGCTTATTAGAGAGAAAATACATTTTACTTTGAAAACTGAGGAAAAGTATTAATCGTAAATATTTTGCTCTTCTTGTGTCTAGATTCTTCATGGTGTTATGGGAAAACTATAATAATGCTGCTTTCTTCCACTGAAAATTCTGTTCTGGTTCATATATAAACAACACTGTGACGATGAAGTTTTTTCCTTTTCAAGATCTATCATGCATAAAGATCTTACTTTATTACAAGTTAGAAGCAAATTTTCTTTGGTAAATCCAATAAAAGGCTTTCTCTGCTTAGTAGATTTAAAGTATAAGCTTTAACCAGTAACTAAATTGTTATTTAATGATAGAAAATAAAAAAGAGCTGTTATTCTTATACTTACTTTAGCCTTACTGATGAGTCTTCTAAACAGAAGTGTTTGCCAGACAGGACAAAAGTCATTCTGCAGTGTGTAATGCTTGAATTTTTCACTGTTTACTAACTAGTAGACCACACTCTTGAGAGGCAAAATTGTGGTTTCTTAAAATATGCACTGGGAATTCTCTGAAATAACGTTTTCATCTGTTGCTGTGATTTATTTTTCTTTTGTTTCCTCTTTTTGTCCTCACTAATGAAAAAAAAAAGATTTCTATTTCAATTTTGGTAATCAAAATGTGACCATGATGTTACAGTGCTAGCAGTTGGAAGTACAGAAATATGAAAGAAAAAGCAGCTGTAGAAGCCCCCAAAATGCCTTTGTATTTCCATTTTGGAGGAAACAGCAGCATGAAAAGGTTACTCTCAAATAGCCAGTATGGCATATGGGCAGGTATCTGCCTGCTTTAGCCACTTCAGTTCATAAATGCTTTCCTTAGCTAGAGAAGACAATTATTTCTCAATTAAAAAGGAAGACAGAAGATAATTTATAAACACAGCACACTCTCTGTCTTTTAAAAATTAACATGACAAATATTAATGACTAGTTACCATTGGAAAATCCTTTAAGCAGCCCTGGATGGGCTACACAATTACAAAATTAAATCATCTGTTTTCCTACACATTTCTGGGTGTGCGATGGTCTGTTTTCTGCAGTTTTCAAACAAGCAAAAAGTTTGAAAATGTAAGGCAGAAAAACATTAAATATTCCTTAACCTCAATTTAAGGTAGTAGAAAAGTCCAAGCAAAGACCAAGCAAAGTTTTGATAAATGCATGAAAGTACACTTCAACTTTTTTTAATATGTTTTATTAAACATTTCTAGTTTCCTTTGCAAATACAGCAAATCTGACAATTCCTTCCTCCCTAATCAACAATATTTTTCTGTTTTTCCTGAGCATTTGATTAATGGTTTTCTTAATTTTTTCTGACTGCACACACAATGCAATAGTAAGTTCAAGTTGATGTCTTTCCAGAGTACAGATGAATGCCAATAAAGAGAAAGTCAAAAACCATGTGTTCCCCACTATCAAGTCAGAAGAGAACTAGGCATTGGTTTTAGAAATCATGCTGATACAGCCTGGCTTCGGAAGTCCTTGTTGTGAATCATTGCTCAGCATCAGCATCTCAAAACTACTTCAAATGAAATAAGACTGCAGATGCTGATTATCTAGAATCTACATGCAGGATTTACGAGTAGATTTCAGAAGGAAGTTCTGGGTCATTCTGTCAGTTGTGGTGTTGTTAATAAGCTGTTCTTGCCTGTAGGACTCTTCCAGTGTATGCATGGGAGAAAGAGTAAACTATGACCCAAACCAGCTTCATTATGTTTCAGGGAACACTAAGACTTATTTATATTTATTCCACCTCTCCAGCCTATGTCAACTGATACAGAGTTTAATTCAGTCTTTTCATTTGCAATGCACTGTCAAGTGCGTGCATGTTCTCCCTGGAAGAGATTAGTCAGTTAGAGAATAACATAAGCCTATTAATAATATTAATAAGCTTATCATTATGTAACACAAATGTATTTTAGGTTATACTGTGTTTGTTTGTTGGGAGGTTTTTTACTAGGCTTTAGAGAAAAGTGGGTTATATATTCTAGTGGCCCCAAACCTCACCTTCTGTGAAAATTTTGTTTACGTGATAAATTTAATCTAACATAAATGTATAATAACTACAATAGCTGTAAGTTGGATGCTCAAAAAAGAAATAAGAGCACTGAAAATGTAATGACAGGTTATCTGGGATACTGACAAATTATTTACACTTACAGTTCAGACTTACCTTGAATGCCACATGTACTTCTTCATTTAGACAATGTCAGCTTTTCTCTTTTCATGTGGACAGTTTCACATCACAGGCAATGAAAGGCCAAGAGTCCCATTTCTACCTTAAGGAACTACTCACTGATCAGTCTGTCTACATGGGCTCCTCCATGCTAAAAAATATACACAGCCTTGTTTGTGTTAAGATGTAGAAGAAGCCAGGGTTTGGGTGGCAATGTTTTTCTAAACTAATGCTGCACCAACAGATTCACAAAGGAGAAAGATAGTGGAATGTGGAAGTTAAGAAATAAGAAAATTAAATACAGCTTATGCCTTGTTGGAAAAATGTAAAGGCTAAGCCTCTATGCTTGGAAAAGAAATTTTACACCTCAGACTAAACCTAAGCAAAGTTGTGGCATTTGTCAGCTTGACTGTAATCCCCATTTTAAGGTAAACCAGACTGGGAGACTAAGCAGTTTTAGAATGTCTCTTTATTTCTTATAATTAAGTTAAAGCTAATTTTGTTAATTTTAATACAAGACAACAATAGGGTTGCCAGAATGTTTAAAAAGTTTATTTGCCTTTGGAGGAACTGTTTCTGTTGTGACTATTGTAAGAGTATTCTTTCTGATTTAATTAGAAATGTTTATTATAATGGTGTGGTTTTACACAAAGTTTAATTGAGCCTTAATTAAGCGGTGGAAAAGAAAATATGTGTAAAATGTATCCAGTTTTGTGGAAACAACAAATAATTGCCTTTCAGAATAAAATTTGTGAAATTTCATTTGTTCTAGAATTGGTTCAAAAATTAGGGATTTCCACATTTTACTCCACCCCTGACAGTTCCTCTGTTAGTAATCAAAAAAGAGGTATGACTTTAAGCAATTAGATTTAACTGCTGATGCAGTAAAAGATTAATCTTGAAATCAGTTGTATGAGTTTTGTGAGAAAGTTTTCAGGTTTAATTTCCTTTCACAAACATTGTTGAAGGTTGAGGGTGTATTTTTATTTTATGATTTTCTATCAAGTTTCTTTCCAGCCATGTTGTGAAGAAATTTAGTGATCAGCATGGCTGTAGTTTCTTGGCCTCCACTTACTTACTGGCACAGCTATGTCAAACCTGCATTGCCAACACTACTACAACAATTATTTTAAAATAAGTTGTTAAAGAGCGGTACAATGTCAAAAAGCACTATTGGCAGCAGGATTTATTCTACTTAGGGCATGTAGAAGTAAGCTCTGCTAGCAAAGGAGCTTTGTCATCCAGAATGACTTTTATGTTCATTGAATTTGTTGGCCTGCTTATTACCTTATATTGTTTGGGTCTTAGAAATGTTTTTTTCAACAAGTTTGCCATATGCTTAGTTTTCTCTGTGAATACACTGGAGTCTGCTTGGAAGCACTTTTGTCTACAGATTGATGCCAGTGAACAAAGATTTTGCTACATTCTACAGAACTGGCAAGCTCCAGTGTGAAGTAATCACAGTAAACTATATTTCATTACTTCAGCAGCATTACTATTGTTTAAAAAAAAAAAGAGAGAGGTCAAATGTAGTCACTACTTTTCCCTCAGTTTTATTTTCTATTAAGAATTACATGGAAGCCTTCCTAGTGTTGTTCTGGGTATTATGCACTGATTACTCACCTCTTTTCACCACAGTTCATTGGCAGCTGATGTTTGTAGGATCTCACATAAAGGCAAGAGATTCTTCAGAGGAGGTTGTGGTGCAGAGGGAGTGCAGAGCACACATCATTTCCTGCCCATGCCAGCCAACTCAGGCAAAAGGTCATGTTTTTTGACCTTGTAGTACTGCAAAAGTAATAATCAACAAATCATGTTATGTAAAACTGTCAAGGGTGAGACCTCTGTTACTCTATTATTCATAGAAATTGGTTAACTTGTTTACCTCTGGCAGGGAGCTCATTGTAATATACTATATGTTAAAAGAATGATTATATGATGATTAAAATTGATTTTAGGAATGCTCTTTCATAAGTTGTAAACAAGTTACATCGATTTAGAGGATGAAGAGAAGACAGAAAAGACCATGAGTGGATGAAATTAATAAATACAGAGTTTACCAACAAGGCAAAAATAATAAAGCAGTATTTTTAGTTAGAAATACAGAGTCTTAAAACACTGGGCCAACACATAATCTTGCTTGTAGACTCTTATGTCTGTTTAATGAAAGTGTAATGTTAAATGTATGAGAATGTGAAGTGTTGTAAGAGGTTAACATATGTCCTGACAGAAATTAGTATAATGGATATGGAGGGGGAAAAAGACCACCACATATGATTCTGGAAACAGCCAAAGAGAAACTATGCTGGGGAAACTTTTTGTTTCACAGCATAAGAAGAACACTGCACAGGTGAATATTCAGAAATGTGAGAAAATACACATCTACATTATGAGCAATTAGCAAGCCTGTGTAAACGGCAGTAAACTAAATTTGTATCATTATTGTGACATTATCATGAATCTAAAGAATACCATAAAAACTGAAATATAAAAAGAAAACACTTTATCAATTACAAAAAGAAAATCGGCAGAAAATATTGTTCTGCAAACATTCCATTAATTTCTTTTGTAAGGAAGTAATTAATATTTAAATATAATAAAATACACAGGCTATAGCCTGTGTGCTGATCTCAAAACAAGTGTCTTTCTCCAGAAGGAGGACTGGTTACTTAAGCTTGTGTAGCCTTGTTCCAGAAGATGAATATAATCTGCACAAGTGGACTTGGAGCACAATACACTTCTTTACCAAGGGAAAAATAGAAAAGACTTTTGAAGTGAAAAGTCATGGTTTCATTCTGCTTCTAATAGTATTGACTGTAGTTGTCCTTTTCTTTGGATCTCTGAGCTGCAGGGAGGGTTTCCCTTTTAACCCATGTGTTACTGTCCTCTTTGCCCAAAAACAGTGAATAAACTGCAAAAAAGATGGGCGAGGTCAGTGCTCAGTAGCCACAACTAGTTATTTCCCTGTACCTCAATAGAAGCCCCTAAAATTTGGAATCATAGAATGGTTTGGATTGGAAGGGACCTTAAAGATCATCTAGTTCCAAACTCCTTGCCATAGGCAGGGACCCCTCCCACTAGATCAGGTTGCTCAATGCCTCATCCAGCCTGGCCGTAAACATTTCCAGGGAGGGAGCATCCACAACGTCTCTGGGCAACCTGCTCCAGTGTCTCACCATCCTCACAGTAAAGAACTTCTTTCTTACATCCAGCCTAAAACCTGTGAAAGAGATCATGACTTCTTCAGAGGAATTGCTGTCTTTCTCCAACCCTTGGCAAGCCATCTTTTGTCAGTTTTATCTCTTAAAATGAAAGCAGAGGCATCACCAGAGAGATTGCACCAGAAAAGCTGGGGTTTTTTTCTGAAACTTTTTCATCTTACACATGTATAACAGTTGTTGCAACAGTGACTGGAAGCCTTATGAGTGGAGTCCAACATGTTTGGATTGTATTTGCATTGACCTATGACTGGCTTGTGGTTTTTGTCTAAATTACAACTGTATTTCCTTTTGTTGGCTGACATATTTCCCTTTCTTCTCTACACTTGCTAATGGATTCTGCAGATCTGTTTCTTTGCTTTACTTTAGGTTTTTTTGTTTGTTGTTTTCTTCTTGACAGATAGACCATTTGCTACGGTAGGGGCCTCTGGGCTCTGGAGTTGGATCTCTAAATTGTCAGCTAAATCAGTTGTAGTGAGCTTCACCTATCTAATTACCCTATTCTATCTACTATTCCCAAATCTCCTTTGATTTTTTTTTAAATAATTTCATACTTGATATGCAAAATCTATGAGAATAACACAGGGCTGTTCATTCAGAAATTAACAATTATCTGTAAAGACTAGAGAGCACTATAGTGTTTTTCAATGAACTCAAGGCTTTGCAGCTATACATTGAAGTTCTTACATGTGATTTTGCTTCTGCATCCTATAAGGAAGCCAACCATTATCAGACCCACCTGACTAAACTGAATATTGGCATTGTGTAATGCAATTATATTTTTCTATTGTTCTCAACACAGTTTGGGGGTCTTTATATTTGTCTGTAAAAATATCTTGATAGGAGTTTGCTTTACATGTAATTATTATGTGTCAATTCCATTCTATCCAGGCATGTGGCTCCTTCTTCATAGCTTGTGATGAAGTAGGAGAACATCATATGTAGCAATTTACTGTGAGGGTGGTGGGATACTGGAACAGAGAGGTTGTAGATGTCCCCTCCCTGAAGATGTTTAAGGTCAGGCTGTATGAGGCATTGAGCAAAGTATCTAATGGGAGGTGTCCCTGCTCATGACAAGGGGTTTGGAACTAGATAATCTTTAAGGTCCCTTCCAACACAAACCATTCTATGATTTCATTATTTACTTGTAAGTGCTGGATCTGGTCATGCATGACAGAAAGGGTACTGTTTACAGAGGAACCACAAAATTGAGTTTAGGGGAAGAAAAGGGGAAGAAAGAAGGGAAATGGCTTCTTTTCATTTTAGGCCAACTTCAGCAGTATGGTCATTACTCCATGCATTTTGAAATAGTTCAACTTTCTGCTAGAAGTCAGCCATAAATGCAATAATGGCAGATGGAGAACCTTGTGAGTGTTGTGGGCATTTGCAAACCTGTACCATATCCCTGTGAGGATTTACAGTGGTGCATTTGACACTCTCAGCTTACTCTGCAAATTGTTTCTGCAATACAGTTCATCACACAGTGGCAGAGCAGACCCTGAGGTCTGTAGGTACAGTACCACCTTGCTTATGAAGGTGTGTGCTCGTTTGATGTAAACAGACAAAAAGATATGAATAGGAGAAAAAGGGAGAAATAAAAATTGCTTTCAGAACAAATGTTTTCTATTTCAATAAATCTCCTCTTGCTTCGTGATTCTCACATGAAAAGAATTCATTGGAAGGTCCCACTAAAGTATAAGGGAAATCCAGAAATGTTGCACCTGTGAGCATAAATATTCAAACTGAAGAGTAAGTTTTATATGCAGTTTCTGCTTTTATATAGTTTAGAAGTAGGTAGATAACATATCTCCTCAGATTATGGCAACCTTGCAGCATTAAAGTAACAAGTAGAACCTAGTTTCAGGAAACAGGCTTCCTAGAACCATTGTAGTTTGAAATATTTAAGAGTGAAATACTCTTAAGTCTGTAAGAAACTGTCAACTGAATGGAGCGTTCTTCTCCAATTATATGACCTCAGCTGAAATTCTTAAATTCTGAAGTGCCCAGTTGGATGAAGCACATGAGCTCATTTCTGAGGAATGTAAGGACTCTTTATTTATTTCTCTCTTGCTACCAGGTTAAATAATCAAAAATCATAATTGTTCTCAAAGTGAAAATAGAAGGCATTGAATTTCATCTTCTGTTTGTTATGCACTGGAGGCCAGTACGGAGTGTGAAGGAAATAAAACACATAATAATGCATCAATCTTCAACACATTTGGCAATAGCAATAAAAGTGCCTGGAAGATTTTGAGCAATGAGGAATGTGACAGTAGAGTGTTCATGGCACAAGAGAGGTAACTGGCCCTGCAGATGAGGTGCTTCCCTTTCTTCTTTATCTTCTTTGTTCTATGATGGGGTCTCAAGTTGGGTTTAGCATGCCTCCCTAGAGCTGCTCGCGTGTTCAAACTCAAGGTCTTTCTCACAGCATCTCTCCTCTGGGTTAAATTTAGGTTCAGATATCTCTTCAGATCTGCGACTCACTCCTCTGCACACCTGCACTGGTGCTCTGAGCTAGAAGCAACTTACCAGTTGCCATTTTCTGCACTGAAAAAAAAAATTTTCGCACACTGCAACAGGTGTGCGAGTGAGTGTGCATGGGTTGCATGTGTGCAGGTAATACAGAATATTTCTTCCCAGAATCATGAGATCCAGATCTGCTACCAATGTAAGGCTATGGTGCTCTGAAAATAAGCTGCTTCCCTTCCTGCTCCCTGCCTAGCTGCTGTACTAAGTGGGCCTCTGCCTCTTAGTCCCTCATCTTCTCTTCCAGTCTCCACTTCCCTGATATCATTCCCTCCGAGAGGCACTGTATAGTCTCCAAGTCACAAGTATTTCAGTAATTATTTGGAGGTGATGGCATTCTGAGGAGCATGCTGAGAGGTGGTCTAGAGCTACATTTGCAGCTTCCTACTGTAGTCAGGTGATGCCAGATATGATAGCTTAGAATTGTGTGTATTCCTAGAATATCACAAGCAGCAGTGTTTTTCCAGTTTAAATTACAGAAGTCCTTCCAGGTCACTGTATGACTCTCTGTTCTTGTGCAAGATTGGATTAGAGGTAAATTGGCTTTGGTTTCTTAGAATGACTGTGTTCCTGTAGCATTGTATTCTGTTCACAAAGCTAAAGGCTGATTTTTGTTCTGGTGATGGAAGTTGTCTGATTACAGTAAGATAAAACAGTGTGGAAACTGTTTTTTCACCAACCTTATTTGGTTATCTGTTTTAGAGCAGACTTCTTGTTAAGCCCATTTAGTGAAATTATACAGGTTTGCGCATCTTTTGGCTATTCTATGTGTAATACTATGTTCTATTTGAAGAATGGGACTGAATTGAAAGCATTCTTCGTTATTTTTTCTTTTTTCTCTCTGATCTCCTTCAGAAATCATGCCATGTTGCTTTTCATTTTCTTTGTGAGTACTTTGAGATACAGTGAGATGCCTCTCTAAGAATCAGTCTGATCAGCACAGTACAATGCACAGTGATGTGAATGGCCTGTTGTCAGTCCTGGTTAAAGAAGCTGTAACAAATTGGTAGTGGAGATGGATTTGGAGAATCAGTTTACAGCTAGGAGAACTACAATGGCAGTTGTATTGGGAAATCAGTGTTCTTTCGGTTTGTTTTTTTATTGCCCAAATGTCAGTGTTTCTCAATAGCTTGCTCATAGGAATTGGAGTCAAGGGAATTCTCAATGTCCAAATCACAGAACATGTGCTATTGTTTGAATTCTTCTCAATTTGTGAGCTGCTCACAGCAGGCTGTAATCATGTATCATGCTGATTTCTGGTATCTGTTATGCATTATTTCAGTATCTTATTACTTTTCCTTATTTACGCAGGAGAAGCAAAAGGGCAAACTAGATCAGCAAAAAGCAGTTCAAGATGTAGCTTTACTGGAGAATGTATTACGTGATTTGGCCATGGGATACTTTATCCCTGTCTTTCAATTTACCTATCTGTGTAAAAAAAATAAAAAAGGTGGAAGTACCTTCCTTAAAACTTTGTAAAAACGGTTACTGTGCTTGAGATTAAAGTTTATGGTGGAAGAAGCACGGGCTTTTTCAGTACAGTGCAGTCACAGATACTGATTTATCTTTCTGATTGCTGTGAAATAATTGTTAGTGCCACTCTTTGCCAAAGTCATCATCAAAGTATGAGAACAGCTTCATTACTTCCTGGAAAGTGTTTGGTGCAGTTACAGATGCAGGTCTGGTCCTTCTTAATTCTCTTTATATATCAAATGAACTCTGTTCCACTTTACTGCAGCTTTAGATAAGACCAAATTGTAAGTTTGTAAGAACTGGCCTATGAATCCTAATAATCAGATTTAGTGAAAATAAAGTGAATGCAGCCAAATCTTTTAGTTCCACTTTAAAATCTAATAATTTTTTTGTTTTGTTTCGTTTAGTACTGCCATTGTTTTCAAGTTTTTAGGGAGATATTTACATGAGAATGAAGGGCCCAAGTTAAGCAGTGTAACTAACTTACCTGATCAGTGATGCACAAGCTGTTGCAAGATCACCTAAAAAGGAAGGGGAAAACTAGAAAAAGACTGGGAAACTTCTTCCCCTGGTGAGCTCAATTCCATGTCCACATTGGGAAAATGCACCACACTGAAGAACAGTATGCCAACAGTTTTGTCTTTAATGTGTGTAAGGAGCACTGTGTAAACTGTGACCAATTCAAACGTCATTAAGTACCAGTTTCCCTATCTATACTAACAGTAGAACTGTGTTCACTAGTCGATGTGCTTTTGCTATGTGCCAAATGTAGACAAAATCCAAGTTGTTCATTTTGAGATGTGTGCACCAAAGAGCTTTTAAATGTGGTAAGTCTATGACTAATGTTAATGCTTATAGGACTGCTGGGGACAATGTAGATATTTATGTAGATATTTCCTAGTAATGACTTTGTGGGCTGTTTGCTTTAGACTATGTAAAAGAAGCATAATGCAGCCAAAGTTAGGAGTCTTTGCTTCTCTTAGTAGAAAGAGGGTCTTCAGTGGAGAATGCTTGAGAGGAGCCAAGCTAGATGATAAGAAAGCTCCCAGGTATGTTTAACACAACAAAAGGTATTATCTTCAAAGGGTTACCTGGGAGCTAGTTCAGGCTCCATTTCAGAATCAGTGAAGGCAGTAGACCCACCATTTCTCTTAGGAAAGGTCATGCAGAGGCTGTTTGCCATGGATTTCCAGTGATCCAGCAGTGTAGGGAGAGAGTGACCATTCCAGCCTTTGAGTACTTCTGTAAGACTGGTTGCAAAGATTATATATGCTGTTTGCTTTCCTGTTGGTTAAATTATATTGCAGTTTCATCTGCCATCTGTCCGTTTTAGGCATGCTAAGCAATAGACCTGGATAAACTGTGCCTTACAGAAAGGCTTAGCTTCTCCTCCAAGAATTTATTGGAAGAAGAGCCTGAGAAGAGTCACACCCTTAATCACTATAATTGCATTGATACAAGGGATTGTCCTAAGCTGGTTTTCCAGAAAGACTCATTCTAGTGCAGACGTGGCCTTGGAGAGACATACTCCATGTATTTCCCCAACCCAAAAGCTCTGGTGGGGCCTCCTCGTACTCTTACCAGTGGAGCAGGCCCCTTGTTATCTCTCTTCATGCAGCCAGTCTCTCTGTGTATTGCAGTTTGCCTCATCTACTGCAGATCATGGAGCAAAACCTCCTTGGAGTTAGAGAAGAAAAGTTTTTCAAGAAGAAAAAGGACTTCTCATAAGAATTTAAAAGCCTGTTGTTAAAGCACAAATTATTTTCTTTGTTTCATATTTCATAAATGTCCTTTTTTTTTTTTTTTAGTTAGGTCTGCTGCTTGAGCTCCCTTTTAAAAATCTCTTTTGGGAGGCTTTGATTTTTACAGACTAATCCATTATGGTCTAAGAACACAAACAGTATAGGGGTTCATTTCCATATGATGTTTAGTCATCTTAAAATAAGTATTTTCATCCAGTTACTTTGGTACTTAAAAACCTGTCAGAAGAAGATCTACATATTTTATTTGTGATGTGATAGAACAGGAAAGGAAAGCAATATGTAATGATAAAAATTCTTACTTAAACTTGTTTTCAGCTGATGAAGCTTACTCTGTTTTCTTTGTCAAGCAATGAATTAAGTAGTCTCAGTATAAATCATGTCTGTGTATTTAGTGTCCATGTTTGAGCTATTCCCAGAGTTGTCACCAGATTTTCAACCATACTTGCTATTTTTACTGAGGATTTTCCAGAAGATATTTGGACAGATCTGAGCATTTAGGGCACCCAGTCCTCCTAAAAAGACATATTTCTGGAAATTCATAGAATTATAGGATGGTTTGGGTTTGAAGGGCCTTAAAAGATCATCTAGTTCCACCCGCCCTGCCATAGGCAGGGACACCTCCCACTGCACTAGGTTGCTTAATGCCTCATCCAGCCTGGCCTTAAACATCACCTTGGAGGGAGGCATTTACAGCCTCTCTGGGCAACCTGTTCCAGTATCTCACCACCCTCACAGTAAAGAGTTTCTTTCATACCCTCTTCCAATTTGCATCCATTACTCCTACTCCTGCCATCCTGTACCCTATGAAAAAGTCCTACCCCAGCCTTTCTTTAGGTCCCCTTCAAGTATTCAAAGCTAACTCTACTAGAATAAATTCTCAGGGGTAAAATGTGCAGCAGAAATGGTAATAGATTTGAATTACATGGTAACTCCTTATAGGAAATACTGTTAGTGCATTACACAGAATTGTGCTAGCCAGCATCAGAGTAATCTGCAAGTATATCATGTCTTATACTGAATCTTGCAGCATGGTACACTGCACTGTGTGTGCTTCACTGACTTGCTTTTATTTTACTGCTTACAACATGTTGAACTTTAGGAGGAACTTCAGGTATTCTTGTACTTTGTGCAGAAATGGAAGTCCCCATCTGCTGTTGCAGCCAGTCTCTTGGCTACATTTCAATGTGATAGTCGTAGCTGCTACCAGACCTTCTCAGGAGGGATACCTGGCCTGGTCTGCTCAATACCCAAGTTACAGTAAAAAATCACATTCTCTCAATTGAGGAAATATTAAATCACTGCAAAAACTCACTCATTCTGGTACAGGTACCCTTTAGAATTGCATGCATAGATAGATTTTGTCTGTTTCTCCCCATACTTAAGCCTGAGCTTAAGTAACCAAAACATAAAATTGTGGTTGATACAGCCTTTCTCTGGCCTCAGAGGAGGAAGATACTTGAATATGTCTCTGTATGCCTTTGGGTTGTCAACCCCAACCCTGCAGTAGCGGATGACTTGACAGCCACAGGGTGTGTTTTATAGCTACAAGATAAATCTCACAGCAAGTGATATCCTTCTGTCAGTTAAGGACATAAGCATAAAAACTGTGGGTTTTTTTTCCACAAGAAAAAAAAAAAATCACTGAAAACTTCTCTTCATAAGAAACTGCTTTGTGGGGCAGCTGGGAGAATGTGCCTCCCTATTTTTGCATTTGGGCAGCCAAAAACTGTTCGTGATTCTAAAAATGTTGCAACAATTGAGAAAGTTCAAATCCAATTTTATTGACTAAATATGATCAGGGTTGTCTTTTCTTCTGGACTTTGCAAGAAATATGTAACATTTGGACAATATCTCCTGTCTGACCTGAGGTGGTGATGTGTGAGAAGTAACAGCCACCCCACCTTAGGAGTTACAAAAAAATACTGGCATGTGCTGTAAAACCACGTAGAAATATCATAGGGCAAGACAATGAATAGGATTAGAGAAATGTGGAAGTTTGTAGAACTGGTGGCAGTGGTTGACCGCTTATATCCACCAGCGGATCTTGTTCACAGGAGAAGTTGGAGGAAAGCTAGCTATTACTACCAGTTTATTTGCTCTAAAGGAAGAGGGCCCAGCAGAAGGGAGCTTCAGATAGCAGTAGTGGGCATTTTGATGTACATTTTTAGTACAGCTAAGATAATGTTTCTAGAAGTTTAGCTTATGTTTAAATTCTCATTTGGGGTTCTGGGTTTGTTTCATTTTGTTTCAGGGTGTTTCATCAGCCCTTCTTATGCATTCTTTTTTTCCTTTCTCTGGCTTTTCTAACTACTCCATGGATCTGCTTTCTTTGGTTGTTTTAAGGTATTTGCAGATTTATTTTAAAAGTAGATTTCCAATGGACTAAAAACATAGTATGTTCAATAATTGTCTGAAGTTTTTCCTGGGATCCTTCATGACATTTCACATGTATTATATGCAGTTGGACATTAGGATAATACATCTGGTGACTTCCATCCTTATTATTGTCCAGAATTAACTTTACAAAGCTGAGGTGTCATTTTATTTGCAATATGTTTTTAAAGATGCACGTAAAAGGTGTGACATGTCCTGTATAGCTGTGGGTAGGTAGGAAAGTGATTTTGAAATGCTTCCTCTGCTGCCAACAGGGATGGGGAAAGGAAATTAAAAATGTAATCAGGTCATACTTAAAATGTTGACATATTTATCCTGCATATTGTGTTTAAAACTGAAGTGTCCTAAAAGAACAAAGAAGGCCTCTAGAGTTTAGTCTTTACAGCCATTTTCTTTCTCTTTTTAAGAGCATACTAGCTGGGAATCTAAATAAGTAGTCATCTGACTATACACATGGTGAGGTTTTCTCATTTCTAGCTGCCTGCTTTGTTTATCAAGCACTTATGTAACGGTCCAAATTATATTAAGGCAGGGTCGGGCTTTGTATTCACATGCTGTTAACCCTGTGCCAATAGGAGAGATGAACAGAGCAAGGCATGAGACATTTGAGGGAATTGCTGCCTCGCCTCTCCTCTCCTCTCTTCTTCTCTCCTCTCCTCAGACCTACAGCCCATTTCTGTCTTGCTTTCTAGCAATTGCAGTGCAAGGCTGCAAGATTTCATGTTTCACGCTCCTGTTGGCAGCATGGAGGTGCAGAGCTCAGGCTGTGAAAGCAACAAGTGCCAGAGTGTAAACACTGATTTCAGTGCTATCAAACTGATTTGGGGGTTGGAGATAGACCAAGAATTAAGAATGTAAACAGAATTTCATGTTTATATGTCTTTTAAATCTCTGCTTTGAACTCCTTGAAAATAAAAGACTTGAACAGTGAGGGTAGAAAGGAAAATTACACTCCTGCAAGTGTTAAATCGTACTGTTTCATCACTCCCTTCCTCTCCCTCTCATTCACACATGGTTGCATACAAAAACTCAGATGCAAAGCTGCTATTTCTCATTCTTCTCTTGACTATACCCTTTTTCTGAACAGATATGCACATGACAGGGTTTTGTTTGTCCTTGTTTTCCCCCATGATGGGATGTATAAATAAGGTTCGCCTAAAACACATATTGAAGTTAATAATTGTTTCTTTAATTAAAGACCATTTCTTGGTAACACAACACAGTATTTTTTTGTGTAAATAGGTTGATAGAGACTCACTGTGACCATTACTTAGTCATGTAACTCACAAGCAAGTAGCCAGTCCAAACTTGTTTCGGTATTTTGTTGGAGTTTTTTAGTCAATAAATCATCACCTCTCTTGAGACTTATGAAAATTCCTTTTTAGCCATGGTAGTTGCTAAGTAATTTCCCTACTTGGATAACAGTTTAGATACCAATTCTTAAGTTGATAGCTTGCAAACAGACTGCTAAATTTATGCAGAGAGGCTTTCTGGACAAAGCCAGACAGTTGGTATGCTGTTTTTTACAAGATTAAATCCTTGAAATCTCTCTCTTTTTAAGCTGCTGATTGCCATCTGAAGTTTCCTTAACTTAGGTGTTTATATCTAAAAATTAAATCTCAATCCAAATTTCCTTATCATCCTCATTACTCACCCTAAAAACTTTTAAAGGAAAAGAGAAAAAAGTGTTCAGTTTTGGAAATTTTATTCATTACTTCAGCATCCCTGTCTCCACAAATTTAAGCCATAAAAATAATTGTGGATTAATACAGGTACCAGACTTATGCTATCACTTTTCCCAGTTCAGTTTTCAGTTGAAATTAGCTCAACTGGCAACACTCTTAGATGTGGCGCTCCAAATAAATAGCCAAAAAATTCCTCTTCGGGAAATTGAAACCCCTTCTTTTGTAGAAAGAAAAATAATCGCTTACTTGAACTTACGTTTGCAATTGAATTTTAACATACACACTGGGTTTTCTCAGAGAAGACTATATGTTGAATATGTGGTGAGGTATATATGTAAAATATTGTTTCACTCAGAGGCAGGTTTTGAGGCAAAGTTTATAAAATCAACATTTCCTGAAGAATGTACTTGCATGATGGCTTTTGTGGCATAATGAACCTGATATAGAGCAACTGAAAGCTGTTAGAGCAAAAAAAAGGTTTTAGTGTCATTTGTAAAATAATCAAGATAAACCTTACTTCCCTTTTCCTAATCAAGTGTGGGCACTAGTAGCCCTTTATAAATTTCTTTTCTAAATTCTATCCAGTTCTACACAATCCGACTGTTAAAATTGAGTTACTGCAAATAACTGAAAAAAACAAATGCAGTGTATTCAGCATTATCTTCTTGTCACTCTCAACATCATAAATGCAGGCTTAAATTCTGAGTTTCCACTAGTGCATTGCAAGAGGCTGAGCAAGATTAACAGTGCAAGCTGCAAGGATCGTACGTCGCTCATCCACTAACAGGGGCCTTCTTTTTTGTGAGTTTCCATAAATTAGATGTGGAGCCAAAGCAAGCGGAAGCTATTTTTAGTGCAGTGGCAGCGGCACTGCAGAACAGAAGCTGGCGGAGCATCACGTGTGTCAGGCTGAATCAAAGGGAGTATCCCAGCAATGTGCTGTAAACAAAACAAGGGCGCTGGCAAAAACAAACAAAACAAACAGAAATTTTTTTTAAGAAATTACAAAAAAAAAAAAAAACCACAACAAGCTTTCAGGTGGCCTAAAAAAAACCCCGAATCAAAGCCTTTACGCGAGAGATGCGACTGCGCTGACTTAACCAACTGTGTTTCTTAGGAGATTTTCCTATTTTCCAAACATGGGAGTGCAATGAGAATTTCACATTTATCCGGCGTCACATTGTCTTGCTCAATGCAGTCCTTACTGTTGGGCATTTTAATTAGAAATCTGGATTTTTCTGTCTGTATCTCTTATCAAGTGTAATTGTTGTATCGAGGTGCGTAAGCTTAGGAAAAGCAGATGCAGCTGCCTGCAGAGCCTCTGCACAGATGATGTCCTTGCTGTGAACACTCTTCTCTATTGCCTCTGAGGTATTGCTTATCAGCAAGGAGATGAGCAATATGAGCTAATACTTTATTCTTGCACACTAATTGAATTGACATGTTCCACACCAAGATTTTCCACTCATTAGTGTTTTTATTGTTTTGTGGATTTCTTGCACGAAGTGTGTCTGACATGAGAAATTGTATATTAACCTGAGTAAATACCCACTGAACCTTTCAAAGATTAACTTTTATTTATGTTTGCTTTGGTTTCCATGTGTCTGTATGTTTTTAATGATACAAATGTATTTTAACTTGGGTAATTTCAAGACTGTTACTTCTAATGACTCACTGAGCCCATGGCATGGAAGCTTGTAGTAAGTCAATAGCATCAGTTTATTGTTACTAGAGCAGTTGAGAGTCATCCTTTATGTAGGTTAAAAATGGTGTTCCAAATTTTCATTTCAGTAGATACAGGATTTTTTT
Source organism: Turnix velox (assembly GCA_013400935.1). Classification (NCBI taxonomy): domain Eukaryota; kingdom Metazoa; phylum Chordata; class Aves; order Charadriiformes; family Turnicidae; genus Turnix; species Turnix velox. The sequence continues at coordinate 154,782 of VZTY01006115.1, forward strand.
ATTTTTTTTTTTAAAGAAAGCTTTATCCCTTCTTCCCAAAAACCATCTGCTCAGGTGGTGCACCCTCTGTCAGTCCAGCAAGTGCATGTGTGAACTATAGAGCTTGGGTTTGTTGAGGTTTCTCTTTCAGGAGCCTGGGGAGTGGGACAATGCTCACTGCTCTGACAATAAATGCAAATAGCTGTGAAGAAGAGACTTGGGGAAAAATGCTGTCAGCCTGAGAAAGCTGAATAATATGATGTCCCTATGCAAAAAAGGGCTAGATGAGATTAATACACATAAAGGTGTCACATAAAGGCAAATACAGACATCAGTGCCAGTAGCATCTGCACTGGCACAAAGGGACTCCTAAGTCCCTCTTGTGCCTCCTTGCCACTTCTGGGTTTTTCCCCTGGGCTGGAGGAAATGTTGCTCATGGCAGCACCTGGGTTTGGAAAAAAACAACAGTTTGTGTGAGCTCTTGCTCTTAGTCACATCAAACATGGCACAAATCCTGCACAGGTGCAGGAAAGGACTCTAATTCTGCCTGAAATTGTAGGTTTAATAGACTTCAGTGTCAAAGAGGAGCTTTAACCTGGTCTGACAATGTTCAGACAATGTATTTTAGGCAAGCTGCATCCAGGAAAAAAAAAACCAGAATTTAATGTCAGGAGTAGAAGCAATAAATTTTTAAAGAAGATTATCTGCTCTTCTTAACTCACCCCGTATTGCTAAAGATGTAAAATCTGACCTGAGTACTTGTAATTATTCACATATTAGCCTTTCTTTTCTTTAAAGATAGTATTCTGGGGAGAGTTTTTTGTTCCAGAACCTTTTTCTAAGAGTCTTCTACAGGGTTTTATTAAAAGATAGCAAAAATATTTTATGTAATTTCTATATTCTTTTTTTATTTACAATGAAAGAAAAAAATGTTACAGTACTTCTGTTAGTAATAAATGTTTTCAAATGCCTGCAGCCAAAATCAAGGCAATGTCCAGCTGAACTCAGAACCTTCAGCTGCTGCTTGAGTTCAGAATCCAAGTGTCCTGTGGTGCCTTACCATTAGATATGACATGAAAATATGGCCACAACTATCTCAATAAACCCTGAATGCCAGCTTCTTGCTCCTATTACCCATTCCTTATACTGATGGGCCACCTCCTTGTTACAGTACACATCATCTTCCCTGTCTCAAATACCATGGGGGAAAAAATGCCTTTCAAAATGTAACTGCAAACTGAAATACCTTCTCGTGTCTGGTTTCACTGGAGTGGCTCCTACCAACAGCTATTGTAACCTCAGAAAATAAATAAGCTGAAAACATTTTGATTTGAAGTAGCTACAAATCACAGCAAAGGAGCTTGTCTTCAGCTGGGAGCTTCATGCTGCTTTTAGGTCTCAGTGAACCAGGATTTGGAGAATGAGACATGACTGATTTCACCGATGCCACCGATGTCTGTTGTCTCTAAAAAACAGCATGCTGATTCTCCTCAGCAAATCCACTGCAGTAAAACAGAAGTCTGTAATCAGCAAGGTGTTTGCAGCCAGACTCAGCAGCCTCTGCAGTGCTGACACCACTTGCAAAGGATGTGTGACAAGCCACCACATTTCCTGTCCCAGCCCTGGGAGGAAACCAAGGCAGGCAGTGAGGGTGGGGAATCTCCTGCTTGCTGGAAGCCTCTTTGGCTTTCTAGTGCACACCTCCGCCTTATCATTGGTAGGCAAAATAAATAAAAACAGTGTACCTCTGGAGCATCAGAAGGCTCTTCTCAGTGACCTCCAGTGATAGGACAAGGGGCAACAGGGGAAAGTTGGGACATAGGAGGCTCCACAGAAATATAAGAAAAAACTTCTTCATGGTGAGGGTGACAGAACACTGGAACAGGCTGCCCAGAGAGGTTGTGGAGTCTCCTTTGGAGACATTCAAACCCTGCCTGGATGTATTCCTGTGTGACCTGGTCTAGGTGTTCGTGCTCTGGGAGAGAGATTGGACTAGATGATCTCTTGAGGTCTCTTCCAATTTCTGACATTCTGTGATTCTGCATGATTCTGTGATCGTGAAGCCAAGTTTTATGTTCATTTCCAGCTCACAAATTAGAGCGGCTGCTCAGTTCATCACTAAGGCATCTTTAAACAGGGTTTCTTTCCTGGACAAAGCATACAGAGGAGATGGCACAGTTAGGAATGTATTGAGCTCTTAGTAGTGAAAAAAACCATATTTTACAAGTTTAAAAGAGTAATATTTGTTGTGAATCTGCTGCCTACAAGGAAACTTGGAACAGACGTTTCTTTATTTTGATATTATGAAATCTAATCTATCATCAGGTCACTTGTATATAAATATTAAAAATCTATTAAAAGCTATAGCATTAATATATGGTAATATAATTGAAAAAGAAGATGACTTCTTGAAAATTATAATGATTTAACATATTACCACTTATATTAACTTTGGCTTATAGGATTATTATGTAGTGCATCAAGTACAAGTAATTTGGGTTATTGTATATAGTTGTAAAACTTTTTCAAGGACATAGTATTTATAGTCATCTTGTCATAGCTCTAATTTTCTTCTTCCACCATCTCTTGGAAAGTTGCTGCTATATAAGAGCCTTAACTATTCTCTGATGTATGTATTTCAGAATTTTTTTTCTTGATTTATCCTTTTTGCCAGCTCCTTTTCAGGCCTCTTTGAATCTTCTGACACAGGTGCTATGGCAGCCTGTCTGGGCACACCCAGCCTGCCATTAGCCAGTCTGGGCAGCTGTGCAGAAAGAAAAAGATTAAATACAGCCTGGTTTCTCTAAAACACTGGGTTCAGGTGGTTGAAGTTTTGCTGTGGTAGGTGCACTGATAACTGGAACTGAGCTGGCTATTTTAAATTACTGTAGATGCTTGCAGTAATTCTCTGTGTGCCTGTGGGTCACCAGGAAGATAATGTCTCTTTCATAATTCTCTCTTATCCACAGTTATGTGCCTGTCCTGTGGGTGTCTCCTTTTTCTGTACTGTAATATGAGTCTCTTAAGTTCTAGCTCAGTGTTTGCTCTTCCTTCTCTGAGCCATCCTTTGTTATTTCTGTCTTTCTTTGCTCCTACCTGCCTGATGCCTATTGTAGAATTATTCTCAACTTTCATCATGTGAAATAATGATAGTGGGGTTTAATAATATCCTTTGTTTCTTAGGACTTGGGGAAAGTCCCTCTTGATTATTCTGCAGAGGATAATGTATTCAGTAGCTTCCATGCACCTTGCTGAACTTTAGTAGTAAATAGCAAAGTGTGCTTGATTTCACAGCAAAGGAGCTGAAGTTGCTGCATTTATTTTGCCGTGAGTAGAATCAGCTCATAGCTGCATGTTTACTTAATTCCTCCAGTATCTGAAACATAAGCAAATGTCTGTTTCAGAAACTAAATATGAGGCAAAAAATCCCACTCCTGTAGGACTGTCAAATAAACTTTGTCACAAATACCCACAAGAAGCAGAAAGATCCTTATTTTTTGTGCTGCATATTGACTACAGCATTCAGGTATGTGTCTGCTGTTGTAGATTGCCTTTTGTTTATTACTCCTTTGCATTTCCTCAGTAATATGTAATCTAATCTTTCAATAGCTTTAAGTAATATCAGCTGATTTTCTTTTATTTGTCATGTTCATCATAATGTGCAACACATAGGAAGAACTGCATACTATGCATACGATGTCATCACCGACATGTAGTAGATCCAAGGGAGTGATGTTATCTGCACTGCCATCTGCATGCTGCTCATCTGTACCCTCAGTTTCTATGCAAAGCCCTTGCTGTCAGCGAAATGTCATGCAAATGATTCCCTCCTACTAGTGTTGTCATGCTTGTGTCATACATCAAGTCTGCCCTTGGTAACACAAGGGCTTCTTCCTTGGGGTTGGGTCTGCTTCCTGGTTTTAACCCTTAGAAGATGGACTAATAAAATTAGAATTTGTGTCAGCCAGCTGCCTATCTCTCGTGGATATTACATACTTGGTGATGTGTGAAATAGTGTTTAGATTATCTGATTAGTACTTTGTACTGATAAGTAGAGCTATTCTCTGATGTTTAGTATTGGCAGTCCATCTCCTTCCTCCCAGAAATGCTTTTTATGCTCACTTTCTACTTGTTGATGAAATTAAATTCATCCCTTTTTTTCACAGATTTGGTGAGATTTTGTGTCAAAAACCAAGACAGGATAGGGGAAAAACGCCAGTGTTTTGCCTCTGTGTTCATCTTGCAAGTAGTGTTTTTATTGGCTACTACTAAGCAGGAGGCTTAGTTGGTTCCTCAAATCCAACTGAATGCCCTGCTCAGCAGTCCCAGCTTAAGGTTTCTGAAGGGGATCTAACCAAGCACTTCCTACTGGAAGTGGCATCCTGAAATATGTGTCAATCTCAATGAGTGTTTCCAAGATGACAAAAAGTTGAGTTACAAAATTAAAGCTCTCTAAGGAAACCAAGGGTAATTAATGTACAGAATGAGAGATATGATCAAGCAACTTTCTTAACTGTTGGAATAGTTTATTCTGTGGCTAATCTCATAGGCTGCAAGGGGGAAATAGTGCATTTGGGTGCTAAGACTTCATACAGCAGCATGAGGAAACTAGTACTTGGTCTGACAGTGCGGGCTGGGGCCTTTTTTGAAGGATTACAGGAGAAGGTGTGAACTTAGAACAATAGGATTTTAGAATAAGGCTGTGTAATGTAACTTTGAACTATTTATAACAGGCAGAGAGATAGTGCAGGTAGTTGTGTTTAGTGTAATTATGCTTATGCAATCAGCTTTTTTTAGGAAGATATCCATTTGACTGGTTTATTTTTGGAAATGTACTCGAGGGCGCTAAAAAGCATATCTAGATATCTGTCTTTATATAATTTTCAGCTTTGCTTCTAAATCTGTTTTTTATATCTGTCAGGAGATATCCTTCTACCTATAAACGCTATGAGGCTGATTAACGACTGATGGCAGGCAAACCTACAAATATCAAGCCTTTGGCATCATAAATGAAAATGCCTTGCTTTATAAGGGGAGAAGGGGGATGGATTAATTTCCTGTTTAATTTCTTCAAGAAAAACCCCACAGCCTAACCAGATGGAATTTCTTTGTACTATAAATAAGCAAAGCTTTCCATCCTTCATGGCTTCAATTTTGATGTATTTCTATCTAAATTGCTCCTTCCACAATTTTCCTCTTACTGCTGGGTTCAGAGATGTTCTTTCAGATACTCACTAGATGCTGTAAATAACAGACTAAAGCTCCCCAGCCCTGATACAGATGTGTGTATATTTATAACTCTAAACATGCTGTGTGGCTAGCTGGGGCACTTGAAAGTATATTCTGGGACAAGTTAGAATAAAGTGTCTTGCTAGTGTAGAGATGGCTTGGTGCAAATCTAGGTAAGTGATTTTATCAGTAGTTATAGAAAAGGAGTAGAGTAATATCGTTATCCACTGTCTAAAGATGGTTGCAATGTGTTGCAGTGGTTGCATTGTATGTGAAATGCATTTGATTTCCTTCAAATTGTTCCATGTGTGTTTCATGTCATAATTTATTTTCTCAGTCGGTTTTAATTTTTTTTTTTAAATTTATTAATGTTTATCCACTGGGTTCTCATTGTATCTTTCATTCCATTCCTTAACTTAGCAAATGGTAGGTCATGTTTTATTTTATAGCATTAGTCATTTTAGTAGAAGTTTTGATGCCATGATACACTGACCCCTTTGTAAAACTTTACTCCCAGTAATTATTTCTCTGAAGGAAGCGTGAACTTTGGATGCTTTGAAGTCTAACGCGTGATGTCCTGTTGCAAGACAGGCATTTGTTGAGGGCGAGGGATCAGTATTTACAGTGCTGGTGTTAGGACTGGATTATTTGTAATCTAATTAAGAAGGTTACTAACAATTTGAAGGGATTATGAGATTAACAGTTATCTGTGTGTTTATTTGATTAAAGTAAATAGTCACAAATCTGGCTGCCATACCTGCTCTGTGGCACTTGGGATCTCAAACTCTGTTCAATCTGAAGTATAAAACCAAGCAACAAAACTTTGTTGTTTAATTCTGTTTCTGAGGTGACTTTAATAAAATGTCTCTTTCCTAATTAATCTTGATTTGCACAGAAGTATAATGCAATTTATTATTCAAAGTCAGTTTGGACTGACTTTGAATAGGGTTTTTCTCTAGGGAAGTAGAAAGTACTGGGCAAACAGTGTAATTCTATAGGATACTCCTTTGCACAAGGATGTGTTTTACCTGTAATGTTGCAGCTTAGGATCAGTATCACCTAGTGAAACTTCCCAGGCTGATTCTTTGAAAAAAATCTAGTTCTGTGACTGAGAGTTTCATCTCTTTGTGGAGACAAGTTCCTGGAGGCTAAAGGTCCTCATTCTTTTTCACATCCTGCTTCTGGCATTACCTCCTGTGGGCTTTTGCTCTCCTAAGCAATATTATGAAGAACTTCTGTATTAGAATTCAGCTTTCCTGGGAAAAAATGTCAGATCTTTAGAAGTCATCACAAATGTGGTTCTCGCCCTGAGGACTGGTGCTGGGCACACCACTTCTCAGAGCATTTCCCAGCATCTGAGCCACAATGTCAGACACACCATTTTGATCAGGAGCCCTCAGGTTTAAAATAGGAAATAATAAGCAAAAGAATACAAAGTCATCTACTTTTCTCCCTGAAAATACAAAACTTGTACCTCTCTCCATTGCCTGACCATAGTATGTCTTGCCAATAAATTGCTATCTATACATCATTACATAAATGCTTGAGTGCTGGTTCCATATTTAGAGAACAAATTATTCCCAATTTCCATTTCCCCAGGTTGCATGCAACTTAGTAATGGTATTTTTTAATTCTCTCTTTAAAAGAAAAAAAGAAGACAAGGTTTTGAGATCAGAAATGACAAGTAGCTTTGGTTTTCTGACATTTGTGCCTTCTTCAGCTGTTACTGCATAAATCTTCAATGTTCTTTTTGCTAACTGTATTGATGGAGAAGACAAATTGGGAAGTTCGAGTTCATCCTTGATGCCTGTTTTTAGACTCTTTAGAGGTTGCCTACTACTTTAAATTGGCCTTGGTGATTTATTTTTTTTTTATAAGTAAGCTTTTATCAAGTTTTTGCTCTTCCTTGCAGATGTCTGTGTGGTACAATGCAACAATTTCTACCAAGTAGCAGGGTGACTTTTTAGCTGAAAAGGCTGAAGTTGTCGCAGTGGCACCATGATACCCTAAGGAGGAGGTGACATCGGCAGCACTCCTGGAATGAGCTGTAGATGCCAATCTCTCGGGTGGCTCCACACAGTTCTTCAGCCTAGCTCAGGTGCTACTCTGGTATTGCAGCACCAGCATAGCATTCAGGTGCTGCTCAGCCCCCTCCTTCCTCCTTCTCCTGCTTCGGGCCATAGGTGGTGTGACAGAGCTGGCAGCATGCCTGTCAGCACAGAGCCCACAAAGGGAGAAATGGGGATTGCCCACGGTGCCAAATTCTGTTACCCACAAACCAAGGACCCTTTACTTCAGCTTTTTGTAAACCAGACCCCCAAAACAACCACCATCTGTACAAGGCAGAGAGATTAAACCCAGAAGCATAATGTAATCTTTAGAATTACTTGAAGCAGGACATAATCAGTTGTTGCATAATTATTTTCCTCATTCCTCAAATCCAACTCATTGTATTGTTGTTTTAATAGTACAAGTGCACTGTATGCTGAAAAAGTCGAGGAAGATTAACAGAAATGGAAAGAAAGGTACAGAGAGTGTTGAGTTAGGAATACTTTTCTCAAAAATGCCTATTAATAGTAAATGTTAGTGTTAACATGGCTTATTGTCAAATGTACAGGTAGCAGGATTGTACGTCTGGTTTTGAACACTAAGTACCATAATGCTTGTGTTGTTTAAATAGCTTGTAACTATTGAATGGAATTTGGCTAATTATTACTAAGTTGGACTTGCCCACTGCATCCTTCTTCCTCTCATTTTGTAATAAGTATTGATCTCCTTACTTCAGCTTCATGCCTTCCTCCAGCTACTCAAGGCAATCACTCAGCTGAGCTGTAGGTGTCATGACCAATTGCTTGAAAACATTCAGCAATTAAATACATCCAGTTCTAGAATGGGTAGAATAATAGGAACTCCAGATGCTGTCTGTGCTGTCTTGTGTCTTGGAGTCTCTAAGACGCCCTCACGAGACCTTGTCCTGTGATCCAAACACTAAGTCTTGGAACCAGTGCCAGTCCTCCTGTTTAACCCTAGCTCTCACCCTGATTCCAGCCATGTCAATTCTCTGGATCATGTCAACAGCTGACAAACACGTGGTAGGTGAAAGCACACAGATAATGCTCTCATTTTGCTCAGGATTTTAAGACACTGTGCCTTTCATTTGCATGTCACAAAAAACGCATAGACCTGAAAACAGTGATAAACATGCACGTGTGCTTTTCCTGCCTTGGAGCATTCACCACCCTGAAGAGTTTCCTTTTCTTCGTCTGGGTTTTCTGAGTACTGCTAGCATCCTTTTTTGATTCATCTGGTTTGACTTTTAGATGTGAAATCTTTTGGCAGCAGTTCTCTTGCACTGAGCTTGGAGTGGTGCCACAGGTAAACACAAACTTCTTGTGACTTCCTTTTAAGTCTGTGTTCTGATACCTTTGCTTCTCTTGTTTGGGGATTTTCTGCTTTCTCTTTTCATAGCCTCCTGTAGAAAAGTCCAGTCAAACTGGTTTTTCTTTTCTGGCAATCACTGTGGCAGACTTACTATTCCGGATCACTTCCATCAGAGCAAGTGATCTTTAATTTCCGACGGCTAGTGCCATTTCTAAACAGGATTGGGCATTCTTCAGGCCCCTCAGCACTTGATAGATTTTGTAAACACTAAGAGGATATCCACATTGCAACAATTTTTTAACGCAAAAGCATCAACCAGAACATGTAAGTTACATTGAAATAAGTTTTCTGTATCACTACATGAGAAACTTGCAAATAACAAGGAAAATTATATTTACAAATGAAAACACATTTTTGTTAACTTCTGGCAACCTTGTGCTACATAGCCAGTGCTTGTAACTTGACATATTTGGCAGCTTCACGTATTCTCAAGGCTTTTGCTTTGGTTTTTCTGAACCAGAAAGTCCCAATTATTTTTGAAGAATTCACCTGAAGCGGTGGAGATGAGACTTTCTATGCACTATAGTTAGTGGAAAATAATCATTCGTTCTGTCTAAAGGAACCTTCTTCGGGTTCTGGTAGTATGTTTGCATTCTGCCCATGTAACTCCATCTGATGCTTCAGGTATTCTCTGCTTTCCTTCCAGCACTGGCCCTTGTGGCTGCTGGAAGATGTCAAACAGTTGTTGCAGACAGTGGATAGAGATTCTGGTCTGTCATACATCAGCTCACAACGCAGTTAAGAGTCCAGATCTCTCTGGATAATGCAATATGAGCTTTCTGTTTTCAGGTTATTGTCTCTTGATCTTCTGTTCAAAATGGCATTCGTAATCGCACAATGTGCTCTGTGTAGCCTTTACATTGCAGAACTCAAACCTGTGTCTGTATAAATACTCTACAGATTAATTGTTATGCGTATTATTATCAGCCTAGGACTATTCTCTAGCAAGGAAAAAGTTCACTCAAGTCAGCAGATGCAAGCTGGTGTGAATGTGGTCAGAAGGAGGAGGGTCTGCATGTGCCAGTCTAAGCCTCAGGTTCTCTCAGTCCTTCATTCTTAGTCTGTTTTGTAGCAGCTCAGCAACTTGCAATCCTGGGAATAAAACATCTGTTCACATGTGGTAGGAAAATATTGTCCCTTTTAAGAAAGTAGTCTTTCTTCTTCTTTTTCTCTTGCTCATCTCCTTCCCTCATCTTTGAGATCCTTCGGAACAGAACTCATAGATAAGTCTTATGTCTGCTGGAGCCTGTTAACCTTTCTATGTGAATGACAGTTTTCCGCATTTAAGCCTTAGTCAGTGTTTATGTTAAGGAGGTTAATGATGATCCCCATAGGCCTCTTGCTCTGAAAGCAAAAACATCTGCTGAGCCAAAAAGTGGCTAGTTCGCTAAATTTAGAAGAGAGAAATGCATTTCCCAAAATTCACACTGCTTCTTAGCAAATTTAAGGAACCACTGGGGGCAAACAGTTATGGAAGTCCTACCATTTATTCATTTTTTCAGTTCATTTCATGTCATTTCAGTTAAGAAAATAAAATGAGAATGGTGTTATTAAGCAGAAGAGAGTTGCTCATGTATTGGTAATGTTGAACTTTTTGTCCATTTGTAATATCTGGGCATAAGCCAAGGGCTGTGAAACTTAGAGATGTTCTGCAGTGCATATCAAGGAAAGAAAACTTAGTGGTGGAGAAGGTGAGGTCTAATGGAAGACTGCTAGGAAACTCTCCTAACCGAGGACATAGACAAGGAAAACTCTTCTACAGATTTTGTACTTTCTTTATCCTTGCCAAACACACTCCTGATTTCTGTCAGCTCTCTGACTCACTGTGGGAAAGGTTATCCTGGTAAGGGTGATGAGCACTCAGTTGTGACCACCATCATTTGTCTTCGCTTTTAAAGGCTCAGCCAAAGTTGTCATCTGTAAATGGGGCTTAAACTAGAGTTTTCATGGGATCACCAGGGAGCATACTTTGCTGGTACCAATAAGGTGTCTCACAATGGCTTCACTCTGGGTGACTTCATGGTGGCTAGAATAACAAAACGAGACAAGTTACACACTGCCCTGTTGAGCTGCTTGTGCCACCAGTGAGTGGTGCGGACTCTGAAAACAGAGGGCCATTGCTTGTGCGTCTAGGAGACATTGCTATCGCTGGCCTGTGACCTTTCCTAGTGTTGTTGTCCCTTTTCCTCCAAAACAACTCTGGGTGGCCATTGTTACATGCTAGAACACAGGGCATGGCCAAAAGCTGTACAGCCCAGGTTTCATCCTCCACGTTTGGTTCCCAGTGGGCTGGGGAGTGACTGCTGTATTCCCCCTTGTGTGGAGCATTGGGCTGCACAAACAGCTTGAAACCACAAACCCTCAACCATTACTGGCCCATTAAGGGGCCTAGTGTGTTCCAGCCATGGCTGTACTTCTCTCTCCTATGTGGTAAGGATGAGAGAGCTGGATCTCTTTAGCTTGGAAGAGACTGGGGGGTGACCTAAGTAATGTTTATAAATATGTAAAGGCTGAGTGTCAGGAGGATAGAGCCAGGCTCTTCTCAGTGATCTCCAGTGATGGGACAAGGGCAACAGGTGCAAGTGGACAGGTGGAACATAGGAGGCTCCACAGAAAAACCTTTTTCCACGGGAAGAGTGACTTGACACTGGAACAGGCTACCCAAGGAGGTTGTGGAGTCTTCTCTGGAGACATACAAACCCTGCCTGGGCATGTTCCTGTGCGACCTGCTCTAGGTGTTCCTGCTCTGGCAGGGGGATTGGACTAGGTCGTCTCTTGAGATTCCTTCCAATCCTTGACATTCTGTGATTCTCCCTCCTGGTTGCCCACTTAACAACTTTTTCATTCCCCGATGGCCAGCGAGACGCAAGTTGCGGATCAGTGAGGTATAAAATTCCGCCGATAAATGTTTTTAAGTTTGAAATACCGCCGTTTGTGTGGTCAAAGCTGGAGTTACACCTGTGTTTTAGAGCTACCGACTCCGGGCCGCCACCTGTGGAGGAGATGGCGGGGCGGGGCGGGCCAGAGCGACCAGGCCGAAGCTGCCCCCTGCTGGTCGCGATCACTCACCGCCTCCCTGGTCCCCCTCAGTGTAGAGATTACTGACCCCCCCCCATCCCGGCCCCATCAGGAATAGAAGCGTAATTTCGTCTCTGCACTGTTTTTTTTCTCCTGTTGGTCGGTTTGGAAGCTGGTGAGGGACGTAGGTCAGTCAGGCGCATCCCAAAATAGGTTTGGGTCCTTCTCATCTCTCTGCCTTGGAGGGAAAGTGGCGACAGGACTCATCTACCCCTTTTTGAAGCTGTGTTTAAAATACAGTGAGTTCCAGTATCTGAAGAGGCCAGATGGGAAAGCTGGTGAGAGGCTTTCTACGGAGGCATGTAGCGACAGGATGAGGGGGAATGGCTTCAAACTGTCAGTAGATTTAGATTAGATAACAATTCTTCACTATGAGGTGATGAGATGCTGGAACAGGCCACCCAGAGAAACTGTGGATGCCACATCCCTGGAAGGGTTCAAGGCCAGGTTGGATGGGGCTTAGAGCAACCTGGTCTGGTGGGAAGTGTCCCTGCTTGTGGCAGGGATTGAAGCTAGATGATCTTTAAGTTCCCTTCCAACTCTAACCATTCTGTGATTTAAATTTTACAGGAAAATCCTTAGCTGTTAAATTTTATCTTAATCTTATGAAGGATTTCTGATTATATTGAGTAAATTATTTGGGAAAATTAATCCTCTAGGGGTTATGAGTATTGTTTGAACTATTTTCAATATGTCTTTCTCAGTTACCAGGAAATACATCTGCATAACATGAGGTTGCTTGTAGGTCAATTGTGGGGCCTAAAGTATTCTCCAAACCAGAAGCCTTTAGCTTCCTATTTCAAATACTGCAGGAAGAATTAACAGGATTGCAATCCCTTAGCTGATAAAATATAGATAAAGAAAGAAGAAAAGAAATTTCATATCTCAGTGTTGTCCCCAATAAGGTGCAACAGAGAGAGGGGGGAAAAATATTTCAGTTTCAGTTCTCTGCAGACCTGAAGGTGGACTTTCCCAATGCGAAATGTCTGCCTCTTGTGTGTCTTACAGCAGTCAAAATAGGGTTGTGGTCAAACTCCTTGTCCTGGATGATTTCATATAGTAGATGATGGTGCTTCTGCTGGTATTTGTCCCCTGACCAAGGAATTTGCAAAGCTCTTAGTGTGCCATCAGAGATGTGAAGATTTACTTACCTAGACAACTTATTTGTGGATAAATTTGAGACTCTTCACTCTGAGAACTTAGAGCAGCCTTGAAGATTTGCCACCTTACCTTTTTCGTCTGAAGAAACAAGCATCTTGAGATGGGTTTGATTTCTTCTTACCCACAACTTCTTGCTACAAGGCCTTTATAACGTTGGGGTGAGAGCATAAAAGATGGTTAAAATAGACAAAGTTTCATTAACATGTGCACTTGGTTGTGTTGATCTGCTATATAGCACCTAGTCTTTCCAATTCTTTGGGTGTCAAAATAGATTTACAGTTTTAGCATTGGTTTTGCGTATATCATATTATTCTTAACACATGATTTCTCTTTTAATTGTAATTTTGTCTGTGGGGTTAGAATGTCTATTCAGAGACACGTAATGATTTACCGTGTGAGAAAAGGACTTTTATGTACAATGACCTCTTCTTTATTTGTGCTTTTATGAATCCTTTTTTTTTTTTCTCAGAAATTCTTATGCAGCTGTTACTGCTGCTCAAATTGCCATGGTTTTTAAAGAGAATAATGCTTATTGATAGTTCCCACATGCACTGGCAGGCACATCTAAAACCTGTACTTTTGTGTTCAATGCTTGCATAATATAAAATTTAGAGCTAGCTTGTCAAACTAAGTGTCAGCTGAGTTACCTAGGAAACTCACTGAAGATATTTATAAAACTACAGATTGGCTTAATAATAGATATAATAATGTCAGTAGCTCGTGATTGGTTTTTTCAACTTTATCAGTCCATTTTTCTTCATTTTAATTTGTTGGCAAACCAAGCCATCATGTATTTCCAAACAGCAGTGAAGACCTTCCTTCCAGTATCTTGCCTAATTTATTAAAAGAAAAAAGGACTTTTGCTATTCCATGTAAGGAAAACACCCAACTCCTACTACAAAATTAGGAATTTCAATGTCATACTCATTATGAAGCTGAATAATTTATAAATAAAAACAGAACCTTGTAACAGAAACATAAATATTATATCGTATATTGCAGTTTTGCTCACAGTTGAGTTGAACTCATGAGTTTAGAGTTCACTGCACCAAAGCAGTCACTGCAGAATTACCATAACTCCCAAGTATGGATTTCTATAGAAGCTGCATAAATAGAAGACCTGTCAGCACTGTGAAAAGGCATAGTTCTTTAAAAATAATTTTATCCCTAAGCTGAAAAAAAACAGGATCTAAAAAGAGAATAAATTATACAGGTGTCTGTTTTTATTCATTTTCCTGCTATTGTGTTTTCCTCACACTGTTTCTTTGAGTGGAAACATGAATGTTGCCATAGCTAGGAAGCATCTTTGTACTTCAAGCACTAAATTGAAATTTCAGTCATGGAAATTTAAAATTTGCTGGATTGTTGTATATATATGTATATATAAAAGAATGTGTATTATGCCAGAACATAGTCATTAGAGACATTTAGGTTTAGTAGAAATTAATGTCCTTTAAAAAGCAATTTGGAAAAGTGTTTTCAGTTTTCTCATTTTAATACAGTAATGAGAATAAAATTAGCTTATTTAGTAATGAGGCAGTAACTGACTCCTTATCTCATCTGGAATCCATTACTTGTGCCTACTATGTACATTTGCCTGTCAGAGCTATCTTTTTATATTGTGTTAATTAGCCAAGTGAGGAGCTTATACGAAGGAAATTGAAGAACTAATTTTTTGCAGAAAAGTAGGAGTATAGATTTTGGTGTTTCATTGTCTAGATATCTCAGTGCATGTTTAATGTAGGCACAAAAGAAATCATATGAAGCCTGTCCATCAGGGACTGGAAAGGTTAATTTTATGTAAAGCTGCTAAATTCTGATAGTAGCTGCATGTTGATCATTGCACCTTGATATAGTGATATAGCAGGTAAAATATTGTAAACTGTTGCATTTATGTTGTTAATATAGATCATTTGTGGCCAACAACATTAAAGCATCAAATATTATGACTGCTGTTTCAGGGGATATTTTTTAAGTCCATGATATTTGTTGGAGCTCACTCTCATAACTGCATTGTTAGAGTTTAAGTATTGGAAAGAGATCCTTTTTACACAGGAGGAGACTGACAATTTCTAAATGGGAAGTAACTTGGGCTGATTCTAGGACATCTAATTAGGAGACTGTGGATCCCTGCTGTGGATTATTGGTAGTGTGACTGTGCTGCAGCTCTCACTCTTCTCTTCCCTACCTTCATTTTCCTCTTTGGAAAATAGAAATGCTAACAAACCGTAGTAACTTTCCTGAAGTACTTATTGTATGTACAAGTGAGACATTTGCATTGATACTAAATACCATGTTTAATCATTTTGGATAAATTCTGACATCATGACCTTGGTGCTAGGGTGCCAAGATAATCTATATCTCAACATCTGCAAGAAATGCACAAGTTCATGCTGTCTCAGAAGTTCTGTGATAGTCATAGTTGTGCACAAACACTCGCTTCTCTTAACCAGAGCCTTTTTCTGTCTCAGCCTGAGTTTTGCTGCATTTATTGATCCCATTAACTGGGTGCAACTGAAGTTAAAATTTGCTTAATCTATATTCTCAAGGTGATGGAAATCATCTGATCAAAAGATTTGGTCTGAATACAACTGCTTTTTCATATTGGCTGTAGCTGACTATTGTATAGATACAGTTTTGTAGCTTTATGTAAGGCTGTGGTGTCTTTTGTCAGGGAAGGAGGTTTTGTCAAAAGTTTTTCTTCAGAGTTTGTTCAGGATAGTTTTGTTATCAGGCACCCATTGTGTTGCACTAAGCAGTGATTTTTTAATTTTTTTTTTAAACAATACTCTTAGCCATGACTCCTCGAACATCCAGAAAGAAAAGCTGGATATTCTAACTGTAGAAACTGCATTTGTTTCCCTGTTCTAACAATGGAGGTTCAAAAAGGAAAAATGGTGTATGTAAATATATACATAGCATATTTTCTTTTCCTTTCAGTTCGTATCCGTGGGAAAATGGTATGAGAATTACAAATGGGTTTTTAGGGGCATATTTTTTCTACTGGTCAGTGTGTGTGACCCCTGTGTTAACAGTGAGTCACGTTGCAAGTCAAGAGTTCACTGCTTCTTTGGCTTTCCCACTGTAATTAAGTAGACTCCACATGCACACCCAAGTAAAATTGAGGAAAACTTGCCAGTTGATAAAGAAATCTTGATAATATTGTAGCAAGATGGGTCAGCTGCTGGGATGTACATTGCCAAATATCAAGTAACAATGCAGAAATTCAGGAAAGATCCCAAGTCCTACGGGCAGTCCATGAGATGGCTTTGCACAAAATCTAAGAGAAAGCTGCATATTTTAGCTATACATATTAAATCACACCCTTATGGCCTAAATGCTGACATTCTGACGTGTTCTAGGAAAGAGGTAAAGCTTGAAAAGATTTATAAATAATTGGAAATAGTGGCTTCTTTTTTTTTTTGTTCCCTTTTCTCTTGCCCCTCCCTGAAGTTGCAAGTTTTTGTTTCACTTTAAGCACCCTACTGAGTTGTGGCAACAAAAAGAATCGGATCAATTAGCCTCTGTTTCATGTCAGTTTTGGTTTCCCCTTCCTCTGATTTAGTTCCAGTGTTCAAGACCATCATGACAATCCAAAGATATTTGTGTGTATTAGCAAGCATTTCTGCTGGCATTACTGAGACCATAATTTACATAACATACTAGATTAGCTTTACACTGAATAAAGGCGTCTGATCACCTTGTTTTCTTTTTCAAATATCACAGGGTTTTTTTGTGTCTAAACCACCATATAATGAATGTTACAACACACAGTCTTAGTATTTTTAGTGGACAACACTTAACTGCACCTGGACCATTGCAGGTGCTGCATGATAGTAGATGAAGAAGCACTGTATTGAAACAAAGTCTGGGTAGAAAGTTGCTTGTCTTGAAAAATGTAACATTAATGTAAGTAAATTGTTGGTCTCATACCTTTTAACATTTACTTTACTGTGTTTTTATTTTTCTTCTAGCTTTTTAGAAAGAATTGACAGCGTCAGCATGGATGACTACACACCCACAGATCAGGTTAGTTTAACTTATGGGGTAGAGTCTGAATTAAGACATCTTTTCTTATGAATTCTTTCTGTAATTTATTTTAGCCCCAACAGCAGCTGAAATAGGGCATATGGTATAATATCAAAACACAGTGCAGAAATTTAATGGATATTAAAGAATAGGAGGATTTTTGGTGGTACAAGCTTGTATGTAGATTGTTGTTATATGTAGATTGTTGATTCCTGTAATACCTCTGTTATTTCTTCTTGCTTTCTGTTCTGCTTCCTACAAACAAAGCAAAGGGAATAGAAAACATAAATGTAAAAGCTTGTGATTTCCCTGGCCAGCCTTCTTTACGCATTGTTTTATTTCAATGCTGGAGGTGATAGAAAACCAGAGGTAGCTTCCTATGTCTGTCAGATGATCTTTCTGAAGGTGCAGAGGACTGCAGTGCATCTTAGTGTCCAAATTCAGGGGAGAGCACCAGTGGCAGCAGCACATCTGGTGGACTTCTCTGCAGGCATGCAGGCACTTTCTTTTCAGCCTGTGCTCAGAGTAGTTTCTATTTAAGCTCCAAGTGCAGAAGAGAACCCTTGCACTGGATAATTCAGTCTAACCATGCAAGAAGTATAACTGTTGGATGCCCTTAACAAAATGAAATTGCCAGTTATCATTGTGCAATCAGGGAATGAAATTCGGAGAAATGAAGGGACCTGCCAGAGATCACACAAGGAAGTATCTGGAGCAGAGCCTGTTCCTTGAGAACTAGTTCAGGTCTATAATCACAAGTCCGTTCAATTGCTTTGAAACAGAAGGCAGTAAAAGGTAGCTTGCTTTATATTATTAAGTGAAACTTGTATAGTGAACACAATATATAATCAATTAAAAGCCTTTGAGATGTGTTGAGACTGAAGTAGTAGCACTGGGATTTACTCCATCTAGACCTCATGGTCTGATGTAGGCTTCAGTATCAGTCAGCTTGAGAGAAAAGTCATCAAAGCAAAGCCTTGTTTTGTTTTCAGTTTTTATGTTAGTGTTCCAGGGAGGCCATTCTCTACCTGGAGCAATTATTTATCATCTAGACATTTTTCTTGATGCCTCTTTAAGGAAGCAATTACCTGTATCTTCAAATATCAGAAGAGGCATTTGGCATTTGGGAATCATAAAACTTTTACTTTAAAGGAGAGATTCTCTTTTGCTTCGGGGTTTTCTTCCCTTTTTGCTATTTTTCCTGTTAGAAAAGAAAAAAAAAAAACTGTCAAAAATCACTACTTTCCTTTTTTCTCTTGCTTTGTTTAATACTTTTTTGCACCATCTCAAAAGAATGACTGAGTCCACTAATAAATAAATGCCAGCAAGTGACAAAAAATTACAGTAACATATAAAATAATTCAAATCATTAAATCAGTGCCCCTCAGCTGAGTTCATGCGACTCTCAAAGCAGCTGTTTGTCACAGTATTTGAAGCAGGCTAAAAGGAAAAGGTGAGCTGTGCTTGGATCCCCTCCCTGCTTTTGCTGCTGTGTGTCCAGGAGAGATAAGATAGACTAAGCCACCCTTTCCTTGCCTCAAGAAGGGATCCCTCCTCAGGGCAGGGAGTGATGCTAAGAAGTGGGTTCATCCCCATCAGACAGCCAGCAGCTTTCTCTGGCCTCTGATTTTGCTCTTCCCCCACTGCCCAAGCAGCAGTGCTCGGCAGCCAAGGTTAAAAACATGCTGGCAATAACAGTGGCACATGGTGAGCTAGTTGCCTGGGGTATGCATCACAAATCACTTGTGCCTACTTCCTTTTGAGAATCTAGGAAATTATTCTTTTTAATTATTAAAAGAATGTTATTTGAGTTGTAAAGCATCACTGGTGTGAAAAATAAGAAAGAAATGCCAGATTTACCTACAACCTAAATTATCTTCCCCTGTGCTCTGTAATAGTGCTTTAATTATTCAGTTGCAAGCTATTATTTAGATAAGATTCCTTTCTCAGTGCAAAAGAGAGCAGAATTAAGATTGCCTGGGCAACACCTAAATCTGTATTTTTTTTAATGTTTGAATACTGGAATTTACAATAACAAATTTTACAAATTAGTTTTACATTACTTCAGGAGTTAGTATTCATTACATAAAAAACTACATGACTGCCAATAAGAGGTTTCAGTGTGCACTAAGGAGTATATATATAGGGCCTTCTGCTTTCTGAATGTCCACCAGCCACATCCCGAGGTGCTATTTGTGTATATCCACTGTGTCAGTATAGACAAATACAGGTTTGCAAGTCTGGTATAACTTTAACTCAGTGGAACATCTAAGACTTTGCATGGAAAATAATATTTCATGCTTTTAAAAATAAAATTAAGTTTTGTTTTTGGAACCGTGCTAATCAGCTTCTGTGTTCATATTTCCAGGACCTATTAAGATGCAGAGTGTTGACATCAGGGATTTTTGAAACAAGATTTCAAGTAGATAAAGTAAATTTCCAGTAAGTCTGTTAGTAATTTTTTAATATCATGCTAATTTTTAACACCTTAGTTCAGATGTCTGTGCTCATGTATGCTAGGCATAGTAGACTGAGGGAGGGGGTTGGTTTGTGGGTTTTTGATTCAATTTGCATTTTTATCAGTTTTTCTGTAGGTCCCAGTAAAATTGACTGGGCTACTCTCATGTCTCCTCCTCCTTACAGGCACAAACTCTCCCCACCACTGTTATAATTATGCCAAAATCTGTCCTTGTGTATAGTTACAGTAGGTCAAACTTTACATGCTACTTGAACTTCTGGGTGAGCTGGAAAGGCAAATAGTTGCACCAGAAAATAGTGTATTTCTTATTTTATGGGTTCAGTAGCTGTCTTCTGGCAGAGTGGGGCAATGGGAACCATGCAGCCATCTGACATGGGGCATGGCTTCAGTGATCTCTCCCCTTTGGGTGGCAGTTTACTAGCACTGTCCTTGGGGCTACCGGATTTTTAAACCAAAAACTTGTGCTGCATGCTTCATGTGACTTTCCTAGTACACATAAGTGATATAACATCCTATGGCTTTTTAACAGCATGTTTGATGTAGGTGGCCAGAGAGATGAGAGAAGAAAATGGATCCAATGTTTTAATGGTAAGTAAAAATATTCTGTGTTTTCATTTTGAACTTACTCTCTGAGAGATGAGCAGCTTAGTATTTATATTCACACAAAGTGTGTCACTAACACAGGAGTCCAGTGTTACAGATATTTTATTCAGGTATTTTTGGCAGAAATGGCAATGTTACTCCAAGGAGTATGTGCTGGGATCACAGGAATGTTATTTTCTCTCACCTTTCTTTTTTCTGTGTGCTCTACCCAGATGTCACAGCTATCATCTTCGTTGTGGCTTGCAGCAGCTACAACATGGTAATAAGGGAAGACAATAACACAAACAGACTACGGGAATCCCTGGACCTTTTCAAAAGTATCTGGAATAATAGGTAAAACATCCCTCATTTCCCACCTGCACTCTAGTTTAGCTAGCAGTTCAACCCCTTATGAAATATGACTCCCTTTACTCCATGCTCAGATTGCTCATTCAGAAAATGCCCAGGCTGGGTCAGGTCACTGGGTTTCTACGTGGTACCATGGTACAGGGAGGGTGCAAAAGGCACCCCTGCTGACAAAACATTGCAGGGCATGGGGGCATCTCAAAAAAGGCAAAATTCTCCATGCTGGCTGCCAAGAGGGAAGAAGGGGAGACCCCTCCCTGCACCACAGTTCTGGCTGAGGCTGGGAGTATCCTCCAGATGACATTTTGTTTCCTCCTCAGCACAGCAGCAGTTATCTGTTGGCTTTGCATTCAGTTCAGTGACTGGGGCTGCACTCAATACCCACGTGGGCAGCTACTCTTGTGAGACCTGCCCAGTTTCTCTGTCTTGCAGAATGCTATTTCAGATCTAGTCTAATTGCCACCGTGCATGTAAATTCTAGATGTGTAGCCAAATAGCAATCTGAGTGCGTTCCTAATAGAAAATAAGTGAAATGAGTACACTCATAAGGTGAGAAGTTTCAAGTTTCTGCATATCAGAATGTTCTGCAGTGAGATATGATTGACAGTACAGCAAGAGAAAATGTTAAGACACATCATCACAGTGATGGCTAGGTATTAACTGGGAAAGAAGAGACATTTATTTTTTTGAATCTTCAAGTGTTGTATAGGCCACTTTGAAAGATTAGAAGTGTGTGTGGATGAACTATTCCGTAACAAAGAGCAGTCGGAGGGAAGGCAGCTTTCCAGCCTTTTTCTCTTGCTTCAGCAAAACCAAAGAAAGTAGACAGTAATGCCTGTTTTGACTGTGGTGCTTTTAGGAAATGTCATAATTTTCCCTACTGGATATAAAAAGGATAATTTGGCAAACAATATTTGAAGACAGAGGTGTCTACTGAAGGTTTTATAAATGTATTTGCCGATCCTATAAATACATCCACAAGGCCAGGTGCAATCCAGTTGAAACAATAATTTGTCATCTTTTTTCTGTTGAAACATGTTCCACACTATTTCACTCTCTGTCCATTCAGGGATAGCCAGTAAATTTTCTGTTGAAGTGATATGATTCCCTTGGTTAACATGCAAGAGATAACACAAACATTTGGTTTGTTTTTGACAGGTGGTTACGGACCATATCTATCATTTTGTTCTTGAATAAACAGGACATGCTGGCTGAAAAAGTCTTGGCAGGGAAGTCAAAAATAGAAGATTACTTTCCTGAATACGCGCATTATACTGTACCTGAGGATGGTAAGGTTTATCACCATGCAGGGATTGGACCTGCTGCCCTAGCCCAGCCTTTAGTTCCTCTCTCTTTCTGTCTCTGGCACACTTTGTTGGGGATTTGCAAGACTTATTTTGCAGCCCTTCTGTATCACCCAACACTGTAAACATCAGCCTTTGCAAATACTGACAGGAAAACCCAGCAAAGGGACTTTGTTTGAGGAAAAACTACATCAGTAAATACACAGAGAGCTGTGATGGTGGAGCCATTAGGAGGGGTTCAATTTCTTGGAATTTCAAGAAGTACAATGAGACCTGCACAGCAGTAACATATTGTATAAGTAAACTTTGGCATCATGCCAGTTTTATACCAGGTAGAAGGCTTCCAAATACCTCATGTCTTTGTCTAGTAAAAGCAGTAGAACTTGCACTTTCTGACCACTGGCCTCTACCTTACCCAAGTAATGCTCCTGGTGTAGTACTTCCAGCAACCTGTGGGAAAAGGCTTTCAGAAATTCTCTTCTAACTATCCACAACAGCCTAGGTTTTAGCAGGAAAGATGGAAATCGGCTATTTCCAGCATTCATTCAGGTCTGGAATTTCAGGAATGGGATGCTGAGTTTCCACTGGAGAGGATAAATAAACTGTCTTAAAATTCAGGTCAATCTGGAATCAGTTTTATAATGGATAAGGGCTTTCAGCAGAAATCTTCCGTCACCATCATCCAAATTTTCCTTTCCCACATATAGACCACATCGTATATACAGAGTTTGAGTAAATTTTCATAATTTTTTATAGTATGCCAGTTGTCAGAATAAAGCAGGTTTTGGTGTTTCTCAGTAGGATTTCACAGCAGATATCTAGAGTGATCTAGAATATTCACACCATAAAGCAGCTCTCTATTATTAACGGGTAGTTGACATTATTTAAGGACAGCAGCACTTATCTCTAGATGTTGATAACTGTGCTGCTGCTCTGTGTTTACTGCTAGCCCTGTGAATAAAAGCAAAAAAGAGGTTTCCATAGTCTGATAAATTCTGCCCTTTGCCGTGTTATGTTTATAAGCATCTGTGTGTTAGATGAGAAGAAATCACACTAAAAGGAAATAGATTATCTCCTCAGTGATTTTTACAGTAAATGTAGGTGTCATGTGGCCTAGATAGGGATTACTTCATCTGTCAACAAACAGTGGCCAATGAGTCTCCCACTCAACAAGAATGTAATCTAAGGCCCCTCGATAGGCAAGTATCTAAATATTCTGCTGGATTTGGACCTGGAAATAAAATAAATACATATATTATAGACATAAAACAACCTTTTAATGCTATAGGTTTTTTCAAGTGCAATCTTGAACTTACAATTTTTAAATCAAAATTCCTACCTGCAGATGCTTTATTTGAGAGATGTTAATCTGATGAAGAAACTAAACAGCTCAGCTGCTTTTCCTGCTTTCTTGTTTTATATCTGTGTGAACAAACTTGTGTAAGATCCTCTGTCATATGAACCATGACATTTTTGCAGCAATTTCAAGAATTTTCAGGTCCCATAAAGATGTTAAAGGCATACAAGCTTATTTCAGTTTCTGCAATACCTTCCTGACTTAGAATTACCTATCAGAAGTCTCCTGTGGATATTTAATTTTCTTCTTTCTGTATCAAAGGACTGCCTCCTTGTTAAATCTTTTATTATGAGAAGCAGATGATTGTTTGCTTTTAATTTTTTCTGATGTCATTTATTTTTATTTGAACAGCAACACCAGATGCAGGAGAAGACCCTAAAGTCACAAGAGCCAAGTTCTTCATCCGGGACGAGTTTTTAGTGAGTAATTTTGATCTTATGTGTGATTCTGTCGTAGGAAATACTGCCAGATGGCATAGCTTATTTAGGGAAAACTGATGGTTTTCTGCTGAAAGCTAGAAGAGGAGGAATGTCTGGTAATTCCTTAATTCTCATCAGCTGCCCATCTTGCAGAGCCTTCCCTGCCACTTGCATATTTTTATCATCTTCCCTGCAAAGTATCACAGCAAATAAGCGCTAGAGCTGAAAACAGCCATGTGCCTCCTGTCTTGATTCCAGGTTCAGTGTAGGTGCTGGCAGCCCTCATTCTGCACAGGAGAATAATGCTTAGCACTATTTCCCTTGTCAATTAGCTGAGTTTTCTGTGGTTGTTCTATGTGTAAGGCTGTTGCCTTGATTGGTGTTTTATTACGAATCAATTGTGTATCAGCATCTCTTCCATAAGTGACTTCAATTGTGTGTATCAGTCCACTCTAAAAAGCAAATAGGTTTCTTTTTTTTTAATCCTGTGCTCTTCCAAGGGCTTTGGCAGCGGTCAGCTAGCAAGAGGGAATTAATAGAAATGCAGATTTTATCCTTAAATAAGATTTCTGTTGTGCCAGCTTGAAGGTTTGCCTCACCCTAAGACTGGTTTCATGACCCTGCTGAGGAACAGTAAGATGGTTTCATTGTCTGGGCACAGTTATCCTTGCAATTAATGTTTCCTCCAAAGCTGGAGCTAAAGAGGTGTTGTCTATATTTCACAAATACATCAGTTGGCAGGGATGGGATCACAGCCCAGCACTGGTGTTAGAAACATGGGCTTAATCCAATATCACCTATGGCTTCCCTCATACTGAATTCTTCCAGCAAAGCAGTAACGGAGACCAGAACCAAAGCTAGTCACTCTCCATCATGCCCTACTGGTAGGAGCTGCATGGGGGTGTTTGAGAGAACCAATTTAATTATTAGAATTAAGAATTTTTAAGTCATTAGGCATTTACAAATGCTGTTAGGATTTACAGCTGTTGACGCCACAAGGAAGAAAGAAGCAATTAACTGTGTTCACGCTTTGGGGATTTCCATTCACCACCTCAGCCTTCCGGCTTACGAGGAAAAATGTCAGATTGCACCATACTAATGTAAGAGTTACAAAAGAAAAAATAGGAAAAAAAAAAAAAGACCACTTCAAGTCAAATCTCTCTTGCAGTATTGCTGGAAAGCTGTTACAGTGTCTGGCTTGGAAGAAGGGTTCAGAGAGAGAACCAACTTGTGGAGAAACTATGGTGAAACACCCTCCCCCTTTATCTATTTTAATTATCTATTTTTAAAAACCAACATGTCAAGGGTGAGGTCCTGACCTGTCATGACTCACTGGCTGAAACATGGGCTTCCTTTCCCTGCTGTAGAGACAGGGACCATCTCTTCCATAAACCATATTTGTGTTACCTCCCTCTTGGGCTTGTGCTTGGTTTCTCAGTGTAAAGCAGCTGGGGGACGCAGTCCTTTCAAGAAGAGTTTTGGGCTTGTGGGCTGTGTGGAATGAAAGCCTTCTGGGAGATGGTCTGAGCAGTCTGCATATGCCCCAAGTAATGGAGGCCCGTAGGGTGGGCAAAGTTTGAGTAGAAGCAGCAAATTCAGTTCCATTGCACGAAAGACTTGGGGTTTTGGAGAGTAAGGGAGAAATAAGCTAAGCATACAGAATGGAGAGGACTGAGATGTCCTGAGCCAGATGCAAGGAAGAAAAGATGTATATTTTCTACCTATAACCTTCTTGGTTCTACCCAGGTTCTTCTTGGCTCTACTGTGTAGTTTTCTTTCTAAGTGTCTTCATTTATGACCATTTCCTCTTATGTTTTGAGGCATAATTCATAGAAATCTGCTTTTATTGATTTGCAAGCTTTATTGCAATTTTTATCATGGTCGTGGGACTCCATAAGGCCTGGATGTGTGTGAAAATCACCACCTTGGCACTTGCATCCCTTAAAACCCTTGCTGGCTGTAGGCCTTGCTATGAGCAAATTCAAAGCATCTTATTTGGGAGAATTTTAGAAGGAAGGTGAATATGACTCCATTTCTAACTGCTGCTTTGCATTAGGAAGGCAAAATACATGTGCTCCTGATGTCAGGCTTGGGGGCCTCAGGGGTGTTTAGGCAGCAGAGTTTTAGTGGCAGTGATAACAGAGGGTGGGGACTGGCAGGAAAATTCTCCTTTCTCTGCCTCAATCACTTCCTTTCTCTCCCTGGGCAGTTCATGGTGGCAGATGCTACTCCCGAACCCCATTTCAGTGTTTGGTACACAGGGCCTGCCACAGTTTGGTTTTGACACATCCCCATAGGTAACCCTTGGTAAAGCAGGGGCACAAACCCTCTGGTTCATGCTGGTTTTTTTTAAAAAAAAAAGAATATGAACTTTGGAGGTGAATGAGCTGCTGTTCAAATAGTTGTGAAAACTGTCATCCTGACCCCCATGGTATGGAGGGTCAGTATTTAAGATTCCCACTTGTGCAGCAGGAAGGTAAATATACTTTTCAGTGCTNNNTCACTTCCTTTCTCTCCCTGGGCAGTTCATGGTGGCAGATGCTACTCCCGAACCCCATTTCAGTGTTTGGTACACAGGGCCTGCCACAGTTTGGTTTTGACACATCCCCATAGGTAACCCTTGGTAAAGCAGGGGCACAAACCCTCTGGTTCATGCTGGTTTTTTTTTTAAAAAAAAAAAGAATATGAACTTTGGAGGTAAATGAGCTGCTGTTCAAATAGTTGTGAAAACTGTCATCCTGACCCCCATGGTATGGAATGTCAGTATTTAAGATTCCCACTTGTGCAGCAGGAAGGTAAATATACTTTTCAGTGCTTGTCCTGGGGATAATAGCCCCCCCCCCCCAAACCAGTGTTAAGTAACACACAATAATGCCGAATGAATTTTGAATAGAGGTGAAAATACTGAATTGGTCCTACAACAACAAGTTTTATGAGAAAAAAAGGAAAAAATGTAGAAGTATTTGGAAGGCAGACTGGACTGTCATCTCAGTGCATTCTTGCTGCATCTGAGTGGCAGTATGGTACCAATGTCCTAGAGAAGATTGCAGCTATTTGTATCAAAGAGGGTTGCTGTTTCATTGCTGTTCTAAAATTAGTCTGTCTGTGACTGTGCATGCACACCACTGTCTTTTCCATCCCTGGGCTTCCCCCAGACTTCACAACAGATCTCTTCAAACCTTTCTTTGAGATCTGGAAACTTGTCCACTTCAGGCACACGAATGCAACCTACATTTTGAGTTTAGGCATTTTCAGTGATTTGAAAAATCTTTTTTTTTTTCTTCTTGTTTCATTGCTGTTTACTTCTTGCTTTAAACATTCAGTGAACATCTTACTCATCAATTGGCTAATTTATTAAATTAGGATTTTGCATGAGGGAAATCCTTGAACAAAGTATCATGTGTGGCTCAGTAAGATGAGTATAACTTTTAGTCTACATTTAGAAGTCCCCATTTAGGGTTGAACAGCTAAATTTTACTTGCAGTGTCTTATCTACAAAACTTTTTATTATCTAAAAATCAGGGTTTCTAAATGTCTACACTTTTGCATACCTGTTTCTATTGGTATTTAAAAAGATCAATCCCACATGTAAAATAAATCACAGCTGGAGAGGGAAAACTGATCATAATGGCTAAATGTAGTTTAGCCATCGTAATTTGCAATAAAATTAAGAAAATATTAGCCCAAGAATTTGCCATCTGTTTTTGTGACATCTCGTGTATATTCTTTGAGATAATGGTGTAGAACGGATTTAGATTGGTTAGTCCTATAGTAGTACACAATATGCAATACATGCAGGACTAGAGCACACACCTTACAAGATATTTATTGTAATGATCTATGTACAGAATTTTCTGGGTTTCCTAGTGCTCCTGAAGTCTGTAGTTTCCATAGAATCATACACTTGATTGGGTTGGAAGGGACCTTAAAGATCACCAAGTTCCACCCCCCCTGCCATAGGCAGGGACACCTCGCACTACATCAGGCTGCTCAGTGCCTTATCCAGCCTGGCCTTAAACACCTCCGGAGAGGGGGCATCCACAACCTCTCTGGGCAACCTGTGTTTCACTACCCTCTTTTCAAAGGATTTCTTTCTTATATCTAGCCTAAATCTGCCCCCTTCCAATTTACATCCATTATTTCTAGTTATTCCATCACATATCCTATTAAAAAGTCCTTTTGGTAGAAATTCAGCCTGTTTCAGGGAGACTTACCGAATTCAACTCAAACATTAAGTTCTGTTAAGATGCTACAGACGAAGTCATGCCCTTGTAGGTCACCGAGAGACTTTTTGATATAATGGTGTAGAATGGATTTAGATCTATTACTCCTAGTAGTACACAATGAGCAATTCATGCTGGACTAGAGCACACACCTTACAATATATTTATTGTAACGATCTATGTACAGAATTTTCTGAGTTTCCCAGTGCTCCTGAAGTCTGTAGGCTGCTGCCATGTGAAACTTCCCATGGCATAACGTGTGGCCCTTATTTTGTTTCTCCTTGCTTTTTCCACAGAGGATAAGTACAGCGAGCGGAGATGGCCGGCATTATTGCTACCCCCACTTTACATGTGCAGTGGACACAGAAAACATCCGCCGAGTGTTCAACGACTGTCGAGACATCATTCAAAGGATGCACCTCCGCCAGTACGAACTCTTGTGAGGGGTGGGGAGTGGGGAATCACCGTGGAACCTGTGGTTTTAAATTCTTTGCTCCTTACTCTTTCTCTTGCTACTACCCCACACAGGGTGGAAGAATATACTATAGAAATGTCAGTCTCTTCACTTTGTTTACTTTTAAATAATTAACCTTAAAGCTGATTTGAAGCAGGTTGGGGTTGGTTTTCCTTCATGCTTTTTTTCGGGACTGTATTTGTGCTTTATTTTGACATGCCACTTCTTCGTCATTCCACTAAGCCCTTCGGCTACCTCTGGTCCCTTAGGCTTTGGGTTTTTTTTAACGGAATGCCACCTGCTAAATTTTTTCCTGCAGGTTATCGTCGGCTCAAACTGGTATGTCAGCTGGATGACACTAAAGTCCTAGCTCTCCCTCTGTGTGGGTTTCCTTTTTAACATGACATGGAAGAGTACTTGATGGGTGAAAAAAAAAAAAGATTAATGCACTTTGTATCAGGTTATTAAATACTGTTGAGGAAGTAGACACACAATGTAGCAGCACCACAATATTTATTACTCTGTCACAGTTTTTAGCATTTCTGAGTTGCAGGTCAACTGATAAAGTGACCTCCTCTTTTAAGCCATTACTGGCGCAGGAAGTAGATAATGAGAGGAATAGTGAAGACAAAGCAATTTTTCTGAGGTTCTGGAGCTAAGCCTCTCTGCATACCTCAGGCATTTGAATTACAGCTACTTTTCAGCCTGTTGCATCAAGGCAGAAAACTCAACCACCCCCACTTTCATTTTTTTGTGCTGTCCACAAATGATCCTTTCAGTTCTGATCATTCTTGGACAACGGTCCTCTCCCTATATATATTTTTTTGTTTTACTGCTGGTTTATTATATTGTACAGACTGTAAAATGTAATATTATTTTGTACAACTTTATTGAAGAAAAATACTTGTAGAAGATCTTTGTGCCTTGATTATGGCTGTACCTGTAAAATGAGCTAAGATGTAAGTATGTTTTTGATTGCGCTGTACAGCTTGATGTCAACCTTACCTGCAGCAGTGACTGGAGGTAAGAACTTTATCTGTAGAGTTTAGGGGTTTTTTTCTGGTTTATATAAAAACAAAATGCTCTTTAGTATAAAAATTATAAATTATGCAAATTAACCACTTACCTTTCCAAGTAAGGTATTACAGTCACCAGATGTTGCAGCAAACATGCCTTTCTCTTTTGAAGTCTCAGCTTTAAAACATTGGAATTCATTCGAGTGTCCAAATTGCAACCTGGTGTTGTTTCAATGGGAACCAAGGATTATTTCTCTTTTTTTTTTTTTTTCCTTTATATTTAGAAAATATGTTTGGTAATTCTTTGGTCATTCATAGAACTTCACAATTGCACAGGCCGATTGTGAATGTGTAAAGCACCATTATATAGAGCTCTTCAATCTTTGTACCAACAGCGGCTTTCATTGTGCAAGTAAATAGCAAGAAAGAAGAAAAAAAAAAAGAAAACACAAAAAAAAGGTGTATAAACCCTCATGTCTGGCCTAAGAGAATTACAAGATGACATTTTTATTTCTCTTTTAATAAAGAGACACCTTAGAAAATTGTTTTATTTTAAATATTGTAGAATCAAAATGTGTGAATATTTCTCAAACTTGAATAATTTATGCAAATGACATTCTCAAAAACAAGTTGTGGTACAGTACAATATATAAAAAGCAAGAATTGCTGTAGCAATAAGGCATGTCCTTTTTAGTAACTATAACACTGCTTTATATTTTATACATAGGTGTTTTATGTCTGTGACTATATACTTTTCCTGTGTCCAAGATAACCTGTACAAATGTCAAAAATTACAGTTGCAATAACAGAAACCTAGAGAAGTGTTAGCCTACATTACTTTACAGAATGTTTTACCACACTTTGGACCACTTTTCCCCCACACATTTCACTCTAAATTTAGGGAGAGACAAAGAACAGGTTTAATTAACTTTTTACTAGAAACACCAGTCAGGCATCTTTTTAAATTCCCATTACAGATGAATTGAGAACTTGCTTCTATTTGATGATATAAACATTCCTATTTTAGATACTGTAATATGACCACCTCCTCTTCCCAGAAGCATCTTTGATATACTTTGATATCTGTATAGTCAGTTTGGTCATTTGATGTTTCCCAGAAACGCTGGATGGAATCAGCTAATAATAAACAGAATTCCCAAATTCTTTCACTCCCCACGCCAAAGTAAGCAGCAGAGCAAATAAGTAACAACAGATAGGAATTTCTTTAAAAACAGCCCCTAGCCCAGGAATAAGGGGGTTGAGCTCCCACCCTCTTCAGGAATGTCAACAGGAAAACTGGTTCTGGTGGGAAGGAGTCCCTCTGGTTTTTCTGGGGCTGGTGAGAAGAAGTAGGTTTGTTGCATCCACTGTCATATGCTGAGCTCAGATTTTACATCCTCCTTGCAGCCCATCCAGGTCTGAGGGGGACATGACTTGTGGCCCAGCTCCCCTAGGGCGGGCAGCCTCTGTCTCCCCACAGAAGAGCTCACACAGACCCAAACATGACCCTATAAATAACAGAATTTAAGGGCCCCACCAGGGTCCAACCCAACTGCAATTCCTGTCCCCATCCACCCGCAGACTGAGGGCCAAGGCATAGGCTAATGTTACTGCAGCTGTATTTGACCTTCCTTCTTGCAGAAGATCAGCATCTGGAGGGCCCCTCACCAGAAAGATCACTGGGATGGAACAGGGCCCTCCTTTTTTTTTTTCTGAAGCTCATCATAGCTCATCTTTCTAAAAACAGCAGCTTGAGGTGTCACCCTAATTTATTTCTTTCTAAAGCAGGTTTCAAGTGCGTATCAGCAAACTGGATCCAGGAGCTTCTTCCCGTTGTTGTCTGGTAGATGGTAACTGCAAGGTGTAGTCAGCTAACAATTTAACCTGTTGGGAACTGGAAAAGTTCTTGTCCCAAACCTCAGTCCCTCACCTACGACATCGTAAAACAAGAAAATCCACATCTTTCAGTGCTGATGTATCTATAGTACCTGCCTGACCCTAACAAACTCCAGTATGATGTTAGAAGGGCCATGCAGCAATAAAACAAGAGAAACGTTTCCAGTTTGCAGGACTGAGCCTCCAGCAGGGTAAGACACTAGAGCAGGCAAGTGATGAGGCTATAGGATTTACATAATGTACAGTTACACTTTTAATATACACATTTGATACAAAAAATTATAGCAGGAAAAGGACTCATTTGATTGTAGAATACAGTATTTTTGTACAGCATGAAACGTTTGTTTCAGTTAATTATTTATCCTGTAGTTGTCATAGCAGCTGTATAGGACTTCTATGGTATGTGTAAATGCAACCTGCCTTCAGACTAGCAATCAAATTAGGTCATTTGCTGGCATGAATATAGTCTGATGTTTGACTGTTCTCAGCTTTGGTATTTCAGTGACTGAATGCAGATGTCTGGCTCTTCATACTGCTTTATGCTTACTGATTAAACGCTGAGCAAAATAAAATGGAGTGAGAAGCTGAAAGTGAGCTAGTATCAGGATTACAAGCAGAGCACCCGCTGCACAGTATATAGTGAAGACTCTGCTCTCATATGGAAGGAAGCATTTTTGGAGGGAGAAGTCAGTCGGTGTTATACTGCCCTGGAAAAGAAACAAAAAGACTGTCACTGTGCTGTTACGGTGGGTTCCAAAGCAGAGGTAACACCAAGGCTGGCGGATCTCCGATTCCTAAATCCTGTGTTGGGTGGCAAGGGTTGGGGCCAGTTTCCTAGTATCAGTGCCTTCTCCAAGGGGGCTGAAGAGTCCATACCATGCAGTGCTGGGCACTAATCAGAATATTCACCAGGCCAACATTAGCCCAGAGGCGAAACTCCTCTGTGTGCCATCTAGTCTAAATAGAGAGCTGGGCTCCTCATCTGATTTGTCTTCAAGAGAAGCCTAACTTTAGCTGCTGTAAATCCACCTGGAAGGAGCCTTCCCAGGCTAAAGTTAGGTTTTATGAATGTGTCCCCCACCACCACCCAGCCCTAAGCCCTCCTCCTACCCAGTACATGCTGCAAAAAACCCGTTGGCTAATCCAAATGCTGACCAACAGAAGAACTTCACTTTGACTTGGCTTTTGGCGGTTCAGATTGAAGTTTACAACAGACCACGGTCTAGTCAGACCTGAAGTGAAGGTGATGCAGTTTTAATTAGCCAACCTCTTGTTTTGCAGTGATGATGCACTGAGACAACATGTAGTTTGAAGGCAGCTACTCTCAGGAATATGGAATAAACAGAACTACTTTCAAAAAGGAACATAAAATCTATCACAAAGTTTGGGGTTGCCTGCACATTGAGCAGCCTAAAAGCTCAACAGCAGGAAAAAACAGAACAAAGATTCCCCCCAGCCCCAGAGTCACAGACTACTCTGTAGACAGACTGTAGGCTTTGCTTCTTCCTCCCAAGTTTCTAGGAGTTCTTTGTTTTACTCTTGAACTGGGAAACTAATTGATTTACCTCTTACTGAGCACTGGAGCTGCCTGCAAGAGCGTAACCACCAGGTTGCGAGTGGGAAGTGAGGAGGCCACCTGTGGGCACGTGACAAAAGCTTTTCACTGCATGAAGCAGTTAAAGCACAAGTTGTTGGAAAACCACACTCACCCTGCAAGAGCTTGAGGTGGATCCAGTCTTGTTTCCAGAGCTGGTAAATCAACAAAGCAAAAAACTATAGTCTTTCTACAGGTCAGTGCACAATACTGATTACTTGTACAAGTCAGTAGTTTACCAGTGCACCCTCTCTCTCACAAAAATGTTAGGTGCTTGTACCCAGATACTAATTAGATCTTTAACAGCATTGCTTTGTACCACACAGAACATGCAGCTTCCACAGATGTACTTTCCCAAGTGGCAGCGGTGTTGCTGAGTGGGTTGGGTGGGTAGGCAATTTTTCTTTTTTTTTTTTTAATTTTTGTTTGTTTGTTTTTACAGGTAGAATCAGTTTTAAAATATAGCTGACTGCCATGTTGATTTATTTATGAAAGTTATCTGAGAAAAATAAAAAAGAAAATATATATATATTAAAAAAAACTCACCATGATGAAACTAGGATTGTTTCTATTCCTCCAACTGAACGATGGGACACTGATTTCTGGGATTTTCCCCGCATGCAGCACCTCACAAGCACTATGGGTGTGCCCACTGAGGATCAGACGGGGATGAAACCACCACAACAACTAGAATCCCAACACAGTAAAGTGCAAAAATTAAGGCAGAACTAAAAAGAAATCAAGCTTAAGACTTCTAATATTCTCTAAGTGTTTTGTCTAAATAGCTTTATTCCAGTAAGATGTGTTGGTATTAATTGTGCCCATTTGTCCCTCATCCCAAATACTGACCTTTTTTGGGGGGACATACCAATTAGAAAAACAAAAGCAATGCTTGGTTTCAACATCCCAAATAGGAAAAGAAACCAAACTCGTGTACAGTAAAGCAATGCTGCTCTTGTGTAAGGGAGAATTTCATACTGCTGGTCTCGAGCGAATCCATTTATGTGAAGGAAACAAATGCTCATTAAATTTCCTGGGAATATTTTCATGAAGTTACTAATTCAGCAAAACCAGTGCTTTCAAAGTGTTGGACAGCGGTGACTTTCTACTGTGTTTGTCAATAACCCATGCAGTACATGAAAGGACAAAATGCTAAGTGGGAGGCAAGAGCACTGCCACAGACTCCAGAGAACTCATGGCCTGTACAAACACAGCCCAATCAAGGCCATGATCACAGTGACCCTTGGAGGAAGCAGCTCTAACAAGCAGCCTCTCAAAGGTCTCATTAAAGCAGAAGCAGCTGTGGCCCATTTGTCTCAGCTAACATCCTCACCCAGAGTTTTTCATCTATAACTCTCTTTAGGCTCACGTGGCCTCACCCACCAACACTCAAAATCCTCATATATCCAACCTTTTGTGATGCTTCTCGAGACAGCACATCATACTTCTCTTTAAATGGGATGTTCTTCTCCTCTGGAGGAGCAGAGTCTTCTCCAGTGCACTCAGCATCACTTTGCCGATAGAGAGGGTAGTGCTGGGAGACATTGAAAGGAAGGAGCAGTTGTTAGCCACCTGGGCTGTCTGGAATAGCAATAAATACATTAAAAACATGTCACCTCACCCCACCTCTGACACACCTGCAGGAGGATGGGCTCCGAAGCTGGGAGCTTTTCCACTTCACTGCACCTTTTGTTGGAATGGCTCTGTTTCTGCAAATGAAATCAATCCATACATACTGTCTTCATGAACTACGTGTCTCACAGGGGTGGGGAAGAGACACAATAGCTGCATCTTACAGGGTTGGGGGGTTTTTTTGTGCCTTTGTTTTTTTGGGAAAAAAAAAACCAAAAAAAAACCACAAAAAAAACCCAGTATGGGCTCAGGGTGGAACATTTAACTGTTAAAAACTTTTGAGAGCCTCTGCTGTGGATGGAAGGCGAAGTGCTTTAATTCCCCATTCTGTATACACTTCAGTACATGGTTGGGTTCTTTCTGAATGCAGAAGGCAACAGCAGAATGTCACAGCACAAAGCAAAAGAGATTTAGGGCAGCCAAAGAAATACAGCAGTTAAGAGTAGAGCAATTTTTCCACTGGGAGCTGGTTTCCTGGTTGCCTGCCAACCCAGTCAATCACACTGCCTACCCAGAGCCCAGTCAGCCTGTGAAAAAGGGAAGAGGAATGAAATACAAAAAGGAATTGAGAATTTAATGGGGAAAAAAAATACTACAATTATTGAATACTACAATATTCAATTAAAATACTACAATTAATATATTGCTAGCAAGACAAGACTCCAGAAGAATAAAATAATAGGTGAGCTTAAAGGACGTAATACTGAATGCTGCATAGATAAAAACACGGAGATTATCACGTATCTGGAGTCAAAGGGAGGGTTACACAACTCCTCCCATTCCTCAGAACAGAGGAAATGACTGACTGTTGGCTGTACCGACAAGGAAGTCAGCACCATTAGCACACAGCAACACAGAATCACAATGTCAGGGATTGGAAGGGACCTCAAGAGATCATCTAGGCTAATCCAATCCCCCTGCCAGAGCAGGAACATCTAGACCAGGTCACAAACACAATTCATAGTTAAGTAAAAATGGTAAGAGGCAAATGAGACAAAGAAAGATCCAGTAACCAGCTGTAGCTGATTTTTTTTCAGTAGATTTTCCGGAGAGTCTTTGCTATATCCTGACTATTGCTACAGTATCAGTATTCCCACTGCAGCAGCAGCCAAGTTGCCAGCTCTAATCAGATCTTTAATGAGCTCTTACCTGCTCGGAGCAATTGAGTTTGTGAGAAAGTGCCACCAGCTTTGCCTCCGAGGTGCTGCAGAGGGCACAGCCATCACCCTCCATGGCTACACTGTTCACCACCACAAAGCTGGAAAACACCGGGGAAGAGAAGGGAGGTGGGAAGGACAGGAAAAAGCTTTTGCTTTTTATGCACGTCTGTGGGATAAACTTCATTTTACGAAAACCCAAGTCTCCCAAAGCTGGACACAGCTCAACAGAACAGTAGAAAGTGACAGCTTCCAAAATCACCTGCTGTGAATCCTCTTGGGAGTACCCACACCGTAGCTGTTTATCTCATCATCAGTTGTTGATTAGACTGCACAATATGCTGGGTTTCATGCTTACACTTCAAAATTGTTCTTATACTACATCAGGTACTTAAGTGGTATTCTTTTAGTGGAATGTTAGAAACCCACTAAGCTGAATTCTGAAGGAAAGGAGAACCTGCTTCTCTCCACACACACATTTCAGACCCCAGAGACATCATTTTAGAGATTAGATTTCTTCAGAACAACTGAAAAGCAGAACAACCCTGCATTTGGCCAGCTACTCTCAGTGTACTTAGTTTCATGCTCTGTGCTCTCTCATACAGAAAAAAAAAAGAGATTTCCCTGTAGATTTCAACTCAACTTTGAACTTCTGGCATAAGACTCACACCTGTTTAGTCCCTCATTCAGATATATCCCCAGTTCAGTTCAGCATATTTTACAGACATAAATGAGCCAAAAGCCTCCACTTAAGATGATAATGGTCAAACTAAAAGAAAATTAATTCTATTTTATAAAATTAAGCTGGTTTTATATCATAGATTGTTTATAAAATACTTTATTAAGGAACATTTCATGAATCATGCAGCTTGGTTCCGTCAATGAATATGACAAAAGACACACTGTCTGCAACAGCAAGCAAGAATTTTCCTATTTTATCAAAGGAGAGGTGGAGAGATTCCTTAATGATTTTTTTTTTAAACAGCTGAAATATATAACTAGGGGACATGCATAATAAACACTAGCACTATACTGCGTACTCATGAAGCTGATAAAAAAAGACCTTAGGAAAAAAATGAAAGAAAAAGACATTCTATTTTTTAGACCAG
The DNA here is from genome assembly GCA_013400935.1 of Turnix velox. Classification (NCBI taxonomy): domain Eukaryota; kingdom Metazoa; phylum Chordata; class Aves; order Charadriiformes; family Turnicidae; genus Turnix; species Turnix velox. Next base: position 191,287 of record VZTY01006115.1, read on the forward strand.
TTGAGAGCATGTTTGCTTAATTAAGGGACCCAGTGTAAGCCTGCAGCTTTGGAATTCTGTATTTGCACGGATGATTATAACCTGGGCCCAGTGCAGAGCAGTAGCAGGTCTTCCTTCATTTATCTGAGGTTTAAATGCCTTTTCCCCTCCCTGCTATTGCTTTCCATCGTTGGACTCCTACACGGTATTAGAAGGGCAATGGGAAGACAACTGCAGCCACTGGCACACAAGTCTAAGCACAAAGTCTTTACCAAGGTCTCTCGAAAAGGGCTACTCTCAGTCTAAAGCAGCTCATGTGTTATTACTCCACCCAGTGGAAAAGCGATGGACCAGCAACTGCTGCCTTCTCTAATTCCTCAAGCAAGAGTTAAGTTCTGTACACTAAAAAAGTTACTACAATTAACGAAACTCCTGACTCGTAAGCACACAGGGGGGTTTGTTTGTGTTTCTTTACTGAATCCTATTCTTCCCCTATGTTTACAGCCATGGGTCATTACCAGCTGGAAGGAAGTAAAAAGGCAAATCAAGGGAACACAATTCTGATTCTACAGTACTTTTCCATTTAAAAGGAAATAGCTGCAATTTACCTGGCTCAAAGCAGAGCTTCTGCTCCATAACGAAATTACAGGGTTGTACAAAGTGTTTGATGTTTAATGCAGCAAAAGCTAGATACAAAGTTTTTGAGGAAAAAAAAAAAGAATAAAAGAGTCTCTTAAGCATTCCCATCTGCTTCTTCAGAAATTCCACTTGCAGATCTCATTTTCCATTCCTCAGGTCTGCTACTTCAGTAATCACTACTCTAAGCATTGGGAAATAAATAAATAAATATACTCACTTTATTCCTTTTCGAGTTATTAGCTTTCCAGATGTAAAGTTGAAAACCTTTTCAAATCGCTTTACTTTGTAAGCAGTCATTCTGTGCCACAGAAATACAAGAGAGGTAAGAAACCGGCATTGTAAATCACCTGACAAAGTTGCTTTTCAGTCTGCAGAGTCCACTCATGTGGGCTGCTACTCCATTATCTACAAAATGTATTTGTTCAGCCAACTCATGGAGATGCTTTGACACCCACAGCGTGCTGTCCCAGTCACACCAGGGGAAGAACTGCCATCCTACACAGGTACAGCAGAGCGAGGGCACCTGTGCTTGACTACAATGAGGTGATGGGAAAGGGAACATACTCAGATGAGAGGTTTGACACCAGGAAAAGCAGCTTCAAGATTTCTCTGTCAGTGCAGAGAGACAGGTAGGAACAATTTCACACATGCTCAGAGAATCATAGAATGGTTTGGGTTGGAAGGGACCTTAATGATCATCTCGTTCCAACTCCCCTGCCATGGGCAGGGACACCTCATCCAAAGTGATATGTCAGCTCAAACCCCAAAATCCCATCCAGAGCACTGGTAAACTCGCAGAGTTTTCCAAGAGCTGGATACTGGGAGCATCCTATAGGAAATGGCCTCCAGCCAGGAGAGAACATCTCTCCTTGAAGACCTCTAGTGCTACTGCTCAAACATAACCTGAAAACTGCTCTAAAATACATTCTTGTGGTGCATTGTGCACCTTATAAGACCTTGCTCTAGAGGACAATCCCTTCTAATATGGCTCTGTATAAGCACACAGGTCACTGAACAGTTACTGCCCATGTGCCAACACTTACTCTCAGCACTTCTATACTTCTTTCAGCAACAAGACTTACTCATAGTGAAATCCAATGTCGTGATTCCCAACAATAACCACTAACTCAGTAGAAACTGGATGTTTAAACATTTTCCAAAATCTCCTGACATCATCTGCCCAAGCCTGCATGAAAAAGAAAATTTAAAAAAAAATTTAAAAAAAAGCCCCAACAACAACAAATCGAGAAGTTAATGCTGTTCCACATTATGGAAGGGGATAACTAGCATAGAATGCAGTAGCACACACTGAAGAGGTTTATAGCTTTTATAAGTTTCAGAAGAGGTTTTAGCTTTTATAAGTTTCAGAAGAAAGAAGATAAGTGAAAACACACTATAAAAAATGAAGGGAAATCCCACCACTTCAACTCATATCTAAACCACTAGAAACTTCTACCTGCAGTAATATTAAACAAAGCCTACCACACCTACTTTTTTTTTCCACCATCCATTTCCTTTATGAAGCTCTCATTTACTTTTTTAAAAATAAGATGATGTCATACCTGAGGTAAGCTCCACTTTCCTTCGTCAAAGACATCTCCCAGAATAAAAACAATATCTGGCTGCAGTAACTGTAAGGCAGCTTGGAAAGATCTCTCCATTTGCCATTCCCTGAAAGGAAAACACATCTCCAGCCATCACTGCCTAACTATGGGATCCTCAGGCCTGAGCACACAGAGGCAGCCTGGCAGTAGCAAGAAGGCTCCAACACACTGAAAATGCTAAAATGTGAAATTCTAACTAGTCAGAAATCTGATTTAAGTACAGTAGGTGCATCTCACCTAGAGGGTAATTCCACCAAAATACAATCATAAGGAATTCATGTAAGAAGCAACACTAATTTGTTTATTTTTATTCACTACAATTCCATTAAATTCCAATATTCTGGTTTTTTGGAGGACTAAAAGGAACACAGCTTTGTGGAGCAGCCACAGAATTGGATTCTCTTTATTTAGAAATGTGATCTTGCCTGATTCTACTACAGAGCCAAATTTCTACCAGCTTCTTCTCCCCTGCAGCTAAAGGTATTAACTATTGAGACATCCAAGTTAATTGCCGCATTTTCAAGGCATCCTATAAAAGTTACACCCTGGAAAAGACCATCTAATCCACCTAAAATGTTCAGGCAGCTACACCCACACATTATTAGAACATTCAAAACTGTATTGTCCCATTAAGTCCTGCTCATTAAACTCTCATTATTGGTTTACCATCCAGCACGCAACCAGAGAGGGTAGTCAGAGGCAGCTCATGTGTTTCTTACAAGTACTGCAACATTGATCAACATCCATTCAATTAGCTATTACTAAAAACTCTAAAGCCAAGACAGAGATTATCCAAAAAAATTATTACCTTCTTAGTTTATCCAGCCAATGCCCTTTGATTTCACCAAGGAGGTGAGTATCAGCTAATATCATGGCCTTTAGGACTGAAGCTGAAGTCTCTTTTTCACTCACGTGAGCTCCACCTTTCACTTCTGGCCATCGGCATTGAAAAATTACTACATAATAAATTAAAAATTCACAATATATTAACACCGAGGTGACATAGCACACAAGTTTCAGCAGGAAGCAGAGTCGCCTCTTCAAGGGAAGACCCTTCACAGAAACCGAGCTAGAACTTCGCATTGCAGTGTCAGCATCAGACTCCTTCCCAATGGCTCAGCTCTCCTCTCCCAGGTGAGAGCAGTGGGGGCTAACAGTCAAAGAACCTCATTGCACTGATATGAAGTGCAAAAAACCCTGCAGAGAGAGTACAAAATAAAATATTAATTAAGCCAGAATTCCCTGCGAAAAGCTACCCTGTAAAGCTTACAGTGATTAGCTTCCTCTCACCTTCTGAAAGGTTTGGAAACGTGTAATCAACCTAAAACGCAACGTTGGGCTTTTCCTTCAGATGCACTTGTACAAGGTGCAGACAGCCATGCTTCTGAGCCTAGTATGGTCCTCCATCCTACCAGGAACCAGGAAACCAGTTTAAAGCTAGCTGAGATCTTGGCACATGATGAGTTGGGTCTTTTTTGGTTTGTTTTTTTTTTTTCTACTGCTGTTCAAGGCAAGCTCTGTCTTTATGCATCCTTGACCCCCACTCAGTTTTTTCACGGTATAGTTTGGAAAAAAGTATAGAAGGGAATTCAATAGAATTACAGGATGTCAGGGATTGGAAGGGACCTCAAGAGAACATCTAGTTCAATCTCCCTGCTGGAGCAAACACACCTAGATCAGGTCACACAGGAAGGTGTCCAGGAGGGTTTTCAATATCACCAGAGAAGGAGCCTCCAAAACTTCTCTGGGCAGCCTGTTCCAGTGTTCTGTCACCCTTTCAGTGAAAAAGTTCTTCCTCACATTTCTGTGGAACCTCCTGTGTTCCAGCTTGCACCCATTAACCCTTGTCCTTGACCTTGGAAGTCACTGAGAAGAGCCTGGCTCCATCCTCCTGACATTCACCCTTTACATATTTCTAAACATTACCGAGGTCACCCCTCAGTCTCGTCTTCTTCAAGCTAAAGAGACTTGTCTCCATCAGCCTTTCCTTGTAAGGAAATTGCTTCAATCCCTTAGTTATCTTCGTGGCTCCGTGCTGGATTGTCTCAAGCAGTTCCCTGTCCTTCCTGTCCACTGTAATGCAAGAACTTTGCAGAGCAAGTCACATCCAATGACTTCACCAAAGCAGTGCAGTTAGAGCACTAATCCAAAACAAATGCCTTCAGGCTGACAAGCCACAATTGTACCAGGGCTCACTGACTGTTTCACTTGTTTACAGGCATTTAACCAGTACCCATTATTCCTGGTGAAAATAGTCGTGTTACTTCTGCAGAAATTTCTGCCTATAAGAAGCAAGTTTCCTAGCTGAAAGAGATATCAGCCTTACTTTCACACAAAATCACTCAGGTTCTATGTGCAGATTCTTGGAGTTTCAGGCTGAAGAATGCTGAATGTTTGAAAGACACAATTTTAAAGTCAGAGAGTAGCAGGGTCACAGTAAAAGGGACTGCAGGAGAGACATTAGCTCACATGCACATAACCAAACTTCTAAAGAAGTACACAAATAAAAGTCATGTCCCTGCCCAAATTCTGCTTTCTATAGAAGCAATATTCTAACACAGGACTAAGATGTCACAAGACTAAGGCTGAGAGAGATGCGGCTGTTCAGCCTGGAGAAGAGAAGGCTCCAAGGACACCTCATAGCAGCCTCCCAGTACGTGAAAAGGCCCTACAGGGAAGCTGGGGAGGGATAATAGGACAAGAGGCAACAGTTTTAAACTAGAGCAGGTTTAGGTTAGACACTAGGAAGAAATTCTTCACCATGATGGTGGTGAGATACTGAAACAGGTTGCTCAGAGAGGTGGTAGAGGCTCAATTCGTAAAAGACACTCAAGGCCAGGCTTGATGAGGCTCTGAGCAACCCAATCTAGTGCAGGATGTCCCTGCTCACTGTAGGGGAGTTAGACCAGATGGCCTCTGAATGTCCCTACCAACTCAACACGGTCTATGATTCTAAGATCCAGAATGTTAGTAGTTACTGAACATAGTACTCAGTAGCCAATGTCCACATAGAATCATAGAATAGAATCATAGAATAGTTTGGGTTGGAAGGGACCTTAAAGACTATCGAGTTCCAACCCCCCTGCCATAGGCAGGGACACCTCCCACTAGATCAGGCTGCTCAGTGCCATGTCCAGCCTGGTCTTGAACACCTCCAGAGAGGGGGCATCCACGACCTCTCTGCATCTCACCACCCTCACAGTAAAGAGATTCTTATATACTGCCTAGATCTACCCTCTTCCAACTTACATCCATTAATCCTAGTTCTGCCAACTTGTACCCTATTAAAAAGGTCCTATCCTCTCATTTCAGAGCAGGCCATAGAGGGGAAAAAATTGTTTTTGTAGTGGACCATTGTAGTAAACTTCAGAAGTCCCCATCTCCTACGAAGATGTTAAATAGCATAGATGTTAAATGAGCAAGCGGAAAGCACCGTGTATAATAAATACACATTCCTCTTCAGTCTGTGTAGTAATTCTCAACTACTTTTCGTAGCTGGTGAGAACTGCGCTAACTAAATCTGGCTAGAACTGCAAATGCTATTATTTTTGTATAAACAGACCCTGAAATATTAGGAACTAGGAGAAAATTACAAAACCACATAAAGTTAGCATATCTTTTCTAAAATCTTGATCCCACTTACGTGCAGAACATAGAAAAAGTCTTAAATTGCTTTTACTGCCCTATGGCCTGGCCCATTTGGTTGATGCCTTATGGAAATAAAAAAACTGGCATGAGATTGTTATTTTTCAATCAATCCCTCTACTTGATCATAAGGGTGGCTATTAAGCCACTTATTTTCAAAGATGAGCTGCTCATATCACCACTACAAAGTGGTTAGTCAAGACAAAGAATCATTCATCTGTATCATGCAAGTTTCCCAATATGCATTATTTAATGCTAGCATGACTAATATTTAATTGCATACAATTCAGTTCTCTCCAAACTCAGTTTAGCAGGAGAAAGCCACTGGCCAGACGTCACAGTTTCACAATACAGAGGAACTACACAGAAAAAACTTATTAACTTGTTTAATATTAAATCTCATCTGCACTTTAACTAGAGATAAAAATCAATGAGATCTTGTGCATACACTTCACAATAAGGTAGGATTAAAGCAGAAGCATCTCTTCTACAGGGGCAAGACAGTTAAGCTCTGAACTGCAAGCACTCAAATTCACGTAGCCTTACCCTGCACAAACAGCACCCACCCCAGAACTTGGAAGAAAAGTTGGTGGTCCCAAATAGTCTCCTCTTCCAACAAAAAGAGTACAATTAGAACAGAAAATGCCAAAAAGTTGTTTAACTTCCAATAGGAATGTAAAAAAAAATAGCATAAAACCAAGTAACTCTGAGACTCTTCTTATTCACAGCCTACACAAAGCTTAAAACAAACAAAGCCTGTCATTTTGCTATCAATATCTCTGCTTTCTCTAGAACCTTTTCATTATAGTATTTTTTCATGCAGCACATTTCTTTGGAAGCTGTTCAAACAGCTTCAGAGCTGCAATGAGAAAAAAGCCAGTGCTACAGAGCAGGGAAAATAAATAAATAAAATCAGATCTTCAGAAGTAAAATGTTCTCATCAAACGCACGTATAAAAAAACAACATCCAAATCCAAAAAGCTGCAATTACTAGAAAACCTGAAGTCACAAAAAGCAACTTGCACAATCAAAACCACAAACTGAGCTGATAATTTCTACACAGATTCCCTGTCCTGGCCCTTCTGCTGCTGGCTATTACTATTTTGGGATTTGTGCCACAGATGTGGATGGAAGATGCCAGAGGTGTCCCATCTGCACCCTACCTTCATAGCTTTCTTGAAGGCGAAAGAAAATGAGGAAAGGGGGAAAAAAAAAAAGGAATGTGTAACAAAATCAGTGATGGAGAATGAGTGAACGCCAGCTACTGGCTGACAGAAATCCCTGCCACCTGCCAGCCCACGGCTGCTCACATTCCAACTTGTTTACTCAGAACTGCAGCTACACATTTCCATGCACCAAAGTAAAAGCTGCTTATCTAGAAACCAGGCACATTGGGTAATAACCTCAACTCCACACACAAATGAGTACTCAAGGATTGGAGAGCTACGCCAAAGCAATCCATCCTCTCCCACCTGACGCAGAGGTCAGAAATAAGGCTGTCAGACTGCACACACACTGCAAGATGGAGCTGTGGTTCAACATGTTGTGGTACAACACCCTTCCCGGTGTGGCTGGTAAGACTAGACTAGAATCTGATTTCTTACTAAAGCTAAAGGATCTCAGCTATGTAAAAAGATCAAAAGACTTCTCGCTGTTTCTTGTTACAAAGAGATGGGAGGTGTCCATTGCAAAACTGATGTTTAAAAGCTTACTGTGAAGGTCAGATCAGTATTTTCACCACATTAATGATTTTCAATTGTTTGGGCAAAGAACACGGTCTGCAATGGAAAATTCACATCTTCAGTAGCCAGCAAACAGCAAAATTCTGCTGGTCATGACAATTCCAGACTCAGTCAACGTAAACATTCTTTAGGAAGGTAACAGATAGCCGTGAACTTCTCCCCATCCTGCACAACACTTAAAAATCAGCCTGAAGACAGAGACAAAATTTCGGATTCATGTGATGTCACCGAAGTATAAATGTACTAGCAGCATAGCTTTACACCTTAAAACTGCAGGAAAAAAAAATGCTCAAGTGACTAGCTCTCATGGAGGGAAAAAAAAAATCCTCAAAGTTTAATGTTTTCCTTCTACAACACTAATGTTTATTTTGCTTACTAAAGTGCAAAAATGTATCTAATATTTGTTAAATACTTCCACATACATGCTATTCTTCCTATTTGCATCTGTCAAGTTTATCAGCATCACAAATTTTCATCACTCCTCTTCTTCTGCTCTTTCCCATTCCTGTCCAGAGCATTACCCAGCTTTAATTTACAAGAAAGGAGAGAATGCAACAAAGGAAACCTGACATAATGACCTACGGCCAGAGTTTCACCCTCTCTTTTAACTTAGAGAATATTTAACTCTGAACATCAAACATGTAATTCTGAAGACTGCATATGCTTTGAGACCAATTTATTTATTAATTTACAACTACATTAAGCTGTTCTACCAAACCAAGTGGCACTGAAGAGTCCTAATTCTTGTTCTATCCCTAATGAGCACAGAAGTATTTTTATTATGCCAAAGTAGTATTAGGTTATAAACAAAGTTACAATTTCTGACCATGTGATATAGTTTTCACTCGGTTCTCCCATCACAATGCCAAAAGGTATAATTTACAACTTACAGATAAATACGTTTCTATGATACATCAGACTTTTGTGAAATGTTGTTACAGCAAGCACAAAATCTCACCTCCACAAGGTACACCTAGAACCAGGAGATGACATTCCAGGTTCTCTCTCTGAAGCAGTGTGACATTCCTACCTCATGAACTGTGTATTCCAGTTTTCTTCCAGCAATTCAAATACCAGAGTTCCTCAGATATCTCACTCTCCCATCAGATACGTTTCTGATGAATTCCTTTTTTGATACCGCAAGACAACTATGACCCATCTCTCCAAATACACACTCTTGGCACACTTCTAAACCTTAAACCTTTCCTTCATCCTCAAACTTTAACCTGTTGTTAAAGAGAAACTCTACAAGCAGGGCTTTCAGCATTTCTCCTTGAAGAAATATTTTTGTAATAATTTAATGACAGAATTATTTTCTGTCAGAATTGGCACATCCTTGGGGCTGAAATCCATAAATCTGCCAAGTTTACACATCTACTTTGATTTTATGTACTTTACAGAAAAGGATAAACTGGGAAATTCTTCAAATTGAAACACAAAGATTTTAGCATATTCTCATAAACACCCACAGCCACTACTGCAATTAATGTATCTTACAAGTGTGAAAGAGAGAGGTTTCAAAGTTATACAGATCATACTTTATTTTTAAAAAGCATATTAACAAAAATCAAAGGCACAAGGCACAAAAGCATTACAGAGCATATCATGTCATAATGAGGTCATATTATTGAATCCATCATATTATCAAAAAGTGGCACCATGTAAGTATGGAAGGTTTTAATACTACAGTAATTATATAAAAAATGTGGAAAATCTACTTGCCCTTAAATTAATCAGTAGTTATACGTGTGCTGTAAAAGGAATTCCATACATTTCACTTATTTGTTTCAAGCACTTCTCATACTCATTATTCAGTTTCACAGATTCCTGTACTGCACGCTTTAGATCTTCTACCTCTTCAAAAAACTCCTAGAAAAACCCAAAAAACATTAACCTTTGAGCTTCTTTCAGAAACATTCTCAGTACTAGCTAGTCAGCAGTTCAATTGTTCCCAAGTTCAAAGACAATTTCTATACTTCTATTAATATATGGTTGAGTTGTGTAAACACGGCTACAGTGAGATATAGCAACCCTCTATAACCTTAAGTAAAAAAATAAAAGCTTTGCCCTGAACACAAAATTCACAGAAGAAAAAGAGAAGATATGTAAGAGTCTTAAACACAAACTAATAAGAAAGTTGAATTAAGAGAAGAAAAAAAAAAAGAAATGTTGACTTATCAAAAAGCTACAAAATGACATTCCAAAACTACAAGGGAATAATGTGAAATTAATATGTGCAAAACCACAGCTGCACAGGCTGAAGCCAGCCAGTAGCTGATAACACACTCATAACTTTGAAGAACTGAAAGTGGCAAGTTTATTAAAATAATTTTAAAAAATAAATCAAGCAAGGAGAGAGATGAGGAGAGTAAGCTATGGGGGGATGAACTTAGCATTTGAAGATCACAGGACTAAACAGTCTAAGATGGAAAAAACAGATACCGTATTTAGTCCTAAAAAGACATACATTTAGACTTTAACTTCTTTGTAAACTGCTAGCATCCATTTTGAATTTAAGTACAACCACATCTTGTTAACAAATGTCCCATTTCAAAATAGGAGTCTATTATTTATGACTGCACTATTTTAAAAGGTTTGATTTTTGTATTCTAAAGGACAAGATCCATGATGCATTAAACTATGATGCCTGAAATGGGCAACGTTATCCACTTGGCTCAATTGGGTCAGATAAAAGGAAGTGCAAAAAAGCAATACGTAAGGTTCCACAGAACTTAGAGACAGTCCAATAAGAAAGCCATAAAGAAAAGTCCTGTTCAATGCCAACCTTAATGCCAACCTACATGGCTTCACTTTTTCATATTGATCCTTTTGCAATTATACAGTCCCAGAATGCATAATTTAGCAAGTAGTTCTAGCTATACCTAATTCAACTAGAACGCAAATTCAGCTTCAAAGAAATAAATTTAATTTATTAAAAATACCAGTAGCCCTTAGCTTAAATTGAACTGTGTTTTGTTCAGTTCCCTCAACATAAGCCTATTGAGCAATTCACATCTTTCTTAATAGAATTCAGAAGTTGTTGGGAAACAGAGACAATAAGTACAATTTAATCACCCAAGACTTAATTTCACCAACCTTGGAAAGTCCCATCTACTGGGTAACACTGCACCTACATCCAGCTCTATCTGATATATTCTCCTGCCTTTGCTGACTTTTTAATTAATACCTTCTTCATGTTAAATATCATGTGTCTTAAAATTACCTAAAAAAGGCTCACTGATAAAAAGCTATAATCTCAGATTTACATATTTCTCCTGAAAGATGAAACTTTCAGCCACGAGTTGTCCCTAACTCCCAAATGTGGGGGTCTAGGACTCATCCAGGCTAAATGTTCTGCAAGTTGCATACCTAATGCACTCTCACCATGTTTTGCTGGTACACGTGTAATAAAAGCCAGCATAATGTTATTTACCATGGGAGAAAAGATTGCAAGATAAGAAATTAGAATATCAGGAAAAAAAAAACATATTGAAGAATAAGCAAAAGACAATTTAAACAAGTGTCTTGTCAAAACTAAACAAAATCTTGTATCAGTACATTAAAATGTGTCCCCTATAGGTAGACAATTCTTCATCTTCTCTTACAATTTCAAGAATTCATAAATTTTCACACTTTCACTTTCTACACCTATCATGAAAACCTGGAAGTCCACCTCTGTGTCCCCTTTCATGTTAGGGTTCTGTCAGAGGTGTAGTTTGATACATTTAAGGTCAAGAAAAAATAGCTTTTTTCCTCACTGACATCATGAAACAACTGAAACAAAGAAATGGTTTTATTACTTTGTAAATCTATTTAGGAATTAACACTGTTATCAACAGCTACAATTTTAATATCATAACACCAATAATCTCTCATGAAGTAAAGCAAATTGCCCAAATAGAAAAAAAAATTGACTGCTGTTTAAAATAAATAAAATTGCATTACTCTTCTTCCTTAGCCAAGCAGTATTGTAGGATATTAATGTTTCAAGGCATCACTCATATCTATTTCTTTCTTAGAATGCTATAAATTGATTTTTTTTTTAATTTTGCTTGATAACAGCATATGTGCAGCCTAAAGATAAGTTTCAGTTCAGGCAGAAAAGTTAGTTTGCTAAAAATCACCTATTCTTAAACTTATCCTAAAATAAATTACCTTGTCTAATCCTGCTAGTTCATTTTTTAGTGCTTTCTTTTCTGCAGACAACTTTTCATTTTCTTTCTTCAGCCTTTTAATCTCCTTCAACAATAGCTCTATATTCAAATAAAAAAAAAGTATATAGACTTCAACCATTACAGTCAACCTCCCCCGCATATGAATCATATTACAGCTAAAGAGCTGCCCACGTTTTGTGATATTAGAAAATTATGGTTCAGCTTTTTTAAGTACCTTTTTCATACAGCGATTTCTTCTTAAGAATCATCCCAGCACACTCCCAGGTACTATGCAAGATAACAGGATCTGCCAACTGGGTAATTTGAATCAGCCATATTCTTAAGAGCATGGAATTATTTTACTTTAAAATCCACAAAACATGCACTGCATGCCTTGATTGCCTTCTTCTGACTTACAAGAGGTTCACATTAGCCCTCACTGACAGCACTCTTCCTGAAAACTACACCTACGTTGTGTGATCTCTGCAGTCTCTTCTCCTTACGCTATGAAGTGAAAAAGGATTGTACCTTAACTTGTACGTTTACTTATAAGAAAGAATATGCTGAAATCAGTATTGCCTGGGTTTGTCCCAAATTTTAAGGCTAAAAACAAGGTCTTTCGTGTATCAGAGTCTGAAAAATCAAAGACTGGAGCAGTAAACACTAAGAGATCTGCATAGATACAGCTGACTGGAATAAATAATAAAAAGCACTAAATACAGCCATGCACTCCCACCCACGGTTACACCAATCAGAAACAGATAAAATCTGCACAAACTTATTTTTATCACTGGATCCAGAGACAGAACACTGTTATACCACATCTATATAATCAGTTTTCAAAGACAAAAAACAATTTAATTACTGCTGGTTGAAATAGAAGAAATAACCTAGAACATGCCTTTGGATCAGAAGTGAAATGCATCCCCTGTAATGGACATACTGGAAGAAACATCAGAATCAACTATCCCATTACCTAAATATTCACTGCTCCAGGAGTCCTTTTTAGATGCGCTCCTGCAAGATGCTCCTTCTCCCTGAGGGATTTGACTTCTTTTTCCAGAACCAGCACTAGTTTTCCAGGAAACCTGTTTGCATTCCAATTTCTGAATTCTCTGCTTCTGTTCTTGAAGACTGAGCTCTAGCTCATGAATTTTAATCTGTTGAGAAACTACTGTTTTTTAAAAATGTATAGAACAAACAGTTCAACTGGAAACGCATCCTTGAATGCAAACCTAGAGCTTTCAATTGCTGACTTAAAACTACATTCATTCAAAGTGTCTGAAGGGAGGAAAAAAAAATACACCAAGTTTTGCATATATTAAAAGTGTTTCTAAAAATGTCTGTTACTGAGCACATGTTCTCAAGACAGTATAAATGTACACACACAGATACTAAAGCTTTCTGTACAATTAAGCATATTTTTATGGCAGAAATAGCCATCTATTGAGAAAAAGTACATGTAAGCCAAATCATTATGAATAGCAATTTACAGTCAAATAAAAATAAATCAAAACACATGTTCCAGACTCCTGTGAGGGAACTAGCTAGACCAGTAAACTGTAATTTTTGATCAATGCCTAAAAAGACCATACCCTCTTAAAGATTCTTAAACCACTCCTGGCACAGCAAGCCAAAAGATCTTGCTACCTGGCAGAAGACTATTTGCCTTCATTTGGTGAGCTTACTGATGGATTTCTGAAATTAATCAGTCCATGACACATATGAAAAATCACCAGGGCTGGTGCAAGAGAGGCTGGATGGAGGAGTAGGTAGGTAAGAAAAGAAAAAAGCAAGAAAAGAAAGAAACGGCTTCCAGTTAGAGACAAAGTGACAGAGCTAATTTTCAAAGGGAACTATAAACTACTTTCCATTGTCTCAATGACAATGGAAAAGAAAAAGAGAGTATAGACAAACACAGCTGCATTTTACAATTGTACGAATCACTTTCCAGTCTCCCTAAAAGCTCATGTTTGGCTATTTGATACCACCTCCTACAAATTCTACTTACAGTGAGATTTTTAATTTCTTCACTTCGCTCCTGGTTTGTTTTGATCTCTTTAAAATAACGTTTCTGTAGCTCATTATACATCTGAAGTAGTCTAAAACAGAAGAAATTCATAAATTGCAATAAAATATGAACGCCAGCAGAACACGCACAATTTCTGCTAAAGCCATTATGATAAAAGCATTACATAAACCCCAGAGACATCACTTGCAGCTGTACTGTAGAGACTTGTAAGATACTTCAGATGAAGCGTGAGCAATAACACAACCAGGAAAAACAGCAAAACCAGTATTGTCTGTGTTTGTTCCAAATTCTAAGGCTAAAAACAAGGTCTTTTGTGTATCAGAGTCTGAAAAATCAAAGACTGGAGCTGTAAACACCAAGAGATCAGCATAGATCTGTATTGGTGGCAACAAATCCCTTTTGCTCAGCCAGACTAAGGACCCCGTTGTTTTTGTCCAGCCCACATGGCCATGCTCTAGATAAACCTCAGTACAAACAACTTTTTGATGGAAGATCTATATACCAGCAAAGGAGCGTGACGAGTTTGCATCATGTCACATAGATCATTCCTCCACCCATCAGCACAAGAGGAATAGCAATAGAGCACTTCTAAAGGACATAAAAAAGTCTGTCCAGAAATTAGTCTCATGCCACCCATGATGAGGACGCAAGAGGCAGCATGCCCAGCTTTCCATGTCACACTCAAGCAACCCTGGCCAGATCACCTGGAGACATACACTTCAGTGCTTCCAAGGATGTAAGGGTATGAGTGCATGAAATCTGTGCGAAGATGAGTGCAAGTGGGAAAAGCCACTGTAAAGAAATCTTTATGAAAATTAGTGTAAGTGGAAAAAAAAAAATCGCTGTAAATGGAAGTCATGGGGTATTATCATTCCTTTTGATAATATCTTGTATTAAGTTCTGCTACACTCATTGCTTATCTCATAGCAGCCAATCTGCCTATAAGGCCTATAATATAAGTGATGAACAAGCAGGCATTTTTCTTATTTCATTAGGAATCCAAATAAGAGTCAGCAGTCATACAAAGTCATGACTGTGCACTGCAAGCAGGACGATATTAGCTCAGAATAACTCCATAAAATAACACACAATTTGATGACAGAAAAATTAATTAGTTTTCGTTTGAAATGTAAATAACCTTATTTTACACTGTTTTAAAATCCAAACGCCATTTTCCACAACAGTTAAGAAAATTCAACTGACTTAACCATAATAACCACCACATTCTACCCCAAAAAGAACATTTAATTCTCTGAAGAATCAGTTTCCATGAACTCACCTGACACTGTCACCCTCTAGATTAAGATCCTTCCTGTATCCACCCTTACGCAATAAATGGGCTTCTGTTTGAACTTGAACACTTAATTGAAACAAACACAGCAGCTTAATAAAATCAGTTTTTCTAATTTTAATTGTATCCAACAAAGCAAGTAAAAGGCTAAGTTACTTTTCAGTTTGATTGACAACAGCGGTTTCCACACAGATTCATAAATGCACCAAACTTAAACTTGAGGTTTATTGCAAAGTTACTTAAATCATGGCAGGACACTCTACAAAAAAGAAGGGCTACAGTTTCTTGTGTCCTAGGGTCTCAGTTTCCAAATTTTTTTAAACAGCACTGATGGAATTCAACCATATTATATCTGTGTGCAAAACAGTCTAAAACTCTTTGCAGTTGGACAGAGAGAGCATGTGTGCTAGTCTGGGGTATTGTTTATCAGTATTTTGATTGCTTGCGTTATAACAACAATTAATTTTTATTCAAGCTGCCCAAGATACCTTTTGTTCCTTTACACACCTCCAGCATTCTCCATTCCAACCACCCTCTTCACAGACAGCTTCTCAAAATATGCACAACACATAAGGCCCAGTTCATCCAAAGAGTAAAAAAGCAGTCCTGAAATACTGCACTTTTTAGACAAAAAGTAACATTTGGCAATTCTTACTCTCTGCTTGTGACACAGTCATGCATTAGCTGCTGCAGATGCAGTTTTCCTTGGATATGACCTAGATTCTTTTCTAGCTCCTTGTTTTTTATATGTAGTTTTTTCACCTTCTTAACTAACTGTTCATTTTCAACGTTAAGCTGAGAAGAAAGACAAGTGAAAAACAAAAAGCATGCATTAATTGGGCTGATAACATTTCAGATTAAAATTCTCTTGCAAAATTTTTACTATGTTTATCTTGTACTATTTAAATACATAAAGGAAAATGGCAGGAAAAATAACTTTAAAACTTCATGAAGAATTGTCAAAAACACAGCTTTTTTAACATATGTATTAAAGGCTTCTGACACTACTTCAAAATTAATTAGTGAACAATTAGTCAAACGTGTTCCAATTTATAAAAAATAAACCATGAAGGAACAAAACATATGAACTTTCATTGTACCCTATACATCAGCTCTGCAAATAAACTCTTTATTTGTGTTGTTATCTCCCCAAAACTGAACGGCTAAACTACAGCTGCATTAGTTGTATTCCTTGAACACACATTTGCTGAATCTCACATCACTATTCAATCACACCACCTCATCTGTGACTCAAATGCAACTAACTATACTAGAAGCATAAAAAGGTTTGGGTTGGAAGAGACCATGTAGTTCCAAACCCCCTGCCATGGCCAAGGACGACTCCCACTAAACCAGGTTGCTCAGAGCTTCAGCTAGCCTGGCCTTGAACACTTTCAAGGATGGGGCATCCACAACTTCCCTGGGCAATCTGTTCCAGTGCCCCACCGCTCTCAGAATAAAAAATTTCTTCCTGATATCCAATCTAAATCTATCCCTTTCCAGTTCGGAGCCATTACCTCTCGCCCTATCACTACATGCCCTCTTAAACGGCCTCTCACCATCTCCTGCCCTGACCTACAGGGTATTAAGCAAAGTTAATGTTGCCGACCGATACTCGGACAACGGAAGGAAAGCTAACAACAACGAACCGCGACTTCCCCTCCCGACTCTACAGGCGAGCACGGCTGAGCCCAGAGTCGCCGTAGCCGAGCAGCCCCTGGGCGCCCTCTCCAGGCCGGGCCTGAAGAAGCTTCCGTGGTGCAGCCGAGCACTGGGGAGTGCCCCAGAAGGGGACCGCACTCACTTGGAAGCACCTGTGGAGGGCGGGCAGGGCCATAGCAGTGGGCCCAGGGAATGCCCCGGAAAGAAGCGAGACCCTCTCGCCCCCCTTCAAACGCACCGGCCGCCCAGGGGCGACTGCACCGTGAAAGGCCCCGACAGAGGTACACTGCTCACTGCCTCTCGACAGCGCCCACCCCAAGCAGGCGCCACAGACACCGCAGCCCAAGCGGATAGGCTCAGAACAGTGGACGTCACAGGCCAGCGACTGGTTTCGGCGAAGGGCCCTGGCTACAGCGCTCTTCTGCTGTTGTCTGGGAAACGGGAGTAAGCGGCGCGTCGGCTCCGGGGCCTGCGGGAGCGAGGAGGCGCCGGCGGCGGCAGCCCCCGCTGGACAGGCCTCTTTCCACTCGGGAGCGACACGAACGGGGGTGCGATGCAGGCGGGGCCCAGAGGGGCGGCCGCCTGAGTAGCGAGCGGGACTGGCCTCCTGCGAGGAATGGCCGGCACCGGAGCTCGCCCGGCGTATTTGAAGTCTCCTGAGGCAGATATCTTCCAGGCGGTCCCACCCCAGGGCAAGCCCTGGGCAGCGGGTGTGGGCTATGGAATCAGCTTGACTGTGGCCGTGAGCCTTGGCCTCCGGGGCCAGCATAAAAACAGCCATTCTCAGAGTACCTCTCTTAATTTGACAGTTTTATTTACTGTTTTATTTTCGGCAGCTCAGAGAGCGTGCAGGATTGAGAATACAGGCGATCACAGATCTGCAGACACATCTATACATCAACACACATCAAGTTATGTGTGTCTACTAGATGCCACCTGACTGCAGAGCCTGGCCTTTTGATAGGAACCTGGGAAGAGAGGGGGGAGGTGACAGCAGCTCACTACTGCAGGCTGTGGGCCTGTGACTTAACCTAACACATGGTACAAGCCACTTTGCTCACATTAGACTGCAAGTGGGAACTGTAAATGTCATAAAATTAAGGGAGCAGGCAGGCACCTCTGTCTGAGGCACAACTCCAGCACCTCTCCTCCTCCATCATCAACTTGCATGAGCCCATCACCCATCTGGCCAACACCTTGCACTTGGCACAGAGGTCACAGTGTGAGGTAGAAGCCACCGTGCTGAGCTGAACATACACAAGATCCAAGCTGTGAGGCAGTTAACAATCTGAGAGTGCATGGGTGGGCACCATGTGTCTGCTGCCAAAAATCCTCTCTGTCAAGATCTCTGTATTGATTCCATTAATTACAGAAGCAGCAGCTAATGCCTGGGGCCCATGAAGAGTTACATTGTGTCTCAACAGCCTGGCAACAAAATTGCTACTTTAATCAGCAACTAACATTGATAAGTCAGCAACTAACATTGATAAGTCAGCAACTGACCATTCATAGTACAAAAACTAGGAAGTGTCTTATGAATGTCAGAGACTAGTATTTTATAGAGTGTGCAAGGCTAGCTAGGACTTACATTCCTATGATTCCCAGTATTTGATTTTGTTTTGTTTTGTTTTTTTTTTTAATACTCTGGATGAGGCAGAACAAAAAGAGGAGGAAGCACAGGTGGACTCATTCAGGGTCCCAGTAGGAACCAGAGAGGGCATGGAAAGGGCAGCACTTGGAGAACAAACTAGATATTTCAGAAGCAGGTATCTTGGGTAATTCTCAGATGTGAAATCTGCAGACCTGTTACCCTCACTCCTCTACAAACTCATTCTGGGCATGCTGCCATTCTTCTGCTTATCCAGGACTTGACAACTATGCTGCAGCTATGTACAGTTTCTAAGACCTAAATATTTTCAGAACTCAAGAATTGCAACCAGTAGAACATCTTTATTCTACAGATTAGAAAATGACACATAGAAAAATTTGGGAATGAGCTAACAGAGCTAAAACAAAAATAAGAATTCACAATTTCTGACCCAGAAACAGCCATACAGTCTCCCTCTGTCCTGCTTTTCCATGTCTGGCGCAAGAACTGAAGATAGATGGAGGAAGCAGGCAGGTTTTTCAACTATGGAGCCAAACCTGCAAGGAGTTTGTATAAGATTCAGATTTTTATCAAACGTGCTGATTCAACTGACACAAAGAAAAACCTTACTTGCATCTTCAGACTCTAAAGCTGAATCTCCTGTAGGTTTTATCATGCAAATTATGTTCAAACATTTTCAAAAGGGGTCATTGTTTTTGAGTGGCTCTATTTCAAAATAAGCATTGTAACACTGGATATCACATTTTGAAGCATCCAAAGACCAAAAGACAATGTTAGCTTATGTACAAACAGTTTATACAAATGATAAAATACTTTTGTGTACTTGATTAGAAAAAATGCTCATTTTCCAGAGGTAGGAAAAATACATGATTTTTCAAGAACTTGTCTGTGGCAGTAAGCTTATGAAACACCACTAAGAAATTGACTTTCCACTGTAAACAATTACAGCAGAAGCATTTCCTTACATTATTACTCAGTTGATTTGTTTAATATGTTCTTTTTTTGTTTGCAACTCATTTCATATAAACAAATCTATGTGCTGGCACATACTAATGAAAATGTCATTGACTCCAATGGTGTAGAGCCTGCTGCTTACTGCCAAATGGCAGGAATGTGGACCATAGCACTTTTTTTGAGCTACATGTGCACCAAAATAATTTATCTAATCTATGAGCACAAGATTACTTGCTAAAATGCTACATTAACTCCAAGCACAGCATTTTTCCTCACAAAGGGCAGTATCTGTCTTTTTAACCCTCAGAGACCTACTATCCTCATGAGAATTTCCAAACATTAACTTTCTAATGTGAGAATCTACATGCTTTTGTGAAAACACATAAAAATTTCATCTGTCCCAGATTAATCTCTCTCTTGTTCCATCCACCAGCTTTGCCAGCAACAACTGCTGAGTCCCTTTCAGGGCAAAAGATGGCAAGACTCATGTAGTCTTTCTGCCTGTTGTGTCTTTGGCACAATCAGGGCTGTCCATCTCACACACAAAAGCCAGTTGAAAAAATCATGGAACAATCTCAGACAAAATGGCCAACATAGGAAAAAGACCCTTTCTCCATCTTGTTTTGAGCTTCAGTCAGAAAGTAATAAATCCCTGAAACAGTGAAAAGCAGCTGACTTTCCTAAGTCTTTGCACAACCATGGTGGAGAGCTAAATGCAGAAGTTTGGAATTCAATTCTAAATATCAGTAGTTTTTTCATGTCAAGATGAAAAGCACAAAGGTATGATTTGATTTCAGATGGCTGTTTGAAGAATTAGAAATAAGAAATCTTTTCTCATAATATATAACAAGAGGAAATCAACTTAATCTGAAAGCAAAAGTAACCCAGAGCTAATACTTGTTAAATCAAATTGAGCTACAAGGCTCCCTGCCATAGCACACTGGCAGAAGATCTGTATCACCTTCAGTGATAGAGACAGAAAACTCAGGTTATACTACTACTTTGTTTTTGGGAAGGTATTTTTACTATTTTCAGTGGATAATGTTCAAAAAAACAATATTGTCACACATGTGGCAGAGACAGTCTGACACTTCTCCCTTCAAGGCCAGGGAAAAAGACCTTTACCATGTATTATTCTACACCCAAAGACATGGTCTAGGAAAAAGAAGTAACACCTTGTCCCCAGAACTCCCTCCAGGCAAGAAAAATATCTCTCAGTGAAGAATGAAAGGCATTTGCAGAACAGGAAAACTCTCACAGCCATTCCTCCTGTAGGGAAAATTTACCAGGATGACAGAGCCAGTCTGAAAATTCCAGAAAACACTGAAGGATGCAGTTTTACCAGCAGAGCTGTCCGACAGACCCTGAAGCCAAAAATCTCAGTTTTCACATTAATTATTCCCCAGGGCACATCCAAAGGGACAGTCCTGCACCACTGGTATGAGACTACCTTTTGGCTATTTTGTTGCAGGAGGGAAAATTGAAGAGTGTCCAAACAGCAATTCCTGGGCCATCTGAATGTAAAGAAGATAGAATATGACCATGCATGACAGAAAAGAAACATCTAATACACCAGTTAAAACAGTGAATTAATCAAGCATTGTGTCATTAATGAGTCATGAGTGGGCATTATGAAAAACAGTGCTGGTGTTAGTAATTCCTGTTTGTCTCTGATGAAGCAGAAGTGAGGTCAGCAAAGCTCTCAAAGAGAGTCTGACAAGAGGAGAGCATTTCCTTACAATTTACCTTCCCTTTTTGTACACCCAAAAGGCAAAACAAAAATCTGAGCCAAGCATCCTTTTATCAGCTGTAAAACCACTCACTGCAACAGTGACCATTGCACTAAATAACTACAACACTGCAGTAGTTTGCACAAACAAAATGCATGTCATCTAGATTACCTCAAAGGCAGACTCAAACTTCATTCCTTGTGAGGTACTGATAAAAGCTCCAGGGAAAAGGGCTAGAGACAGTAAACAACAATTTTATATGACTAATCCAATATAATCCTATGCTGTGTAAAAAGACCATCTGTGTGGATTCCCACTGAAGTGCTTTAATAACAGCACAGCAAGCTGCTGGCTGTCATACTGAGGAAATGCTCTTTCACACTCAGGCTAATAATTCCAAAAGATTACTTCCTTTCCTTCTCACCCCCCTCCCCCAAGTCTGCTTTTATTAAAGCTGTTAGGCACTTACTCTCCCATTAAATTCCCTATTAGTGGATCATCCATCAAAACCATGAAGTGACAAGGATCTACACTGGAAGACATCTGCAGATTTCATGTCGATGGCTGATGAGCTCCAGGGATCACCCTCCCTCTGCAAAAACTACAATCAATTTTACTGCACCACCGTAGCATGCAATTACTGTCAAAAAAGAGAATGGCAAGCTAAGGCTTATTAAAAGGTACAATTAAACCAATTTCATCAGCAGCAGATCCTCTCTGAGTGACCCTGCTTTCTTCACTGTAGTCTGAGCAGATGGAACAGGGATCTCCATGTGGCTGGCAAAGCAGCTGCACTGATGAACTCCATGCCACAGCTTGGGACAGGAAGCAAAGGAGATGGCCACCTCCAGCTGAGCCACACCTAAGTCAGTAAGGACTTAACACTCTGGGAGAGAAGGAAATCCATGACTACATTCTGTTTTCTGCTCTGAGGTCAGAGGGGAATAGGTTTTCCCTGCTGCTGAGCATTTGCTGTTCCAGAGAAGGAAGTTAGACCTCTACATCAGTCTCACTGAGGCACTCAGGCTGACAAAGCACCCAAGAAACACTAGTATTTCAGGTTCATCCAGGACGGGCCTATTCAAAGTGGATGAGATTAAACACGTGGCATGTGTGTAGGTTACAAAAGGCATGTGAGAGGAACTGGCTAGCCTTTGGGGTTATGAAAGATCAGAGGTTATGAAAGACCTTGGCAGTTATGAAAGATGAGCCAAGAGTCTGATCCAGCAACGCAGAGAGCAGCCTCGACCTGCTCTGAGGTGAATGGACAGACTTTCAAAGTCACTCACAGGAGGAAGCTCATGCTGCTTGGCAGGTCTAGGCTAAGGAAGACTTGTAAAAACTTATGAATGGTAGTAAGAAAAGTCATCACAGGTCAGGAGAAAGATGAACAGTGAAAAAAAAGCCATTACCATCTGTTTATAGGCCTTACAGGCAACTGTATTTATTTTTTTGCAAAATAATTTTTAATGATCTTAAAATAATAGCCACAGTCACTGATTATCTAAGAAATATTATTTCCCAGCTTTTTAGTTCTGTTTTATGTCTTTCACCTGCAGGAGGCACATGGCTGAAATGAAACTGAAAAACAGACGTTCACCAAGTTGATATTTTATCCTCTCTTTGGTGATCATTTGACTACTGTTCTACCACCAGAATGAAGAGAAGGCTGGAGAAATTTCACTGTACCAGATGGGGATGCTTATTTTCCAAAAGCCACTCAGACGACTTACTCCTGACTAGAAGAATATCAAGAACGCTTGTCCTCCTTTACAACAGCATTTCTCCATCCCAGTGACATTCTAGTTACCCCCAGTGAGGATATTTCTGCATCCTGCCTACTACACTATCAGTTACACTGCCCTATTTTTAACACAAGAGTTAAACAGACCTTTCAAATGCCCTAGTGGCAGCCTAATCACAACAAACCTGAGACACAAGAGAGGAAACCATCTGCTCTACATCAGAGTAGCATCTAGCCAGTTTTATACACTGTTTTACTGTTGGACAATTCAGTAACTGAAAATTCCTCTAGCAAGAAAAAGCACGGAAAATATTTTTATTGTGGTCTGGGTTGCTTCCTAGAAAGCAAAGCCAGAGTTAAATGTAGACAGCAGAAGGACTGACAAACGTTTGGTGAGAATCTCTTCAAGTAAAATTTCATAATCTTACAGTTTTGTAAACTTCAAAATTTTGAGTATTAGTTAATTCGCCTTTGCAGGGCTTGTTACTGCTTTTTCTGGTTCAAAATGGGGACTATAAAATATATGCTAAGCAGATCAACAGCCTTGCTGTATTTGTGGTTTCCACTACCACGGTGCAGCATTAAAATTTAAAGAATAAAGCTGAACTCTTGTGCTACCACCCATGACATTTTGTCATTTATCTTAGAAGTAAAATGTCCAAGGCTTTTATTTAAAACAGCAACTACTACCTTTGTCGACTACATATGGCAGCTCTCTCATCCCGTGTCCAACCAGATAAACAAGTAACACTGGAACAGGTGGCTCAAAGGTGAAGAGGTGGTGGAGGCCCCATCCCTGGTGACATTCAAGGCCAAGTTTGATGAGGTTCTGAGCAACCTGATCTAGTACAAGATGTTCCTGCTCACTGCAGGGGAGTTGAACTAGATGGCCTTTGAAGGTCCCTTCTATGGTTTAAATCACAGAAAATAGACCTAGGGTCTATTAGCTTAGATAGAATGTGCAAAGCCAACTCAACTTATCCTAGTCCATAAAGAATTAACAACTAATTTTGTGTTCATACCATGAAGAGTAAATGGTGGTTAGGAAATTTTCTTAATGCAAGTATGGTCACTGGTAAAGTACTTCTGCTCTGTCCCTCAAAAGGTCTCTGAAAATGGCACCTTAGACCACAAAGCAGGTGCCTGAAAGGCAACAACGAACTTCAGACTCAAGGTATTTAAGGACTTTTTCAAGAAGCTGCGCCGAGGGACTCACTCCCTGGACTCTCTTCTGTACAATCCAGCACCAAGTTGTGCATCCATCAGAACACGGTGTTTGGAGAAGCACCACTGGGGCAGATACTGAGCACGTTCCCAACACTCACTGGGTGTTGGAAGTGTTACAGACGAGTTGTTCTATGGCATCAGCCCACATTCACTGCAGATTGCCCTTTTTCTACTCCAAACCCCTCTGCCATCTGCCTCCAGCCCTTCCCTACTGCATCCATCCCGACCCACTGCCTCCAGATGCCCGGCACTGGGGCTCATACGGCTCCTGAAACAGCAGAATCTCAATTCACTCCTACTCACACTCGAGAAATCCAAAGTGACAAACAGACCAGTAGAAAAAAAAACCCTGAAGGGCTACACATTCGTCAACACGCACTTTAATTGCCACCAGCGACTAACAAGCTGTTGAAATTCAAAGTCTGATGATCTGCCCTTCTGCCCTCGCCGCCACTTTTTATAAGTGAGATGGCCGATGACAACCGTCATCTTCCCTTTGCACAGCCCCAGTAATGTTGACGGCCAGAGCCCGGCCACCGGCATGGCCCCGGCTGACGGGCCGCTCCTTCACGCAGCGCCTGGGTCCCCCGAGAGGCCCCGCTGGGGGCCGAGGGAACGGTGGGCTCGTTATCTCGGGGGGGACAATTAACGCCCCGGCGAGCGGTGTGGGTTGCGGCGCCATGTCAGCCGAGACGGCTCGGGCAATGGCCACGGCGATGGCGGCGGCGCGGGGAGGGCCAGGCCCGGCGGCCTCCCCTGCCACATCCTGCCCCTCCGCGGCGCGCTCCTCTCCGAGGAACCCCCCCACGCTGTTCCTCTCCCAGCCCTTCTCCGCCCCCGGGGCTCACCTAAAGCCAGCAGCCGCGCCGCAGCCCGCCTTCCCCATTGATCGCGGCGGCCGCCCTCCCTCCGCCCCGCTCCCCTCGGCGGGGCGGTGCCGGGCCGCGGAGTGACAGCGCCGGGGCCGCGACGCAGCGGGAAGGAGGACGGCGGTGTGAGCGCCGGGAACCCTCTTCCTCCACTACCGCTCCTCGGAGGGGACTCGGGATTCCCGCGTCCCCTCCACCTTCCCCCTGCCGCGGGGCACCAGAGCCGCCGCTATGAAGCCGTGCGAGGAGGAGGAGGAGGATGGAGGGGCGACGGCGCCGGCGACCGTCAGCGGGGACCCCTGGAAGGAGTGCATGGAGGTGGCGGTGCAGCTGGCGCTCCGCGCCGGGCAGGTGAGAGCCCCGACTCCATCTCGGCTCCCCGGAGCTCCATGGGGAGTACCCGGCGGCGGGACGGGGTCGCAGATGTGCTCGGGGGGGCGGATCGGGCTGGTCCCCCGCGCCTGGAGCATCTTCCTGCCGGGCGGTTCTACCGGCTGCGCTCCGAAAATTAACAAACAAAAAAAAAAAGGCAAATAACAGAGAGCTTGAGGAAAGGCCGTGTGGCAGAGCTGAGCAGGAGGAAGGCAGCAGGGCTCGACACAGCTCAGCCGGCCGCTGCCGGAGCCCTTGGTCGCTTCCCCATGCCACAGGAGATATCCCCATCCCTAGGGGGTCCCCATCTCTCGGGGTCGCTTCCCTCGGGTTCTTCATCCCTCTGAGGTCCCCACGTCTCGAGGTCACGTCCCTCGGGATCCCCATCTCTCAGGGGGCTGCATCCCATATAAGGATGAGGAGGCACTTTGGGTGAAAACAAATTTGCTTTCTGACTGGGAGTATTTTCATTTAATTAAAATAATTTTTTAAAGTAGAATGGAAAGATTTGTCAGTGTGAAGGTGCTTTAGTAACTTTTTTCAAATAAAAGCCAAGCATTTATTCTGCTGATGTAATGTTTTGGAGCGTGCTGTGATGCTAAGGTTGAGTTTGTGTGCAACTGAGGGTTTTTGCCATGGTGCATTTACCCAGAATATTGTGTCTTTACACATTTCGGTATCAGCATTTGTTTTCGGGCAGCTTAGACAAGGAAAAGAGAGGTTTTATCTTCTTGCTATATATACCAGTGCCTTCAAATTGTCTGAAATTCATTTGCTAGGGATAAATAAGCTGCTACTCTGTAAAGATCTAGAGTAGCTTATTTAAGACCTGTGTTTCGACACAGTAGAAGGTTAGTCATCTCAGGAAATATCCTGGTCCCACTATATGCAACAGTAAAACTTCCACGGACTTGAATAGAGCCAAGAAGTGGGATCAGCAGATTGCTTGGGTGAGTAACTGTGTAAAGCAGAAACCTCATCAACATATATTTCTCTTCTGCTTCTGTTTTATTTTAAGATTCACTTATTACTTGCACACTCTTATTTAGAAAGCCCCCTTTTTTTTCCAGGACCTATAACTTTTCCATAGTACATGTTATTAACTGTATTTTCTCCATGATAGAAAACAAAGATTAACAGAATGCCAAGGGAGAGGAGACTTGCTTTAGTAATAATGGATAATCCAAATTGGAATGACAGGTCATCCTCTCACAGACTCTCCAAATGGGAGTTTCTCCAGCATAATCATTCTGCCAGCCATTTCACAAGAGGGACTCTTAGGACTTGCTTAAACTTCCACACCTTATTTCTCAAAATACCAGTTCACGAAGACAGCTGTAACCACCTTCAGCCATTTCAATTTCCCAGAAGATTACACCCATAAGTCTTTTCCTGGAAGAAATGAACACTCCCAAATACTAATCCTTGCGTCTTTTTAGGTCCCAGTTTACCATCACTACCTTGCAACTAGCAGGAAATGGCCAGTTCCTCATCAGTCCAAATTTAAACCACTCAAGAATGTTGCGAAGTAGAGCTGTGGAACTGTGTGGATTTTTATTAACTCTCTAATATTAAGGAATGTTATTAGTTAGAAAAAAACCCGTAAGAGATCCTTGTGGAAGAATGGATGCAGAGAGGGCTTTATCTCTAACTTAAACCTCAGTCCACTGCCAGCTGTTCCCAAAAGAAGCTAGAGATAAGGACACCAAATCTGGTGTATCATAGGCTTGATAGGACTGGATTTTGTTAAAAATTGACTGATGAAATTGAGCTTTAATTTTGCCACTGATAATAGTTCTACTGGTCAAGTTAATCTCTTTTTTTCTGCCTATCTTCCCATTCCTCGGAACTCTTCGCCTTCATCTCCATCTCTCAAAATGTGCTTGAATTCTCTCTTTCCACAGATCTGAGTGCCGATTCCATCTCTGTATGAAATTTTGCCACTGCATCCTTTCTTGTAAGGCTCTCCCTTTCCCAGGCCCGGGTCAGGTTATGAAGGTTTGGAACTGTTAGAAAGCATTGGTTGGTTTAGAGGCCAACCTATAGAAAGGCATTCAAGTCAAGATTTTGGACTTCTATAAGTTAACAAGGAATGCTGTTTCCCTGTCTCCCCTTTTAGCTTACGCAGTTGTTTTGTTTATTTTGCATCATGTTTCATGGATATAACCAAAATATATCTTCTTTCCAACAGATAGGCATCTATGCTCTGCAATACTTTCTTCTAAACTTAAAAGAGTGATAAAGAAATGATTGCTTGAATATATGTCAGAAGTGATGCTGCTGGAGTAAATTCTGTTCCCAGGTTAAAATCATTGCCTCTTTTGCCCATCCTGTTACTTAGTTCCATCATTTTTATGAAATATCACAGGCTCTTATTTAATATAGATGGCTATTTCATAACCAGAACAGCCATGGTTTTGTAATCTCTGTAATTGACCTGCATTAGATTTATGTCTAATTTTCTTTAAAAGGCCACGTGTAACTGCACTTTTTCAAACCTCTCTCCTGCTTTTTCTGGCTTAGTATCAGTTTTTGTAAAGGCTGGTACAACTAGGCTCTGTGTTTTTGATGCTATTGAGAGCACAGTTCTTTGCAACTACAGTTTGTGAAACTTTACCAAAGTCAGTAGGTGTGCATCCAAGTTAAAATGAGGGTAGAAACTGGGACTAGAAGTCCACAAAAAACAATTTTTTTTTTTTTCTCTCCAGTAAGTAATTCTATAAGGCATAAGAGACCTAGCAGAATCCAAACAAAGCAGAATTTCCACTGGTTTTCTAAGAAGACAATTTTTTTTCTCCGTATTTCCTCACAGGGATATTGTTAGGCTATTTTCTATGGAACATGGACAGATATTTTAGGAAACCAGACTGATATTTTGTAAAATTTTTTTGCAGGTAGTTATATTTTTTTATCTAGATGTTTAATTCTACTAGTAATCAAGTATTAAAGGACAATATATCAAGCAAGTAAATCATAGAATAGTTTGGGTTGGAAGGGACCTTAAAGATCATCTAGTTCCAACCCCCCGCCAT
>VZTY01006115.1:219675-241332 GCA_013400935.1 Turnix velox
TGTTGAGGGCTCCAGAACTGGATGCAATACTCCATGTGGGGTCTCACCAGTGCCGAGTAGAGGGGCAAAATCATCTCTCTGGACCTGCTGGTCACACTCCTCTTGATGCAACCCAGGATTTGGTTGGCCTTCTTGTCTGCAAGTGCACACTGGTTTTTCAGAAACAAGTTCTGAAAAATCATCAGCTTAGAAACTGATGCAGAATCTCTATAACCTAGGGACAATCGACAACACAGTAGTATAGCCTAGTATTGATATGTTTGCAGCCAAAATACAGCACCTTGGTTGCCAATGTCATTGTACGAAAGAGAGAAGGAGCAATCAGCTGTTTTCATTTTGTCAACATGTAGTTCCTTTGGTGTTCCACTTACCTGCTCCCTGTTACCTAGAAAGGGACTTCTATGGAGCTCCACACCCATCCGGGAAGTCTAGACGATTGCACTGTTTATCTACAAACTTTATCATAAGCCTTTTGCAAGGAGAGGAGCTGGTTGATTCTTTCCAAGTACTCTGATGCACCAGGATCTAGGACATTTCATAGGTAGAATGATTTTTAGAAATTTTCAGAAATTTCTGAAGAATAAAACTTGGTCCATAAATGATGCGGGGAATGTGATCTTTACCTGTTAGACTCTTGCTTGGATTACGTACCTTAATGGGCCAGTACAAATATGCATGAAATCCTTTGCTCAGACCCCTTGTAAAAGGCAGAAAATTAGCAGAGGTCCATCCATCCCACCTGGTACTGTAGTGGATGAGCTCTTTAAACATGTGGTGCCTGTTTGTTTTGGGTGACCTTGGCAACAGCATCATGACTTCTCTCTTGCTATCCCCTCAACACATTGGTTGCACAGGAGCTGGGGAGAATCAGTCCATCCTAGGGCTGGGTAATGTGTGTCATGGGCCCTTTGGCATGGGCCTGAAGAGAAGGAGATGGGCAAGAAGACCATCAGCCACCTTGTTTTATTCAGAGTCTCACCCTTGACACCTCCAAAGTGACCTCAGGCTGGAATGTACAGGTCACCAGAGAAACAGACAGGGTTAATGAACAACTGGAGAAAGAGTGAGAAATGCAAAATACTGAATTCAGTGCTGAGAGGTGCAAGGGATTGTGTTCAGAAAGGAGAGCCCAAACACTGGAGCAAGTGATGGAAAAAAAACAGCTGCAGAGCACATCCCCAG
The DNA here is from genome assembly GCA_013400935.1 of Turnix velox. NCBI lineage: Eukaryota > Metazoa > Chordata > Aves > Charadriiformes > Turnicidae > Turnix > Turnix velox. Next base: position 220,858 of record VZTY01006115.1, read on the forward strand.
GAGAGGGCTTTCTCCTCTGCTCTTGTTGCCAACAAGGCTTACAGTGTGATCTCGCTCCCCTGCTGAGTGCTGGCACATACTGGTTTAAATGGCTGCAAAAATCCATTACGTATTAAAACTGAATAGGAGTCAAGAACCTAGCTCTGCTAAAAATGAATTCAAATCTTCTCAGTGGAAAAGGGTGCATTCATCATCTGTTTGACTATGCAAGGTCCTGAGACCAGTGCTAAGCATGGCATTTACTTCTATAAAGGCAACATAAAAGTAAAGAGTAATTAAAATAAAAGATATGAGCATATCAGTCTTTTTATAATATGCAGCTGAGATGGTTGGAGTGGTTTGGATTTCACTTTGAACCAAAGAGGACCCCAAGGGCCTGCCTACATCTGTGTTTTTATGCTTCTATAGTAAAATCATTAAGAAAACCTCGCAGAAGAAAAAGAGTAAATCTGTTCATATTTTGATACACAGCAATGAACCAAAATGTATTAACCTGCCCTCACAAGCTCAGCAAGTAGGCATAACTAATGTTTTGTAGCTCATGAAACAGAAACATTAGGCCAGTTACCTTGTGTACTAAGGTCACAATCAGCAGTACCCATTACTGGTGAGAACAATCAGTGTCCTTTCAAAAGCAGTACTTTATACTACAAAAACCAAGAGCTGGGATGGCAATCTGGGAACTGTTAGTCCCATTTCCCATGCTTAATACAGCAAAACTGATTTCTTTGGTCATCAAATGTTTGTCAGTAGTTTTAAAATACTTCAATCAATGGAAAGTTAGTCAAACAATTGAAATTTAGAAGTTTCAGAATGGAATTAATTGGAACATTGGTCTTCTTGGTGCTGGCTTTTGTTAACAATAAATTTATACAGATGAGTTTTGGCTTTCCTAATTTCATATAGCTTGTCATTTTTACTGGTTAAAAAATAAGGCAGCTACTACTGCATCCTGCCCCCTTGTTTTTATTTTAAAGCAGAGTGGAAAAAAAATAGAAAGAAAATGGGAAGATTGAAAAAGAGCTCTTTTTTAACTGTTTTTCCATATGTGTGTTTGTTCTTGATGTGGTTCAGTTGAGAGTTTAGGACAGCAAAACCCTTTAGAAGGAGATAAAGACTTTTCCAGAAGAGAATGCAAGGTTAGATCACTGGTTCTGTATCTGGGAAAAAGTCTGATTTCTTGGTTTTATTAAATATACAGCACTTCTTTGTGAACTAGCAGGTGTTCAGCATTGGAAGTTCCAAAAACCCACAAACACAAGAAAAAATAAACTTTGGCTTTGTTGTCAAGAAAAGAAAATAATGGGGTTTTATTTATAGCATGTTTTTTTAAAGTAAGAGAACAGAGGGTATTTGCCCTGTAAATTTTAAAAAAAATATGGGGGGGATTTCTATTAAAAGTTCTTGAGCTTTGAGACTGTTTCTTATCTTACACCTAAGTTTTGTAATTTCCTGAATCTGGATGAATGTCATCATCCTTTCATTTCATTAGCTGCATCCAATTAATCCATCCTTTTCTGAACTGTCAAGAGAGGTTCTCACACAGAGATTTCAAAGTGCCATGTTCCCAAAGGCTGCTTATTATCTCAGAAGGATTTTTAGTCAGAAGTATTAGAACAGGCTTTGGTAGAATTAGGCCTACAGTTGGTTTTCAGGATTAGCTATAATTTTTCAGTAATTACATAATTTTACTGTGCATAGAACGAATGGCCAACAAATCTGATTTGTGACCTTCTGTTTCAGATTATTAGGAAAGCTCTAACAGAGGAAAAACAAGTGTCCACAAAGACATCTGCAGCAGACCTTGTGACAGAAACTGATCATTTTGTGGAGAATTTAATTATTTCTGTTCTGAAAGAGAAGTTTCCTTCCCACAGGTGAGTGCCTATAGAAAGAAATTATCAATTAACTTTTTTTCCTTTAAGAGATGTATATGTGTCAGGAATTTCAAGGGAATTTTAAAAATCTATATAGCTTTCTTACATATTAGCTGTTGGCCACTCCATAGAAATCCCATTTTTTAAAAAATACCACTTCCCTATGCTTACTATTTTATTATTTTCTAATAGTTATGTTTCTTAGTCTGTGTATTCAATAGTATTGTTTCCCCTGCAGGGACAGCATGTATGAGTCTTTCATAAGTATCTCCATGATTTTCAGAATACTGATCTGTTCTCTATTGTACAAGAATTATGCTGTGGGTCTCTATTAAAAAATAGCTAAAATTATTAATAGTAATATCCCATACTGCAGATCTTTCCAGTACTTCCTTCTGCCATCACACATAAGTGTTTGCCAGATGAGGACAAGTATCTTATGTAATCATATTTACCTTGTGTTGCATAGAATCCTAATACCACTGGTAGTCAGGGTTGGATTGTCAGTCCAAGGTTTTAAAAACAGATGAGTTGTTGAGCTCCTCTTGAGTTATTATGGTCAATTTGAAAATAATAACTCCTAGCACTTGCACAGATTAGAGAGAGGGTTTTGTAATAGTTGAACAGGTTTGGTTTGATGTGGAGGCTCTGCAATTAATTTCCGCCTTTGACTTCTATTTACAAGGATAAAATTCATCATCTTGCAGTGCCTGCGTATCCTTTAAATACTGCATGACTTGCTTTGGACTGTGTGCATCTCTGATGGAGGTGAGCTTTGCAGTCTAGCCCAAAGCAGAAATCAACAAAGATTAAAATCTTGAGAGCTCTGCTACTAATCTGATTGCCATCAATCTCCTGGGAAAAAAATAAACACCATAAGATGGAGTAGAAAGAACATTATATACTAAATACATCTTTCTAAGTACAAGTTGCGTGTTATTACATTGAAGCAGTGCTATACAGCATAACGTGTGGTTCTTGGCCATGATTCTCAAGACTCTGACAGGCTTTACAAGCCTATTATTTGTGCAGTATTCCTTCTGCTATTGTTAGCTGTTCTCTCATCTCCACTCTTATGTTGTGAATTTTTATCCTTGAACAATCTGGCAGAGAACATAAACCATGCACGTTTTTAATAAAATGAAGATCATCAGAAGGACTTGAGTTATTTGGAATAGGAACAGAAGTTGTAAGGTCAGTGTGGACTTAGGAACTGAAAAATCCCTGGCATTTCTAAGTCTGTACAGTTAACTTCTGACTTTATAAACAGATGAAGGAATTGCCTTTTCTTCAAGACAAATATTTTTTTTGCTGATATTGGTTGGAGTTGGTTCAAACAGTGAATGCATTTAAATTAAACAATAGGTTTAAACTAGTTTTAACTAGACTAAATTAAAACACTTGCAATGAGATGTCCACAGTAGCAATCAAGGTTTAAACTAAACTAAATTAAATTAAATCAATTGTTTGAACTGTCTTCAGTCTTTTCTTTAATCTGGCTGTTGAAACCATCAGCAGTTTTCTGTTAGATAGATAAATTAAAAAGGGTCTCTTTACAATATGTGCCATTTGCAGTGAGGCAATGATGAGTCTTGAGATGTTGGAAGCGTACTCAGAAGTGGAGTATCAGGAGAACCTGTTACAAATGTAATTCTGCCCCATGTTTGTTCCTTTTTGCTGGCTAAGTGATAATGTATCATTTTCATTTGTGCTTAGGGGGTAGATTTAGACTTGATATAAGAAAGAAATTCTTTACAGGGAGGGTGGTGAAGCACTGGAACATGTTGCCCAGAGAGGTTGTGGATGTCCCCTCTCTGGAGGTGTTCAAGACCAGGCTGGACAAGGCACTGGGCAGCCTGATCTAGTGGGAGGTGTCCCTGCCTACAGCAGGGGGGGTGGAACTCGATGATCTTTCTATGATTCTATGACAAGTCTTGTCAACACTTGTGAACACTGATGTGCTCTGAGTGAAGCTTTTCAGAAGGTTCCTTTTTCTGGTAGATCTTTGAAGTATGGATAAGCACAGGGGCATCAGGGGCTACTGGTTAAAAAGGGTTATCATACTATTTGCTTGTGTTACTGTTAAACAAGTTGTCATCTTTGGTCTTAAGTGTTAATCCTGCAGACATAAAAACCAGGATATAGCCATTCCTGAGGGTGAAATCCAACTCTCTCTTCCCAGCTTTCTGCTCTCAGACCCCCATCAGAGCGTAGGTGAGGGAGAGCACCAGGTTGAACCTCCTGCTGCAGTTTATTCTGTGCTGTTCCTTGTTTTCCCACCAATTCATTTCAGAGTGGCAGAATGATATGAACAGATGTCCAGTGAGGCTGGGCTAAAATTACTGGATTCATTTTCAGTGGGAGAAAACTTTAAACCAGATGTGAGGAGAGGTCAACAGAGCTGGCACGGTGACCCCTCCCACTTCTCAAGCTGTTTCTGCAGTTTGGTCTCCAGTACTTCAGGCTGAATATCTTGCTTAATTTGCAATTTTTTACATGACACAGACACAAAGAGCAACGTAGCTGATGTTGGCCTTGAGGGCCTATCACAGACCCAGTTCTTTGTAACAGCAAGGGTCTGATCTTGCCCAAATTCCATAAAGTGTGCACCTAATTTTTCCTCATCTATTTTGGAATAATTAATCTTGGACATCAAGACATACTCAATGGCATTGCAGTGCCCCAACGTCATGTTAGCATTTCTGTACTCGAGGACTGCAGTGTCAAACCCTGCTGTAAGGAAAAATCAACTGAAAGACTTAGAATACATGAAAGCAAAACACCTCACACAGAAATACTCATCTTTAAAGAGATTCCCATTTCACCTTTATATGGCTGGGAAGACAACAGCAGCATCCAGGCTCTGGCTGGGAGAGCTGACAAGGGTTGAAGCAGAGGCATAAATTATGGGGAATTATGGGCTGAGATGGAATGGAAGATGCTCCATCTGGGAGAAGATGAGCTTCCTCTGCTAAGAGCAGTGCAGCCAAAGCATATGGTTGGACGTAGGTTCTAACTACAAGATTTGAAGAAGAAGAAGTCAAATGATATGACACCAACAAGAAAAATAATGGAATATTTACAACAAGGAGTCTGCACTGTGTTATGTTTGTCTTAGAGAAGTCCAAACACTTGCTCGAGTCTTTCTCATTTCTCAGTTGCACACTAAGTTGTTGTCACTAATGGAAATGAAAATAGTAACAAACTCTTTCTTCTTCCCTCTTCATACCAGCCAGGGCCCATAATGCCATCAAAATAGTTCCTTTCTACTGAGGGAAAAGCAAAGTAGCATTTGGAAAATTCAAGAAGTCTCCTCCTTTGCTGTCTGCAGAACATTTTAAGCTCATGACTGCAAGCATGTGGTGCATGTTGAGGGCCCAAAAGAGAACAGCTGCTGCTCTAGTCCTAGGAAAGCAACTGTTTCTGCAAAAGACATTTTCTCTTTATTTTATCCATTTTTTTTTTCTCTTTGTGCCTTTGCAAGAAACTTTTTTTGTCTTCAAGTATTTTCAGGAGCTCTGAATACCACTACCAGTTGTTCAATTGTGAAACCAAAAGCAAGATTCAGTACTATCAGCCTGGTTCTACTCACTCTGGACATACAGAGCTTTATACAAATCTGTGAGAGTAGCACCTGCACAACACTTACAGTAACAGTCCCTGAGCAGTTTATGGGAAAGCAGAGATAGATAATTGAGGTCAACAGGAAATGTGCCAGAACTGAATGTTCATTTCCCAGGAAAAAAGAGGGGGGAGAGAAACAAACAAACAAAAACACTCTCGTTTTTACTAAAGATGAACTCAGATTTCCCTGTGTGCCTTGTGCATCCAAACAACAAACAAAAATATTAATTTGTTGATTTTCTCTGGGTCGTGGGAAAAAGAAGGTTCAGTTTTGTAAACCTTTTAATTTCCTGAGTCAGACTACTGTAACAAATTCAAGTAGGGGTGAGATTGTGGACTTTCTAAGAGTGCATTATTTCCTGCTGACTGATTTTGACTGCAGAAGAGAAGCAGCTACAGTTTTCAGTTTATATTACTTACTGCGAGAGACAGGCCTAATCCATAAAATTACATTCTGCATTAAAAAACCTTCCTCTAGACCTTCAGGGATGCCAGTTCAGAACCATGTCTATATTAATTTTCTTGACTTTCTTAATGCTATATTGAGAAAGTGAAAGTAAGTGAAGTTCTTTTTTACTATGTAAAAATTTGAGATATAAATTTGAGGACTCTCTATCAAGCCTTCAAAGAAAGTTGTCAATTCCCAAATGAAGAAAGCAATATATGTGTCTATTATATATGCCTTTATATTATATGTAACTTTAGACAAAAATTTAGTGTGTGAATGTATTATATAAATTTTCTCTTCATGAACAGAGAGGTTTAATTTCCCAAATCATGTATCTAAGCCACTTTTCTGGGGCACTTGTTTTACTCCACACCAAATGCAGGTTTATTGCAGAAGAATCCACTGCTGCTGGCTCAAAATGTGTCCTCACTGACAGTCCGACCTGGATTATTGACCCTGTTGATGGAACGTGCAACTTTGTGCACAGGTAACTGGATAGTGAACTGTGAAACAGATAAAAATGTAGCTTGTAAATCCTCCTTTCTGCTGAAAGGTGTTCCGCTGTGGCTGATTTGTTCCTTTGACTCATAATGTAGGAGTCATCTCTTTATCTTCTTGTCCCTCCCTGTAATGTATCTGAGGGAGTGTGTGTTTGTGCTGGAGAGCACTCTATATTGTTATCTAAAGGAAAGCTCAACTTTCTGCTGATTGCTTAATGACCCAGAGCTTTTGACTCCCAGCTCATTTAGATACATATATATATAACCACAGACTTACGTGTAGAGACTTGAGCTGAACTGGAGGAACAAGGCTGTGCTGTGATGACACTTGGCCTTACATGGTTGTGACGTGTTAGGGGTGGTGTTTTCTCCCTTTCAAATACAAATTGTTCATTTTTCCTGGGAAGTGCAGCCATGGCACACATGTAGAGCAGACGTGAAAACCATGTTGTACAATGATACTGGTTTTAAATTTCTGTGAAACCTCTCTGCAGAAAGATGGCTACATCAAAAATGCAAAAAAATTAATTCATTATTTGAGCTCTAGGAGTTGTAAACTAATAACTGTTCATAATACTTCTACTTAAAAACCTTGTTCTGCCTTAAAGTTAGTTACTTAACACAATTGCATTTATTGTTTAAAAAAAACAACACAAAATACAAACTTTTCCATGATTATTGGTGCAATTGCAGAGAATTCAAGGGAGAAAGAGGGGAGTGTTACATGCAATTAAGTGAAATTTTCTCTTCTAGATATATTTGCTGGACCTTTACAGCCCTTAAAGCATCCATTTATTTAATTGTTTTAAATGCAGCGATATCACTTGGTCAAAAGGATCAAATTAAATATATAACCATCACTCTAATACAAGAGTTCGTAGAGGAACTGGTTTGTCTTTGTGTTGATGTCAGCAGCAAGTTATCTCCATGCTAATATTGCTGTCTCAGATGCTTGAACAAAATTGGCTTTTAGAAGCGATGGCTTGTTAACAACATCAATGATTTTATACTGGATAGTTCAATTGCACTAAAGTAAAAAGGTCTCTAAAGTATGAAACACATTTATTATAAAAATCCCACTATGTTCTTGTGTTTATTTCTCACCTTCTCCAACATTAAAATTAATTTTTAAATGAACTAACAGAGACCGACAAAAGAGAAACAGTACGATGTCAACAGCGTTTTGACACAAGTAAAATCCCAGAACTCCACATGGTATTGTATTGCATAAGGGAGTTGTGTAAGGATTGAGAGATTTTTCATCAATAATATTTCATTTCTTATTTTTCACAGATTTCCAACAGTGGCAGTGAGCATTGGATTTGCTGTTAACAAAGAGGTATGAAGTATTTTCTTTAAAATGGGTACCTGGGAGCTGGTTAGAAGCTTCAAAACCATGTGGGAACTTTAAATAAGTAAAATTTTTAAAAAACAAAATCAACCACTGGTCAGGTCTTTCCACACTTTTAAAATACATTTGATCATTGTAGTCTTGAAAATCCTGCTTATGCAAATTGGCAATTTCAAGACAATTCTAACAAATCATTATAATCTTTTAAGGTTCTTGTTGGAAAAAAAAAAAGGAATATTGGTGTAAGCAAGGTTTTTTAAGACAAAACCATAATACAAGTTAAATATAGTGCTTCTTACTCATAATTTAAATAGAGCTCCCAGCATTCCTATGTTCTTACTGCTTTTTTCCTGCTAGCAGTATCTCTGAAAGATAACTGCTGCTATCAGGCATCTCAGAACTGATTTCTATGAAGAGTTCAAATTTATGGGCCTAGTTAACTTAATCTGATTTGGTGGTTTTCTTAACATTGTAAAATAAGTGTATTCCCTATACCAGAGCTTGATTACATGGGAGATAAAAAGCATGTAGCTTTCATATGTGTCATTTTGAGTTTCCTAGCTATAATTGCTCATGCTAGTGCTCAGCTCCAGATGTTGCCAGCCTGCAGTGTGATATACACAGAGGAAAGAGTTATTCAAATTCCCAGGCTAATTCCACATTCTTAAATATATATATATATATAGCTTTGAGTGAAGCCAGCAAGAATTCTGTGTGATAACAACATAGTTTTCAGATGTGCTAGTGAGTACTGCTGATTTAAACAGGATAATGTAATGCTGTGTAGTTCTCTAGTTAGACTTTTCAAACATGGCAACTGCAGAGACAAACACTTCCAGGCTTTTCTGAAGTTTATTCATTCTCAAAGGTCTTTTTGAACACTACTTATTATAACCAGACAGTTTTCTCTAATATTTATGTTTTCCAAAACACCACTGTGATTTTGATACTGCATATTTTGGGTTATGTTAACTAAACAAAGCTGAAACAAAAATAATGATGTTAAATCTCCCTCGGTAAACAAATGGGAAAAGTAGAAAAAAGTAGTAAGCTGAAAAGGAGCCAAAGTATACAGAGGGGAACTGGCCTAAATGTAAGCCTTGAACAATACTGAAGAAAATCCTGCAGATGTCTTCAGGGAAAGGGTCTATTAATAATGTGTTCTTTAAAGAAATAAAGCCAAACAACCAGGGCTTAGATGGATCCTCAGGGAGAAAGAATGTTCTATTCTCTTTGAATTGCCACTGATGAACACGGATGATTATTCACATTGAATAGATGAGGGCAGGAGGAAAAGATTTGGAGTCGAGAACATCTGAAATTGATCTTGTTACCAACTTCTTCTGTGACTTTGTGTTAAGTCACATAATATCTGTCCACCCCTAAATAAAAAAATGCTAATTGTACTTATCTGGGGATGATTTTAGGAGATGATCACTGAAGTCTGTGTTTTAAAATTTTTTGGTGAAACCTATTGAAGTAATGGAAATGCTAAATACCTTGGGTTTATATCAAGGATCAAATTCTGAGCCTTTTCTCATTGGTAAACAGATCCTCCCACAAAATTTCCAGTGTTGCTCATTCTCAAGCTTTCATTGAAGTTCACAATATTTGGTATTTCTCTTCAAACTCCTTCTCTTGGAGTCATGGGACTTCTAGAGATTCTCACTTTATGTGTAAATGAAAGGATTTTGCAGAGAAACATTTGAAAAAGGGGCTGAAGTTAACTACTTTATTGAAAAGGTGGGCAAATTAAATGCTTCACTGAAAGTAAAGTGCATATACAAGCATCCATTGTGAATAAGCATTGTGCTATGACTTCTGAGCTTGGATTCCTGACTGGTCATATTTGGTTCTACAAATCATCAGGGTTCTTCAGTCAGCAGGGTTACTTCTAGGTGTAGCTGCTCATCAGTGAAAGTAAAGCATTCAGAATCAGACTTACATACTTTAAATAAAAACAAACAATTGAATTTGAAATCAGATTAGCATTTAATCCATTCTAGTGTGAACATGAGCTGCAAGAGTTTAGAAGGTCACTAACAGATTGCATCAACTTCTCTTTATAACCTATGTAACTCAATATCACAGTAAGAGTAAAATTATTCCAGTTTTATTAACATCAGTATAATCTTAGATTACATGTACCAATTAAAATATTGCTGATCTTTCTGCCATTAGTAGTTGTTGATATTTATGATGAGTAATTTGAGTTGCATTCATTTCTTTCCTTTTCAAAATCTTAAAGCTTGAATTTGGTGTAATTTACCACTGCACTGAAGAACGATTATACACTGGTAGAAGAGGTCAAGGGGCATTTTGTAATGACAAAAGGCTTCAGGTATCAAAACAGACAGGTTGGTCTAGATTTTGTTAGAACTCTAAAAGGAATATGTTAATTTTGTTTCAGAGTTGTTGCAAATCATCATTAGGATAATGAACATCATTATCCTGATGGAATGTATTTCACCTGCATGATAATTCTGTTGTTATGTGTCTGTTTTCTTCTGAAAAAAATCACTTTTCTTCATTTTCTTTTAAAAATATTTCTCTGAATGTGAAATATTTAAATGATCCTAAATTATTTTGCTTCGTATCCATTGTTTAAAATAAGTAAGCATGAGTAAATTCACCAGTTCCATTCCAGCTGTACAGTGGCCTGACTTTTTATGGGCAAGTTGCAATGGGAATGGTGATCACATTCAGAGTACCTTGGCATTTGTTATTCACTTGATTTCCAATAAATTTCTACATCATAAAGTATATTATTTCTGTAGGCATAGATACTGACAGTAAAGTTTAGGATGTACATTTATAATCTTTAAAAACTTGCTTTTTTGAGGTCTGTTTCAACATACAGATAAGTAGCAACATTTCAATTGATTTCTTTTATTGGTAAACTGAACTATAGATCTGTCTGTTTACTTAATAATTGTAGATAACAATAATCAGATTTGTGCAGAGAACTTTAATCAATCAAAATACAGATGAGAACATTACACTTGGTAGTAGGCAGAAGCCAAGATGTGCCAAAATGTACATGATTGTACACAGGAAATGTGTAAAAATTTCACCCTAAAAAGAGATTTAATGAACTTGAAACATTGAAAATCAAATCAATTTAACATGCAGATTTTTTTATGGTGCCCCGAGCAGATCCTGTATCAAAACATTTCTGAAATTTGGGAAGTCTCTCTATTCACCTAAATGAATAATGAACTGGAGTCTCCCTGCTTGGAGAAATGGAGCAGTTTGTGAAATCAGTGACACCCTAAGATTTTTATTCCTCGATTATACATCACATTTTTGAAACTGCTCAGATATTTCATGTTCCACAAAAGCCTGGCAGAAACTGTTAGGAAAAACTAGGCGGCCTCCTGGTTGGGCTGGATGAGCCACTCTTGAAATGGCCTCACTCCATTTTGTAGTCAGAGTGGTATGGTTTTCAGTTGAGCAAGGAATAATTTTGGCACATATGACTTTTGTCCTACTTTCTCTAGACATCCAGTCTATGTGGGTGTCTAGAACACAGCAAGGGAAGAGGACCTTCTGCCCTTTCAAATGCTTTCAAATTTTCCTTTGTTTTGAGAGACATCGTTTGGTGGTGGGTGATTTTACCAGTGAAGATGGATCTTCTTTAGTCTCACTTCTATTGATGTTTTGAGTGTATAAAATCATAGTTGCTCTTTGGCTGTAAGGACTGTGGATCCAGTGAAGTAAACCAAAGTTGTGTTTCCCTGTACCTACTACTGGAACTCAAGTAGCCTTCACCAATGCATAATGTGTTGGCGATATAGTCTATCAAGTTACTTCATGCCTTTTATTTTCAGGAAATGTGACTATTGTATAACATTGATCTACACTCTACATTCATTGTTCAGATTTAATAAAATGAAATCACAGTCCAGGAAATCTCTGTTCATTGCCAATACCAAATTTTGTACAGCTCTGGTATGGGAGTCAGGATGTACTTAAATGAAGGATCCATCTTCCCTTTGATCTTAAGTGATACTTCCTTCTTGTGCTTCTTGTACTTAGATTCAGGTCAGGCCTTACATGTGCTAATACTGTAAGTGTATTTGCTGTTTTTTAATCTTCTGTGGTGAACAGATTTGGTCATTCCATCATATATCTACTCATATCACTGTTAGATCTCTTATACCAAGCCTCATTTTTCTGATCTCTATCAGGGTGAGGAATAGTCAGTATATTTTCTTTTGTACCTTGAATCTCTGGAGCCCCTTTGAGTTTTGTGATCAGCCAGCTCCTTTTCCTAAACAGAGATCTCCTTCTTCCTTGCCGTTGTTTCTTCATCCAGATCCTGTCTGTAGCCTTTATAAAAATGGAGGAGTTCCATTTCTGCATTAAAAATCTATTTAATAACTCAAAAGAATAACTGCCTTAGGCATGACCTAGCTATGACTGCTGTGAATGCTTGGTGTGTTTCAGCAACAAGGCATGCATTAAATGTTCTGTAATTATAAATTGGGTCTGTTATGCAAAATGATCTAAGGCAGTTTGCTTTCACAATCTTGAGTTTTCAGTGGTGGCTAAACAGTGAGCACCCTCCAGCATGGCAGGATTGATGTTTCTGTATTTTAATGTAGTAATTTAAAACATGGTTGGTAAATCTTATGTCCCTACAGTTGAGCTTTGTGATATTCTGTAACTTCTAATCTAATTGCATGCCTGTTACTCACCAACCATTTCCCACATTGCTTGAATCCATGATGTTCCTCTGCAATACTAAATTCCTCAGTAGCCTGTTTAATTAAATGATGTCTCACTCCAGCCTAATTTGCCTTTGGAAACCTCCTTGCTACTTCTGCTAAGAAATTTCAACTTACACAATTGGCTGTAATAAACCAGGTAGGTGTTCCCTGCCTGAATGGATGCTTGGCCTTTAACCTCAGGTGACACCTGACACTTGGGCACAGGCTAGTTAGTAAGTAATCAGCCACTGAACCTTTAAGTTTTGTCATGTCTTTAACACTTCTGAGTTAACCTGGTGCAGCAGAAGCAAGGACACTTGGTGACTGATCAACCATCTCCTCCTGCATTGGCACACACTAGTTACATACTACTAATACTCAGATTTCATGGAAGACTACTTCAATACTTTGCAAGTCACTGTGAGTTTCTCTTTTGACTGTACGCAAGGCTGGTGTCTTCACCTGCTGTAGGTCAAAATTGCCTTTGCTGAACAAAATGATACTCATATATTGTTATAAATTAAGATACTGCCTTAGTTTGTGATGAGAAAATGTTTTTTTAATCATGAGGTGTCTTCAGTCTTTAAAATGTCAAAACAAAAGGAAGCTATTACTGTGTGATGGTAATTTAGGAAGAAGCTTTTCTTTCCTCTGACTGTGTTCACAAATGTTTATCATTTGTTTAGAAATTGCATTGAAGTTCCCTATTCAAGAACCACGCTGTTTTCAAATATGATTAGATTAGCATCACCAAGTGTTACTAGGTCACAGGATTATTTTTAGCTGATTGATAATGTTAATGAATTTGCCAATAGCTGACCAGTCAATGAAACAAAACAATGAATGGAAAGAGCATTCAATGTATGGAAAAATATATTCTTGGGTTTTGTCTTTCTGTTGTTTTGCTTCTTTTAAAGTGATGTGAGAAAACTAGTCTTCCTTGAATTTTTATGCAAAAAGTCCATTAGTGTTTAATTGAAAAACAAATTTCCAGAATCTACCCAGAAGTTGCTGAATTAATGGAAACACCTACCTACATTGCAGATATCTCGAAGGCCTTAATTTTAACAGAAATTGGCCCAAAACGTGACCCTGCAACTTTGAAATTGTTCCTGGGTAACATTGAGAGACTGCTCAAGGCCCAAGCACACGGGTAAGATATTTTACAACGTGTATCTCACATTTGTGACCAAAAGTCATTTAAAAACAAATTTTATAAAAACAAACTAAACAAGTAGTCTCCCTCTCTGGAGACATTCAAAATCCACCTGGACACCTTCCTGTGTGACCTGGTCTGGGGGATTGGACTAGATGATCTCTTGAGGTCCCTTCTAATCCTTGACATTCTGTGATTCTGCCAAGTACATTGCATGGTTTTTTTTATTTCAACACATAGGTTGAAATCAAAGTAATTTTCTGATTTACATTACCTTGTCCCCTTCTCACGGGGTTTAGGGTCCGTGTCATTGGGAGCTCGACCCTGGCTCTGTGCCATTTGGCATCCGGTGCTGCAGATGCCTACTACCAGTTTGGGTTACACTGTTGGGACATGGCAGCAGCCACTGTCATTATTAGAGAGGCTGGTGGCACTGTGATAGACACTTCAGGTGAGTAAAATATCCTTATTTTCCTTGACTTTTGGGGGCCTGAATAGCTATCTGGGGGCAACTTGGGTTACCTTAGTACAGCCCTTCTCTATGGCTTTGTCTCATTTCTATCAAGATTCTGTAGAAACTCCTGCACTCTCCGCTAGACTCTATTTCTTCATAACATGCTGATGATCTCCCATCCTGAGGTCATCTGAGTCAAACTGTAATTCCATGATTTTATATGATTCCTTTAAAGCATCAGATTTACAGTAAAGAACTAACGCAGGAGATTGGTAGATACTCTCAAATAGATTTCAGCAGAGACACCTTCGCGAGAAAAGAGGGTTCTTGAGTTCCTGTTTGAACATAAATGACCAGGAATCGCTCAGAGAACAACACAGTCTCTGGATTATTATTTCATTCATTTAGATGATACACACTGCAGAGTAATAGTTTACTGGTGACCAGTATATAGATACCATGGAAAGACAGAGTAAGAAGAAGGGTATACTGATGAAACTGATTTCTGTTCTGTCCCTTCCCTGTTGCTAAAGAAGGGCATATTGCATTTAGTGTTGGACTCTGAACAAATCTGGCCGTTTTCTGTTTCTCTTGCATGCACTATCACTGTAGCTAGAATTTTCTGAATCATTTTTTAACAGAGATTTCCATATAGGAGAGGCTGAATTAGGTTGTCCTTCCCATCCTTAAAAAGAGCTATGAGTATGAAGCTGTTTGGGTGTTTCTGAACCTGTCTGATCACAGCATGGTTTATATTTAAGAATACTTGGATATGAGACATTTCTCATTCTCTTCTCTTCAGGGGGACCTCTGGATCTTATGTCCTGCCGAGTGATTGCTGCAGGCACCAGAGAGATGGCTACATTCATAGCTCAAGAAATACAAACTATTCACTACAGACGGGATGATGAAAATTAAATACTTGCAACATGGAGTCTGCCCTCCTGAACGATGTTACTCGTGAAAGATGGGTGGTTTAAAGGGTGCATGATTTCAGCCAGATGCTTTTCTGTGTCAAATATTTTTTATAAATTTATTACAACGTGGGAAGTCATAGGGAGATTTTTAAACCTCTAAGTATCGTGTTTCCTTTTTAATATGTATCTCTTTTCAGCAGTATGGTTTTTTATAAGATAGCATATTTTACTTGTAGTAAATTAGTCTCCAAATGAAGTTGTACTTTCATATCTGTGGGGCTGATATTTAGTCTTTTGTAACATGCAGCTAAAAATGGAGCTTTATTTTTACAGATGCAGATCTCAGGTAAACGAACTTTAGGACTGTAGTAAGGACAAGTAGTTAAGATGTGTGCCTACAATACCCTTGTTCTCTGATACTTAAGAATGCAATAAAAATGACATTATTGTTTCCTAACTATGTCATAGCTATATATCCGTATATATGTATAGGTACATATATGTATGTCTGTGTGTATGTGTATAGATATATATACACCTCTACATGTATATGCATGTAATGCACACACATACCCATGTCTGTATCCATATATATATATATGGGTATCCTGGATGTTTACAGCAATTTAGAGAATGCATAGAAGAAAGCTAATAATGCAAGTTGTTTTCAGGTAAAGCGTATAGGTGATGTGCTTTTGGTGGGGGGCTGCCCATATGGCAAGTACCAGAGCTCTTTGTGAAAAAAAGTTTAATGGTTTTACAAACTGTCTGGCTAGTTCTTGTTTCCCTTCATCCCTCTGCATGAGGATAAATCATACAGTCCTACAAGGCCTCTGTACGATATTCAGACCCACAAATACTTACTACCATAGATTAATTATAGTTAAACCCAGGAATATTAAACTCCACTGAGTTATTCACAGTATTAACTTTGACACACAGTAGGAGGCCAGTGGTATAGAGCACAGTGTCAAGGAGATGCTGATTTTAGAGAAACTTTGAGGAGAACAGCAGGATTTGGTATCTTGTTGACAAGTTATTAAAAATATGCACATAAGATACACTTGAAAAAGTTGTAAATCACATACCCTTCTCACACAATGTTGTAATCACACTTTTTGATCAGAGAAACCTGTAAAATCAGTTACACATACAGAACAGTTGTTCTCTAGCCTTGTATCTAGCACTGGTTTTAATTCCACCAAGATGGTAATTTCTAAATCATGAGTACAGGGAAAGTACAAGTGTGTCCAGACAAGTAGTTGAGATCAAATCACTTCTATTTTTATCTTGAAAAATTCAATTAAAAGGTACCTCTTTTTTGCAAGAGTGTAAATTAAATAATTAAATAAGCCAAAAAATAAGTTGGTTAAAAAATTTTAACTTTATACACTGCATATGTAGACTTTGTAAATGTGTTCAGGTATCTGCTTAGAACATAGGAACTAAACGATTTTTTTAAAAAATAACCTTACACATGTTTCTTGCAATGAAATATGTTTTTTACTGAATATAACAAAATTCTGTGTGATTTCTTGATGCTTTTTTTTTTTCCACGAGAAATAGAAAGTATTGACTGTGTGAAGAATGTTTTTACCAGAAAACCAGCACTGTCCATCGCAGTGATCAGCATTTTGTCACTGCTTCCTTTTTACACCAACACCTCCCCATCTCTTTGTAACCCCATTTGGAAATGGAGATTGTAAGCCCTCTAGGGCAGGGGCTGTAGTACTTTGGCTCTGGATTTGCACAGTGCTAATAGGATGTGATTCTGGTCCACAGCTAGGCACTGAGGTGCTATCATAATATGAATAATAAATACTAATAGGCTCGCTTGTCTTTTATTTGCCCTCTCCCCATGCTTCGTGAGCACAGCGGAGATACGAGTGCCAGATGAGGAGCTGGGTGGCAGCTCTCTGATCCCAGGGCACTTAGCCGTGGCAGCTATGGGAGCCGACGAACAGGGCTTTACTGTGGCTTCTGCCATGGCTGTAAGCCCTGTAAGAAAGCTTATGCTGGCAAAGGATCAAGTGTGGTGGAAGCTCAGCTCCCCTTTATCCGCTCCTGCTGTGTGGCTCCGGCAGGGTTTCCCAGCGGCTGTGTTGTACAAAGGCTCTGACCCAGTTAGGGCCGGTACGCAGTGGCCTCCCAGAGCTCTGCAAAAGCGGGGAAATCTATGCATCGATTTCAGTGGCACAAACCAGCCTTTTGCGAGGCCGAGAGCCAAGCGTGGTGGGAAGGGAGAGGTGCAGAGATCCATTCACAAATTCTCGTTTGTGCCCGGGATGCTGTTTTGGGTTTTATTCAGGCTGCGGTTCAAGCGCGTGAAGCCGCCAGCGCTTGTGCAGGGCTTCAGTCCTATCTCCCCCCCTTTCCTCCTCTGCCTCTCGCCTGCCATTGCAAACATTTCTGGATCCTTCCCCTGCGTCCGATGGGCGAAGTGATCTGCCTGTAAAGTACCCCAGTAAACAAAAAAGGGATTATTTTACAGACTGATCGTTTTCTCCAGCTAATTCAGCCACCAGGAGCAGGGGACTTGAGGCAACAAGCAGGGTTGCGAGGAGGAGAGGCAGGATGGCTATATTCACAGATGGTGCCACGTGATGCCAGTTCATAATTTTCATCAAAGTGCAACCATAAAACTATTTTACTGCACATATTGATCAAAAAAAACCCCATACCAGAGTTGCCCTCCCGTCTTGTTAGCCAGGTGAAACATGGCTCAGCACGTGTGTCCTGCCGACAGCTCTCCCCGGGAGTGTGAGCATGCATCACACAATGCAGCACATTAGCCAGAAAAATTAAATCCCCAAAAATGTTGAAAAATGGGGCCTCTTTTCCCTATCAGCTGCTCAAAAAATGCTGTGAATGTTTTCTATCACATACATAAGTGCATCTGTAATTAGGCATCCCAAGACCTTTTATACACACTACACTGCATGCTCTGTTAATATCACAACCTAATACACTTTATTAAGCTACTGACTTTGTCTTACTACTATTTTAATTTTTTAGTGAAAATTCAGGATTTATATAATATAGCCATTAAAATCATTGCTTCCCAATTAACCGGGACAAATGGATTAAAAACTAAAGTCTTGAGTCTTCCTGCCACCACTTGCTGGGATGAATTGGATAAATGAGTGGAATTGCACTTGTTTGCAGGAGGAAAAAAAAATGTAGCCACCCAGAACTGTTTCCCTGACAGAACTTTCTATCTGTTGGCAGGAAGGAAATGCCTCCTCCAGAACTGGGTTTGCAGCATGGAAAGCAAATGAGCTCCCAAAGGAGCATTTTCCTTCTTCAAGAAGGAAAACCTGGGAATTACAGTCAAAATCACTGCTAATTCAAGTGTGCAGATACTATTTGGAAAACACAGTATTTATGTAATTCCGCGCAGTCTCATTTTTCTGTATTAATTGAATGGTGAAACAATAATTGTTTATATATACATATATATAATAGATGCAAATAGAGATCGGAATAGTCTTTTTATTTGCAAATTACTTATGCTAAGGCTCACAAAAATTACCTAAAAATATCTGAGTGTTTGTATCTCCAGCTATGTGCCACAAGGAAATTCAAGGTATTAATCATTAGAGAGAAAAACATTTATTCTGGGTTTATTCTATTTTGAAATTCTCTGAACACTCCACCCAAAAAGATTATGTTAGGTATTAACAAAGTCAGTAGGGAAGGAATAAACTTTATCACATTAAGATTGAAACATCTTTCAGTTGAAAAGTCTATGCTTTTTAACAGTGCTTTTCTTTCAGCCTTAAGCTGGCAGAGTTGGTACTGAAATTTAAGTCTGAGAAAGCAGAACTGCATGTGAAAGTGCTCAGTTGCTGTACCAGTGAGGCAGCAGTCCTTTGAAATACTGTGACATTAATGGTCACTTACAAGACTATGAACTGCATATATTCATATGGGTTTATTCTATTTTGAAATGAATTCAAGTATTATCAGCTGAGCTGTCAGACAGCATGGAACTAAAATTTGAATTCTCTGTTGCAATAAGCAACACATTTTTCTCCCAAGAGACAAAGATACTTTCTCTTGCGAGGCTTTGTTTAATGCTAGTCATATTGAGCAATGCCACCAGATAATGCCAGTGTAAGAAAACGGGCTAAAGCCTCTTCTGCCATAAGGGGACACAGTTTTGATGATCTTGTGAAGCTCAGGGCATGGTGGGTCTGTCACTGTAACTCAACAAAACTATGAATTGTCTTTGTACTGAAGTAACAGCTAACAGTCTCCTGTGATACATCCACCAGATGACAAAGTCAGGATTTCTGGAGACACTGGGGAATTCTAAAGTATTATTTCAGGTGCTCAGAGTGCTTTAGGGTCACTCTTAATGTTTTAGAGTATTAATATTTCAATTCTTGTTTGTTGTAAAATATGGCCCTTATTATATTTAGAAACATAGAAATTTAATGTAGGCCCTTTCCTGTCTTTCACTTGCTATAATAATTTATTATTTGTAAAAGGAATGAGATATGCTGCATTAGTAGAATATTCATATTTTTTATTGAGATCATGTTTCCGAAATTTAGGAGAAAATCGCTTACATTTTAAAATGAGTTGCATCTCTGCACTGGTTCATCTAGACAAAAAACAGCAGTGGGAGGAGGATTTAGTCTTACAAATGCAACCTGACTTCAAAAGAGATTAAGGCCAGTTATTTACACCAGCATATCCCCCACTGACTTACTAGTCCGTAGTAAATCTAAACCTAACTGTACAACTGTAAACAAACAACAAGACAGGAAAGTCATCACAGTTCATATAAACCTTCTAATAATTCATACAGGCTATTTTCACCTAAGACAAGCTTCTTTGCACTTATTATATTGGAAGCTCAGAATAATTACCTTTAGATGTTTTATAAAGTCAAGGCAAAGAGGTGTTATATATTTGGTAACCTACTTTGGATCAAAGACCTTACTAATTCCTCAAGGAAATTTGTGCAATTTCAACAAATGCTCTCTACTCACTGGTATCTGTTGAATTTAAGCTTATGTCCACCATACAAATATTTCATCATGAAAAAATGTTATAAAATGCAGAATCATCCATGTTAGCTTCTCATGTCTTTCTTTTGCAATGTTATTATTTGTCCTGTGGAAAGCAGGACTTGTTTTATACTGTACCATATTCAAGTTTCATTTTAAAGCATTTCTCATTATTTGTAAGGACTGCTAGAAATCAATGATTACAGGAATCAATAGATCAGTGTGCAATTTTTTTTTAAAATTCTCGAGTATGATGAAGCTGTCATTTTTTAAGTACAAAAATTTTTTTTCAATGTAATAATAACGATTATTATCAATGTTGAAAGCGAAGGAAGGAAGGAAGGAAGGAAGGAAGGAAGGAAGGAAGGAAGGAAGGAAGGAAAGAAAGAAAAAGGAAGGAAGGAAGGAAGGAAGGAAG
>VZTY01006115.1:241399-336692 GCA_013400935.1 Turnix velox
AGAAAGAAAGAAAGAAAGAAAGAAAGAAAGAAAGAAAGAAAGAAAGAAAGTACAGCTACTTCATAGTAGCTGTAGAAGAGTAGAAGGTCATTAAAACCTGTTAATGCTGCATAGTTCCTTCCTTCTTCACCCCTCTGACAGAAGTGCAAAGTCCAAAGTTTCAACATTATTATGATTCCTTTGAATTCCCATTCTGTGAATCAGACACTTTATCTTCACAAATTCAGGGCCCTAAGCACACTACCCTGCCACAGCAGAGCTGACTACATCCAAGACCAGCTGATAGGAGATTTTTGGAAGAAAAAGTTAGAAAAAGCCTCAGCGAGGCTTCTTCCCACAGGATCTGCTTTGAAGATAAAGTCTGCCTTCTTGAACTGGACACATGCAAGTCCATAGCACCTAATGGGTGCACCTACACATGCAGTGGCAAGTGTCTGATATTGTAGTGCCACTTCAGATTGTCTTTGAAATGTTGTGGTGATAGAATCATAGAATAGTTTGGGTTGGAAGGTACCTTAAAGATTATCTAGTTCCAATCCCCCTGCCTATGGCAGGGACACCTCCCACTAGATCAGGCTGCTCAGTGCCTTGTCCAGCCTGGCCTTAAACACTTCCAGAGAGAGGGCATCCACAACCTCTCTGGGCAGCCCGTTCCAATGTTTCACTATCCTCACTGTGACCTGGGAAGGTTCCTGAACATTGGAAGAAGACAAATGTCACTCATCATCAAGAAGAGCAAGAGGGAGGATGCCTGGAATGACAAGCCTGTCAGCCTCATGCCAATCCCTGGGAAGGTGACGGAGCAAATAATCCTGGGAACCATTTTAAAACATGCTAAGGACAAGAAGGTTACTAGGAATAGTGAAAATGGGTTTATGAAAAGGAAATCATGCTTAGCTGATCTAATTACCCTCCTAAGGTGTGATGATTAGCTTGGTGGATGAGAGAAGTTGCAGTTTGTCTTGACTTCAGTTAGGCTTTCTACAGTCTCCTGTAATATTCTCATAGACAAACTGATAAGGTACAGGCTTGGTAAATGGGCAATTAAATGGGTTGGGAATTGGATGGACATCTGTCCCAGAGGGCTCTGATCAGTGGCACAAAGTCCAGCAGAAAGCAGTCACTAGTGGGTGATACTGTATCCAGTACTGTTTAATGTCTTCATTAATGATCTAGATGACAGGACAGAGTGCACTCTCAGCAAGTCTGCATATGACACAAAACTGAGGGAAGTAGCTGATATGCCAGATAGTGCCATTTAGATGGATCTCAACCAGCTGGAGAAATGGGCAAACAGCTTTGTGAAATAGACTTGGTCATGGTGACCAATAAGTTGACTGTGAGCCAGCAATGTGCCCTTGTTACAAAGAAACCTTACAGTGTCCTGGGCTGTGCTGGGAGGAATGTTTCCAGTAAGCTGAAGGAGGTGATGCTTCCTCTCTGCTTAGCACTCAGATGGAGTGCTGGGTCAGGTTCTGGGGTCCCCAGTAGAAGGGAGAGACATGTACATACTAGAACAAGTCCAGCAAAGAGACACTAAGATGATTAAGGGCTTGGAACATCTGACATAGGAGGAGAGGCTCAGAGAGCTGGGATCATGTAGCCTTGAACAGAGAAGGCTCATGAGGATTTGATCAATGTACACAAATCCTTGGTGAGAAGGAGTGAAGAAGAGGGAGTGGTGCCCAAAACAGAACAAGAGGCAATGGGCACAAATTGAACTGCAATAATTTTGTTTAAACAAGAATACTTTTGTTTGCTTTTTATTTGAAGAGTGGCTGAGTGGTGACACAGGCTGCCCTGAGAGGCTATGAAGTTTCCCTTCTTGGAGATGCTCACAATTTTGCTGGACACAGCTTGGAGCAACCCACTCATTGATTCTGCTTCAAGCAAGTGAGTTGGACTAGGTAAAACCAGAGGTGCCTTCCAACCTCAGCAATTCTGCAATTCTCTGATCCCTCCTTGGTGACTGTTACAGGACCCTCTGCCAACACCTTTTCCAAGATACAAAGGAAAAAGAAAAGAAGCACCAACATTATACAGATGTTAGCAGTAAACAGCTGTACTGGTGGATGCATAGAGACCTAAACTCATTTTCTTTAAGCTTAAAAAGAGCAAACTGAACAACATGTGCTAGGTAGCTCCAGTCTGCAGCCAAAAGGGTATAAATCTCTTCTTTGCAATGCAGTGTGACAGCAATGTGTCAAGCAACACCTCCCTGCCATTGCAAGGCTGTACTGGGAAGCTGTACACGGAAAGGGAACTCGGGAATCAGATTTGCTTCTCTGCTCCCTTGAAGTCCTGCTTTAGGTTTATCTTAAGTAAACCCACACCTCGAGTGAACTAGAATATCAAAACCAAACAAAAATCTCCCCATCCCTAAATAAAATGAAAAGAAATATCTAATTACAGACAAATACTTTATTGCCAAGCAGAACATCACAGAACAGGACTGGCATGACTAGAAGGCATAGCAGAAATGAATTGCAGAAAAGGATGTAATTTCATTCTAAATCTCAGTTAAAAGATCAAAATATCTTAGTCACAAGTGCTGTAAAGTATATTTTATTCACCTTATATACTGAACTATGGAAATGGCCAGGAATCTGTGGCTAACATACTCCTTTTTTGCCCTCTCCTTAAACACTTTACTCTCTCCACAGCCCAGTTATCAAGCATAAGCCAGTTATTTCACTAAAAACCTAACTCAAGTTCACTATTCTCATATATTCATAAAAGTCCTTAAACACATTTGCACAGGATCCTCTCACCTGCTTATGAAAAAGACTTCTTCCCATCACTAAAATAAGAAGAGAACTGAAAAACTGGGAAATTGTTCATCAAATTAAATTATAATTTCCTTTGGACAAGACCTATGTACAGAGCAGCATGCAAATATGGTTTCCAAAGTAAGACTGAAAAAAAGCCAAACTGAGAAACAGGAGTCAGGCATCCAGCACAGGGTGAGGGAATCACTGCCTCAAACTCTACCTGCTGTAGTTGCAGAGTTTCCTGGACAAGACCAGAGCACTGTAGCTACACTAACAACATCAAACAAGGAGATGTGGTTATATATTCATGAAGCAGCTGCTGCAGCTGGATTAGCTTCAGGCTCCATCTGAGCTGAAGGACTGTCAGAGAGCCACTGCAGCAACCCCTCAGCCTGAAGCTATGAAGCACCAAGGATCCAATCCCACTCCCATTGATAAAATGGTAAAATTCTTATTTACTGGAGTAAAATAGGTAAAATTCTTGCAGTGCTCCTGCTAAGACTTTTGCCACTCAGTGGCATAACACTTTGAAAATGTCCTTTATGGAAGTAGTAGGGATTTTTAAAAGGAGATAAGAAAACAAATCCTCCAGCAGAACTAAAATACTTGATGCATTACCTGAAAACCTGTTCAGCAGAGCTGACAGGGCTACTCTTATTTGACATGACTAGATGTTTCTTCTAGCAACATAAAGTCATCACTGCCACAGTTCCCTTTAAGCAAGAGATTTTCATTTTCTTGTCTTTCTCCTAACAAATATCACTCCTACTGACAAATCAAAGGACTTTACTATCTTCCTTGTTGGCTCAAAAAATCAAATAATTGTTTGAAATCGTTCCAGTTCTGCATATACATCAAGAGCACAGCTCTTAACACAGAGCCACCTGCTGACAGTCAAGTATATTAATTTTAAATCCTTAAAATCAGAATGTGTTGGTGTTCGAATCACAGATGGATTATTACAAAATAAAGGCTAGAAAATATGTAATTCCATTTAAAAGAAACCTTGTATACCTACCCACATGAATTTGGGCTGTTATCTCTGTTTCCAATAGAAATTCTTGGTAGTTTTTTCCTGTCTCTTTATCTGCATTGAAGGGCTTTGAGAGAGGGAAATTAAAATGCAGATAACTAAACCCAGACACAACTATGCAGCAATCCTGTTGTATCTTTAAGGATTTGTAAATGGGCACAGATACCACATGTGATGAGTGAGAAAGATTCCTTATAGCACTTCTGGATTTTAATTTCAGAGGTGAGGAAATTTCACCCTGATTCTGTTCTAGCAGTGAAATGAGCTGCCAAAGCCACAGAGAAAAGAGCTTCATGTGACACAACCTGTCTATGACCAGTGTTGGGATTGAGAACATCTGCTGGAGCACCCTCACTCTGAGAGATGTGTTCAGTATGGAAGTTTTAAACTGGCCTGTTTTCAGACTGATTATTTTGTCCACTTTGCCTTATGCACCTGAGGACATTTCAGATGCCATCACATGCACATGCCTGAGTGGCTATGACAAAACGCTGGCATTTAATCACATTTTAAACCAAATTATTAGTTTTGGCCTATTAGGTGTAGTTCCTGTGATGGCTTAAGACCAGAAACCAGGAGCAATGCAAAAGCAAAGTACTTCTGCAAATCCCAATGATTGCATTTATTGAGAGCAGCTTGAATGCAGCACTGAAGAAAAGAATTTAGGGTTGTCTGTGGAGGAGAAACTTAACATGAGCCTCCAGTGTGCACTTGCAGCCCAGAAGACCAACCGAATTTTGGATTGCATCAAGAGAAGTGTGACCAGCAGGTCAAGGGAGGTGTTAGTGAGACCCCAGCTGGAGTATTCTGTCCAGTTCTGAAGCCCTCAACATGAGAAGAACATTGAGCTGTTGGAGCAGGTCCAGAGAAGGGCCATGAAGATGATCAAAGGGCTAGAGTAACTGCCTTATGAGAACAGGCTGAAGGATTTCAGCCTAGAGAAGAGAAGGCTCAGGGAGGACCTCTTAGTAGCTTATCAATACCTGAAGGGGGCCTACAGAAAGGCAGGGGTAGGACTTTTTAATAGGGTAGAGGATGGCAGGGCTAGGAGTAATGGATGCAAATGGAAGAGGGGAGATTTAGGCTGGAGATAACAAAGAAGTTCTTTACTGTGAGGGTAGTGAGATACCGGAACAGATTGCTCAGAGAGGTTGTGGACGCCTCTTCCCTGGAAGTGTTTAAGGCCAGAATGGATGAAGCACAGAGCAGCCTGGTCTGAGTGGGACCAGGCAGGGGGTTTGGAACTAGATGGGTCCCTTCCAACCCAAGCCATTCTATGATTCTTTGATTTCTGCTTAGAGTTGTATGAAGAAGTGAGAAAGAAGCATGCAAGAGATCTTGAGGTATGTTTTTACTCCCTTGTACAGAAGCACCCTGAAATAATACTACATGTTTATTGACTGGCAACATTTTATGCCTTTCTGGTCTTGTTTTCTTGAAACATCGCTTGTGTGACAAGTAGAAGGCTGCTGCCTGGGGCTGCTCCTAGTTGTCTCATCATCCTGTGCTACATCTCAGCTCAGGAGCTTTAACTTGCCCTGTCTTCAGCTTGAGTCCTGCCATACTCTTAAAACAAACAAACAAACAAACAAACAAAAAAAACAACACAAAGAAACCCATTCCTAGAGGCTGTTTCAGCATGGCTGGGTTGCCAATAGAGGGCAGTCCTACATTGGGATGGCTTTCTGCACCCACGAATTCAGATCCACCCGTGCCTGTGCTACAACCAAGCGCTGAGAGGCTGGTAAATAGGAAAATGTGTAATTAAAACTCCTTGTGGAGAGCAAACAGAAGAGAATACCACATCTTGAAGAGACTGGAGGGATAGATAGCAACCTTGCAAAATAAATGAAGGAGCTGCAAAAGCTTCTGCTTTTACCTTCTCCAATCCACACAGAGATTATGCTATTATCAGCTCAAACCAGTTGCTGTACACCACGAGGAGCCACCTAAAACCAGCTGTGAAACCCCTAATAGAATCCAAGGTGATGTGAATTTGGAAGTGAGTTATGAAAGTGTAATGAATGGGGAAATGAATTCTGGAAAGGTATTGAATAGGCTGGGAGTGCTGGGAAATGCATGTTCTGCATGAATTTAAGTCTCTGTGAATCTCAGGTTCAGTGGACATATTGGTGGAGAGATCCCCCACACCCCCAACGTAAAAAAAAAGGCATGCCTGCTTTCTTGACACTACATTTGGTGTTAAGAAGTTCACTCCTGGTTTTGGTGACACCTGTGCTGGATGCACACTGGCCAGATGGATTTCCCTTATCCATCCCAGTCAGCCCACTGGGGAGAGTGATAGACATGCTCTGCATCTCTGGCATTGCTGATGGGCTGTGATGCAGGATCATAAGAGCAGTCCTTTAAAACCCCATCCCACAGCAGCTCTTGATCTCCTCAAAAGGGAATTATTTCTGTGCATACAGCTTTTTGGTTAGTTCTTGAGTAGCCACTGTCAAAAAACACATAAGCATTGCACATTTAATGCTTTTGTGCTTTTAGAAGTATGTCTGTTCAGAGGGAAAGACTAAACACATAATCTAAGACAGAAGGGATCCATTAGAAGGGATCAAAAGTCTCCAGGTACCCACCATAAGACACAAAATGGACATTTGACAATGACAGGCAGGAACCAGCATCACAGAAAGGAATGTGCTGTGCAGAAAAGCTGATTAGATATGAACATGGTTAGTATGTGGAAACAGGGTAAGGTGCTTCAGTTAGATCTGTGAAAATAATATGAAATATAACCCATCTCTAGGAAGCTGCCCCAGGATCAGCAACAAGGTTTAGACCAAAGTGACAAATTGGACTAAGAGACTGTGCCTTAGAATGGAAGCAAGAAGTGGATGTCATCTGCTCAGAGTCTTCACAAGACACATAAAGCCAAAAGCCTTTGAGAATCCATTCTGAGCAGACCTGAGCTTCTAGCCCAAAACCAGCTTCCTCGCTGGCTTCTTTCAGAGAACAAAGCTGAGAAGGCAGCCAGAGAACACATTTCAGCCAGATCCCTCAACCCTATACTTTCTTAAAAATTGGGCTTAATTGGCGTAAAACTCATAGGGTTAAAACAGGCTGACCCTTTACCTTGGATACACTTATGGCAGTACGTTGTGCATTTGAAAGTACAGCTTGTTCTCTCCCGCAGAAGTCCCCAAGAGTGGATTGCTTGCTTGCCTCTTTCTGTAAAAACAAACAAACAAAAAACCAAATCCAAAACCAAAAAAATGATGAGTAGGCTAAAGTTAGCTGAGAAAGTCATTGAGACAGATGCCTTGCTGAGTGCCCCTCGATAGCAATAGGAGTCTTTCCATTTACCTAATGGGGCTTTGACAGAGCCCTTAGTGAAGGGACAGGAGGTGGAAATCTGCACTGATTACTCGCGAACAAAGAAGTGTTTGAAATAATCTGCTGCCATCTGTCTTTGTTTTGATAACCCTCTCAGCTGGGCCTGAACGGAAAACACATCAGATGAACAGAGAATTAATTGTCGCAAGAATGATCTGTTTGCATTTCTCTCCTTCTGCAAGAACTGTCCCCATTGACCATGTGGGACCTTCCATTGCAACATTACAACAAACCACTGTGAAATTTAGAGGCTGCAGATGCTATACACAACTCTATATATGTCATGCAATTTCTGAAAGTGGATTTATTCAGTCTCAAAGAGCTGATACAAGACTTCTGTAGTATTCAGGGGAGCCCATAATGGGCTTGGAGTAGAAAGGAGTTTACAGTTTCTTTTAAGAAAAAATTGTCAATAATTCACATGATTGCTCAACTCTCTCCAACTATCTGGAGAAGGAGCTGATTATAGGAATCTAGTGCCATTGCATGCAGAGTTATATGTCTGTCTGTTGCAGAAACAGGAATGACCTTATGCAGATAAGAAAAGCTACGATTGACTAGATTATTGGATCTGTTCTGGAGGACAAATCCCCTTTTTAGAGTAACAACCTATATGCAGGAGTACAGAAGATTAGCAACAATCAGAGTTTGGGCTGTGTTGCAGAGGTCACAAGGGGACAGCTGATAGCTGATTGCTTGTTTAGGGGACGTGAGGTCTATTTCCATGGGGAAGAGCAGCTACGTTGTTAGTTTTGTGACTCAGAGCCAGTAGGACACAAATCCACACAAAAACACTTCAGATTTTTGCTCTCACTCGAAATACACAATTGTTTGTCAGGCTCCAAACAAAGAAATAGCTGGAAATTTAACTTTTCTGGCAACTCTCTGCCAGGCAGTGATACCACAAAGAAAAGTCATGACTCTTCTTCCCATTTCCTCCAGAGATGGTTACTGAAACTACAGATTTATGTTATTCTCTCTATCAGCTGATTTAGTGTTTTCTCCAGCACTATCCTTCACCTATGGTGAAATAATCTTCTCAGTGAATGCGTTTTCCTCAAAACATCACAATTCATGATCATCCTAAGGAGATCAGTAATAACCAGGTCTTAGATTCCAGGGAATTAATTTGGAGTCAGAGCCAGTGAAATAATCTTCTGGATGTTTTGGAAATGTACCCTAGATCATTCTGTGGGGCTCAGTTGTATGTGTGCCCAAGTGTTTTGTGTAACTGAACTAGGGTTGGACCTTCTCCTAATTTCAGACTTTCAGAAGATTCAACCAGCAGTTACCATTTTCTCAGCATACTACACATTAAAGACAAAATGAAGATTTGATACAACTTTACAGAAACTTGGTAGCATTTCAGAAGAGGTTAATTTGCATGACATGTATGTCCAAAAGTGACAAAACAATGTTAAATATATTTAATCTTGGTGATTCACATTGAAGAAGCTTGTTTTCTTTGCTTCATAACCATTTTTTTGGAACCTCATGCAAGCCAGCATAATGTCTGACATCTAGACTCTCATCTGCCCTTTGGCTCCAAAGTTGCTCTGATAAGGCATGCAGGAGCAGAGTCATTCTTGGTCACTCATCACGGGAACATGAGAGAATATGACGTGGCTATTCCAGCTGTGGGTGAGAGCTATGAGGTCCCTTATCAGGTGTCAGTAATATGCCCCTAGTGTCTGTCAGTAAGGGAATGGCTCAAGCATGACCATGAGATAAGGCTGGCGGACCCGTATCCTTCACAACACAACATGTTCCCTTTGCTTCGATTGCAAAAACTAAGCAAGATCAGATCAGGTGCTACTTGGGTTGTAGACTATCAGGAAAACATGGCCTGTTGGAGCAAAGTGATAAATTAAGGGATTTCTCAAGAAAAGGATCCAGACTTGCTATCAGTGCTCACCTGCTCTAGCCTCACCATAAGTGAAAGAGTATAGTCACTTTGTGCTCCAAAGTGCTGTGACTCACACTAATTGAGTTTCTCAGGCATATTACCCAATGGTTATAGATTGAGAGAATCATAGAATGGTTAGGGTTGGACCATAGCTGAGTAGTGGATGGGTCAGGAGACAGCCAGGGGTAAATAATGAGGCTCAGTCATTCAGACCTGAGAACTATAGCTCTGATATGGTGTAAACCCATTTCCCTCCTTCTGCAGCCTGATGCACCTGAAGGCAGGTCTGAGGGAAAACAGTGGGTGCTTGGGTGCACTACTGATTAACTCAATCACTAGCTACTCCTGTTCCTAAGGGACTATAGAAGACTTACATATGAAGATAGTCAGAGTGTAAAAAATAACCCATTTGAATCTGCAGATTTGAGCATGGATATTTTGCAGGGATGAGTACAGAGGCAGGCTAGATCTGGTCAGCAGGTATTCAGCTGCTAAGTCAAGCTCTGGACTCCAAACTTGGTCTGACAATCACTTAACTTTGACTGCTCCTGGAGCTTAACAAGAGCTCTTTTATCTAGAGAGCAAAAGTACTCAAGTAGAATATAAAAGCAGTAAGTCCTAGCAATATTTTTCTTAGTATATTTCAATCAGTAAATTTTAAATTTCCTAGTGGTGCTGCTTTGGGAAACTTCGCACAGATTACCGTGGGACATCTATGAATCTAGTTCCTGCTTGTGCATCCCTTAAAAATGACTTAACAAAGCTCAGAGGTCAATACATCACTCACTGGCTCATCACACACTCAAACACAGTGGGAACCGTAGGAAGGTCACACATTAAGCTGAATGTTCTTGCCTTAGTCTCTCTGTTTCAGAAGAAAAGTCAAAATACGGTTATTGCTATTTTTAATTAAACTTTGAAACATGTCATACAAGACATAAACTAGAAATACTCTATGTCATACAAGAATTTTTAAATCTACAGCAGTTCATGAGTATTGCTTGGGATCTGAAGCTCTTCAAGATCTACTATAAAAATCTATCATCACTCTTCAGCTATGGGACAATTCCACACTTGATAGCCTCTCATTGTGTGGAGAAAAGTCTCATAAATTAAAACTTAAATTCTTTTAAAATAAAAATTCATGTTTCTTTCTGAAAAAAAAAATTCTTCCTGTAGGAAACATCACAAAACAATAGTAAACTGTAAAGATGTTACAAACAAGCAAGCAAACAAATTAACAACGGTTTAGTTTAATTCGGACCCCAGATATTTTTGAAGTCACAACTTTTGAAATGTAAAATAAACTATTTCAGATTATCCTTGGCATGATCAGAATAAGCAAATAATTTTCACATATATTGTCTTCAGTAATGAATCTTACAGGCAATATTCCTGCTTTTCATTATTACTGTCACAATGCAATTCTCAGTAAGTCAGTGTTCAGTGAAATGCTACCCACAAATACCTGCAATTCCTTCACATGTATAGCCTTGCAACAAGGGCAAAGCCCAACCTTTTGATTTTAATATTCTAACTTAAACATTCAAATTCATATTTGTGTTTGAAGAATTTCACACCACTGTGATACTCTGGGCAGGGTACTTTTTGCCCTGTATAAAGCACATGCCCATCCAACAACACTGTTTTGATTCTAGTGTTAAAATAATTTAAAAACAAAAAGGACATGAAACAAAATACCCGTCCATGAAATCTCATAATAAAGAACTTTTTTTTTTTCTAGGCCTGATGGTTCACCACAATGAAGGATTAGGGTTTTGTTCAGGCAGGTCTTCAACATCAGAATCTTTACTGGACACAGAATCATTTCCAGCCAATTACAGAGGATTTTAATTCGTACCAAAAAATCTTCCCAGCTCCTTCTGCACGGCCTTGCAGAGCATCTAGACCGCCTTTAGGAGGAGCCTCATCCCCTGCTGTATAGCGTATGAAAACACTCGGTGCCTCCTGCAGAGCACCAAAGCTTTTAGACATTATGAAATATTGTTTCGTATTTGTTTCAGAACAAAAATTCTGAAAATTACGGAAAACTATAAAAACCAACTTCAGGAGATCTTTTATGCCAAAATCTCATCTCACAATAACAAGCTGCTTTTAGGCCTTTTGTGATGATGCTGGTTTAATTTTATCTTTAAAACTTTCTCTGATGAGAAACAAAAACGTTAACATTTTATTTCATTCTTCTTCAGAGAGTTCTCTAAAATCACTCAAGCCATTGATTCACCTGTCCACCCAATCTTTCTGTTTTCCCAAATTGCACAGGCAATAAACCATATTTTCCAAATCTCTGCTTTCCTCGGGGTTTGTTCCAATTTGTCACTGTTTTTTTTGAAAGGTGGTCAGGAAAACCTGGGCTGACACTGCACGTTTGCCAATGCAAACCTGTATATGCAAAACTGTTTCAAGTGACTTCTCCTCCCTGTTAAATGTGCCACCTGCAGAATTCTTTTCACAGCTCTGTTGACCCCCACGAGCAGTGATTTAAGCAAACTTGTTTAACTTGACTGGCAGCTGGCAAGTGGCGTGTACCAGAGTCAGTCACTGCACCTCACTGAAGGGACAGCAAGACAATTATTTAGTAATAGGGATTAAGATGGTTGCTTGTTTAACTCCACCTCCACTGTTCACTCCCTTCAACATCAGCCATGCACTTTGTCCCCTGCTTGATTACTGCTCTCAGTGACAAATGAAGCAAAAGGTTGCTAAGTATTCTGGACTACTCACCCCAACCTACCATTTGCTTTCCCTCCCTGTGGAAGAGCTGGGTGATTTTGCCTTTTTCCGCTAATGTCCTTACACTTAACTGTGATCTTAGAATCATAGACCAGTTTGGGTTGGAAGGGATCTTAAAGATTACCTAGTTCCAATCCCCCTGATTATGACAGGGACACCTCCCACTAGATCAGGCTGTTCAGTGCCTTGTCCAGCCTGGCCTTAAGCAGCTGCAGAGAGGGGGGATCCACAACCCCTCTGGGCAACCTATTCCAGTGTCTCACCACCCTCACCGTAAAGAATTTCTTTCTTATATCTAGACTAAATCTTCCCTCTTCCAATTTACATCCATTATTCCTAGTCCTTCCATCACATGTCCTATTAAAAATCCCTACCCCTGCCTTTCTGTAGGCCCCCTTCAGGTATTGATAAGCTACTATCAATACACTATCTTGTCACAGTCATTTCTATTGAGATCTCACTTTTTGCCTTGACCTGCCAGATTCAGCTCACACTACTGTTTCATACTCCTCTACATACATCTCATCTCTGTACACCATCAAGCTGGTGTTAAGACTATTCTTTACTGAGGTGCCCTTCTCCTAGGTCAGTGATTTTACCCATTTGATGGCTTTACCGCTGCCTGCTCAGAAAAAATAAAAAAAGCAATTATTAGCCCAGCTTGTGAAATCTGCAAGGAGAGGTAATAAACCCCTCTTCTTACAGATTGGGATGGACTTGAAAAGGACATGTTTTTCCTGTTACTCTTAAGTCAGCAGCTGCATTTGTATTTGTTATGGCAACCAACATGCAAGTTAAAGCACTAATGCCACTGGAGGAGGATGTCCTTGCAAAACACTCCATCCTTGCCTCAGCGCTGTGGCAGGCCTCTAACCGGGTATGTGTTCTCAGGGGGGTGCTCAGCAGTGGCTGCATTGTTTGGACATCTCTGCAGGGACCTCTGGGAAGAAGCATGTGATCTGTAAGAAGCTGGTTTGGAAAAATCCTTAAAGTTACTACAGTTTCTATGTTTTTTCTAAGGGGCCCTCATTCTCCTTTCTCTTCTACTGGAAGAGGTAGGATGGGACAGACTGTCAGACAAAGCATCTTTTCCCCCTACTCAGTTTTCTCTCTCTGCAGCAGGAAAAGGTGTATTATTTATGAAAGTTTTTGACAACAAGCACTTGGTGCATCCTTGCAAATGCACCACTTAGCATAAACAACTTTATCTGCAGCCCACAATCGACCACGAGACACAAATCCCAGGGAAAACAGGCTGTTTGGAATCCAGTGCTCAGAGAACTATTTACTGTTCCCCACCTCCCGCTCTCCATGATGCATTCTCAGGAACGAATCACAGAACTCTTACAAAACTAAATGAAAGGAAAAGAAGGAGTTAGAGGGAAAAGATGTTTTGTCTGACAGTATAACGCATCCTACCTCTGCCAGTAGAAGAGAAAGGAAAGGACCCCTTAGAAAGAACGTGGAAACAACATATGAGAAGTGTCCCCACACACCTGCAAGAGGCCAGAAGAGGAAGAGATCAAAGTCTGGGCTCAGGTTCCTCCTAAAAGTATGTTAGCTTTGCTCTGAGGGAAGGACTTATTTAATCCACCAGGCTGGGAAGGAGACACGATCCAAGGAAATAATTTACCTTGGACTAAAAGGCTCCATGTTTGGTGGTGTTTGGTTTTTTTTTTAAAAGCTGATAAGGGCCCTGAAGCCGAGGACTAAAGATAAGTAGTGGGAATCAACCTGACTGTTGGGGAAATCCGGAGAGTAAACACATAATGTGACAGGTTCTTTCTCCCTTAACAGGCTGACAGAGGAAAAACAATCCAGGCAACCGGGTAACTACTTGTTCCTGGCCCTGGGGGTAGCCTGAAGGCTGGTAGCAAGGGCCTCTAGAGGCTTTCTCTGATCAGCAGTGCGGGTGCTGGTCATAGGTCAGGCTCTTGCCTAGTTCTGAGCCTCCTAGCTGTGTTTTCCCTGTGGAATAGCAATTCGACAGCTCTGAAAGACAGAAACTTGTTTCAGAGCCAAAAAAATACAGTATCCGTGGCTGCAGGTGCACATAAAAAGAAAAACCTGCCTCTGTATGCGTTCAGTAAATGTCAGTTGCTGCTCCCCTGCTTGTAACACTAAACACCTCCACCGAGGCTACTGTATATATTAATCCAAGCCGTAAGCTTATTCATGAGCTCTAAAATCAGAATCCGAGACACTTAATCTGTTGATTTGCCCTAATGCCGAAAGGCTGCAAATGAGATTGGCTTCCACTGTTGCTATATTAGCTGTAACCAGCTAATGTGCAGTATGTCACTGGGATACGAGCTAAATGCAGTCCTTCGCCCTTCTTTTTCGGGACAAACCATCGGGCAAAATACACCCTAGATCTGGCCGTTGCTCAGCGCCGCCGTGACAAGCCGCTCGGGGAGCGATGTGGGGACAGAGCACTCACCCTCCTCCCACAGCCCAGCTCCCGGGGCCGCGGCGGGGGAAGGACCCGGGGAAGGACGGGGCCGAGAGGCTGTCTCGTCCCTCCCCTCCGCCGCGGGGAGGAGCACGGCCCGCCCGCTCCTCGCTGCTTAAGTGCAGCCACCGTCGCTGTCCCTTATTGAGAGTGATCATGGAGGCCACGCGGGAGTACGTGGGCTCAGTGGTCAGGTGAGTGTGGAGCTTACGGGGTAGAGGGAGGGCAAGGACGACATTAGATGTTATGGGGACAAGTGAGTAGAGGTGCTCTTGTGGCTTTCCCAGCCGCCGGTGAAGTCCTTTTGAAGGAAGAACAAGTAGGTGCAAGGCAGGTTTATCCCTTTTCAGAGCTGTAATGGCCGGGATGCGCCCCCGTGGCAGAGCTGCTGGGCTGCGTGTCAGGCGTGGGGGGAGCCTCGGTGTATCGAGGAGCCACTTGGACTTGGTGACAGTGAGTTCTGGACACTTATTAGTATGTCAGGTCTGCTAACGGCATACATAAAAGTATGTGCCGTTCAAGTGCATCCGGTTCTAGCTGTGGTTCTGATATCTCTACAATCCATCTGATTCAAGTTTTAGCGAGTCCGTGAGCTGATTAAACCCTAATTCTTGCTTTTTAAGAAAAAAATTTCTTTTTTATTTTTTTGCTTTGCTGCTACTGCTATAGTCACTTGCCTGTGAACTCTAGCCTGAAATCCAAACAGTGCAATATTCTGAAGCCACTCGTGTTGTGCAACATTGACTTTTCTGAGGGAGTGCAACGTTGACTTTTCTGAGGGGGACTGTAGACCATTGCACCACATTCTTAGACAAACACACGAGGCATATTGCAAACAAAGATAAAGAAAGGGTGAAATATAACCAGAGGGCTCAAGGCTTTTAATCCCCAAATTCTCCCTGAAAAAAATATTAGTTAATCTCTCCCACCAGCCTTGACACTTCAGTGAATGCTTGGGGCAGTCCTTTAGCGGGTTGTACACAAAACAAATGGGGTGAGTTTGAAGATGTGTGCTCTTTCAATTATGTTTTTGTTTTCCACGGACATTGAATCCCCCTCTCCTTTAGAGAAGAGCTAGAACTTGATGCTTTCAACTTTAAAGAATAGTAATAGAGTTGTCTATATCTAACATGTCAGCATACTAACGAAACTTTAGTATGTTCCTTTCCTCACCACTGCTTGTTTCTCAGCTTGGTTAGCTTTTAATGGGAAATTTTTTGTTAACTCCAATCTAGCAGAGGAATTCCCAGCATCAGGACTTGATTTGTCTGGCTTCTTAGGACAGCTGTGTGAAAAAAAAAATCCTTCTAGGAGCCCTGAGCTTAGAGTGGCATGTTTGAGTCTGTGGTCTTTGTGGGGGCAAACAAAGGGAAACCAAGCTTTCAGCAACAGATGTGAAAATGGGAGGGTTCACTCTTTTTATCTGGCTTTTTTTTCAATCACTGGCTTTTGTTTTAGTACTTATCTCAGCCTGCACTCGAGCCTGAGCTCACTGTTTCATAAGCTTAGTGATATTGTCTGGTTTTATTGAAAGGCAGGTGAAATCTTATCCATGTTGAATAACTCTGTAAGACTCAGACTCCTGTTGCAAGACTGCCTGATAGAGCAATGAAAGTCCTTGTTTACTAATCTATTTGGTGATTTCTTTTGGACTTTTTACATCTGATAGAAGTAGGCAACAGCATGAGGCGATTGTTCTTGAATCCTGAAGAAACTTCTGCTCATAGCTGCAAAATACAGTTCTACACAGGATGCTGTGCCTTGTGCCTGAGGTGAACCCTTTGTTAGCTCAAGTCTTGTCTGTGATCTGTGTCCCTGACAGCTCTTCCTTTTGTACCAGGATTTCTTTTGGCTTTTTTTTTCTTTATACTTTGTCTTTTCTGAATGATAACTTGGCTTAAGAAATGGAAAGAAAACTGTTCCACAGGACAGTTGTCCTCTCAAAAAAAAAACCCCATAAAAACCCCCCATCTTGGCAGTACTGTCCTGTACAGCAGTCAAGTAACTATTTGACTTGCTAGTTTTCAGGGATGTAACTACCTCATAAAGTGTTCTCCCTTGAATCCTAGGCATTTCACTTTTCCACATGAGGGTGCCTGGCAAAGTGGTGTCACCAGCCCTGAGTTAGATGAGCAGCTTCCTATCTGAGGAAGAGACTCAGTGATTCAGAATGAGCTGCCCACGGAGCAGGGGGGTGATGAGGGACTGTTGACTTAGTCAGCGGAGAGATTAACAAACACACCCTGTCCTACTACGCTTGCCTTCTGTGGAGCTTCAGTGCCTTTGTCAGTACTATTTTGTTACCTTGTCTTCTTTCCGGGGGGCTTGACCCTTCTACAAGATGAAAGTGCTTGTTAGCTCTTTAATTTGGAGCAGTGCCTGTCTTCCCAGAACCATACTGTTTGTTGTGTCCTTACCACTTTTGTTATAGGAAGGAGTGAGGTTTCTACCAGTCATGTATATAAGCTAAATGTTGAAAAACAAGAATCTAGTGTTTAGACAGCACTGCCAAGAAGGAACTGGCTTGAGCTAGAATAGCACTGTTGAGTATCCCCCTTCTTTAGAAAAATTAAAGTGCCAATAATGCTGGGTAAACATAGCACTTAGAGATATAGAGTAGTGATTGCCTTTGTCAGTGTTCAGTTGATAGTTGGACTAGGTGGTCCCTTCCGACTTTGGCAGTTCTATGATTCTTTAATGCTGAGAAGTTTTGGAGGAAGAGAAACCTTTTAATGAACAGAAAAAAGGCTACAGACCGAAGTCCTGTAGACAGCAGCTCTGAACAAGAGCAGGAGATAAATTAATTGCTGAAACTCTATCTGGCCAGTGACAGAAATGTCAAAAGTATGCTTAAAGACCTGTTAAGAGGTTTTTAAGTGTCAGTTATTATTCCTGGGCAATGCCTACAAAAAGGTGAGAGTTTGCAGGACATTATTAGAATGACTTTCTACCATTTTGACATTGTTCTAGGAATTCATATGTTCACAATTTTGGCTGCAGAAACTGCTGGTTCACTCCCTTCTCCTAAGAAAGTGTCTGAGAATAAAATTTTCCTCCATAAAGCCGATCTTTTACACCTATGTGGGAGAACGAAGTGGGGATGCATCCCTTTCTCACCCCTTAAGGAGCAAAATGTAGGGCATTAAGTC
The DNA here is from genome assembly GCA_013400935.1 of Turnix velox. Lineage (NCBI taxonomy): Eukaryota > Metazoa > Chordata > Aves > Charadriiformes > Turnicidae > Turnix > Turnix velox. The sequence continues at coordinate 258,816 of VZTY01006115.1, forward strand.
CAGAAATATTGGGGGCAAAATATTATCATCCCATTAAATACTTGTTAAAGATCAGTCCTTTCCATGTGTCTTTCTGAGGGTTGATGCTTGCCAAACTGGCTAGCTATTGAATTAACTGATGTAATTTGGCAGCAAAAGCCCATCGCTTGATGTAGATGCGAGCAAGTCTGTACCTTGGTGTGAGAGTATGTAGTTAGGACTTGCATGTGTTCATTTTTAGTAAGGGAACCTAAATAGTCATACTTTTTAAAAGCATGATTCCCCAAGAAAATTTAAAACCTCCTTCTGAAAGTGTCTGAATCTTCTAATCTCTCTGGCAGCCTGCTCCAACATGATCCATTTATGTACTTTCATCTCAATTTTCATTTCATTTGACTTCTGATAGATTAGGGCACAAACAAGTTTTATTTTGTCATTTCCAAAGCTAGATGAGGTTTTATAGCATGCAAATATTACTTACGAGGTAGACTCTTTGGCTCTTTAAAAGTAAAGCATAGAAGTATATTGGAAAGCTACAGTTGAATTCTGATGCTACGTGTGTTGAGCAATACCTATGTTCAGTCTTCCTAATGTGAGGTCTTACCTTAACTAAGCAGTTGAAAGTAATTTTATGTAGGAATTTATGCAGGAAAAATAATTATCTACATGGCTGAATGCAGTAAGAGCTGTTGCCTTTTCAATTCATTGTTAAAACCCAGTCTCACTGTAATTGTGACCTTGACATTAGCTGAGCTAGAGGTGGCCCGCATCTGCTTGAGATATTTTTGGGTTTAGAAATGTTTTCAAAATCTACTGGAAAGAGAAAGTTCAGAAACAACTCATGTGTAGGGCTACATAGTATTTAGTTTTGAAATCAAGCTCCACAGGTCTAACATGACCTGTGAATTACTCTTATAATGTTCTTATGTCTCTGAGCTTAGAGCTCAACAGTTTTCCTTTTCACAGTACACAATGTGACTATTTTTATAACCATGCTGAATTTTTATTTGTCTTAGATCTTTGGTATCCGTGGGAGCATCTGTGGGAGCAGTAACAAAACAGACCCTGTTCCCTCCTCTCATGCCTGCAGGCCGACCTTTCCGTGTGTCCAATGCCTCCCGAAGCAGCCGGAAAGGAATTGTTGCAAGCACCCTTCAAGAGCTTATCATCAAGGTACATACAACAGATGTTCCCACTCTGGCTGAAAGTTACAGTGAAGTACGAATGCCCAGAAAGGCAACTCACAGACTCTTGTTCTTCTAAAAATCATCACTGGGGAAGTTCAGGACAATGTGATAGATAAGTAAGTCCTAATGTGAAATGATGGGCCCCCTTTTGAATGTTAAAATCAACTATTTTTTTTGCAGGCTTTAGATGCCTTCCTTATATCTGGAATAGTTACTTTGGTTTTGGAGGAAGATGGCACAGTTGTGGACACAGAAGAGTTCTTCCAGTCCCTCGATGATAATACACACTTCATGGTTCTAGAAGTAGGACAGAAATGGACACAAGTAAGTGTCTCTCTCACTTGGCAAAAGTGGATAGAAGAATGTCAGTGGCTTCTAAAATTGTTGGGAAGAGGGGAGATGAGGAAGAAAACTTCCTCTAAAAAAGGCAAGGTATTAGCTCCTCATTAAGTCTTCCTGCATCAAAAATCCTGTAAACTTTTTTTGTCTCTTTCCTGGATATTGAACTGTTGGCGAACATCTGCCAAGAACAGAGATGAACCATGACAACTGAAAAAAAATTAGAAAGGAAATACCCTGCTTTTGGAGAATAACTTAGCTCTGGAGCCTTGGTAATTAAGACATTGTCTGCATGAAGTTAATAATGCAATGTTCAAGCATTAGCAGGGGCAGCAAAATGCCAAAATTAAGCAATGTAAAACAAGTTTTGTCTCGTGAAGGCTAGAAAAATGCTTGTCTTTGATCTTGAAAAAGGCTGAAAGTTGTCATCAAAACCTAATATTTAGTATACATGATTCAAGATATTTTAATAATCGGACAGCTAAGATTATAGCAGCTCAGCCTCCAGCTTATGGTTTTGTGAGGGAACAGTATGTTGAGATAATCAGTTTCCTAATTGTCTTTGCATGAAATGGTTGCTGCTAGAAAGTTAGTGTCAGAATTTCTTCTGCCAGATACAGAGCCAACAGAGGAGCTGTAAGCAGGCCTGTTTCTTTGCATATGGAGGGCTCAATCATGTGGCCCTGTTTTGTCATTCTCCTGTTGCGGTGTAAGCAATTAGTATGTTTTCCTGAGGATATCTCAGTGGTTTATAAACCTGCTTCACCTCGCCAAGAGCTTTAAAAGCAGACAAGAAGTTAGAGCCAGGGTATGACTCCACCTTGCTCCTTCACATTCTCTGCTCAGTGATGTCTTTTCTAGCAGGACATCTGAATAAGTCTCAGTTCTGCCCTTCTTCAGGCTGTCCTGAATAGCAGCAGAAGGGCTGCCAGAGCATCACAAGTACAAGCTATAGCACAAGCTAGATTGTGCTTTATCCAAATATCCTGTGTGCTTAAGGGTGGGATGCTACCAAGCATACCAACTATCTAAAACTGTTGTCGATAGTGAGTCCTGTTGCCAGAGCTTGGAGGCTGTTGAAGTATAAAGGAGACATAAAAATGCTGGCTAATGATACACTAAGTGCTTAACTTTGGTCTGACTTATCATGGCACTGTCTGAGTGCTGGGGTGACAAGTACAGAAAAAGGCCCAGTCTTACACAACTTTATCGCTTCGTTTAGCACACAAAAAACAGATTGTCAGCTGCCTAGTCATTAACCTTGAGCAGAATGTGCTGAGCAGAGTATCCCCATGTATCCACTAGATGTCTCTGCAAATATGGGTTTTCTCCACTGTGTCTGTTGGGTTTTTTTGTGTGTGGTTTTTTCTCTTGAAGGAAGTGATTCTGAAAGCACCACTATCAGCCCTGAAGCAGGCAAAGGCTGCTTTCAAAGAAGGCTGGATTTAAGGTGGACAATGACTTTTCGCATTCCACTTCCTCTGCTTTTTATCTGAAGGGTGGTAATAAACCCTGGACCTAATCAGTGGTAGTTCCCTACCCGTCATTTTTAGTAAGAAGAAAGAGGAGTTACAAGCTAGGATTTGAAATGAGGACATGATTTTTCCCAAATGTCATCTTTGCAGCTGTATCTGAAGAGTGCTCATTGGTTCTAAAACAGAATGGCCTAATGTTACCTTGATTAACTGATGTCCTGCTTCAGTGAATGTCCTCAGCTAGCAGCTGGAACACACCAGGATAATTAAATGGCAGGAATACTGTTCAGTGGTATTACCTGTGGCTTCAGTATACTCTGAAGAAGCAGCGATGTTACAGAAAAGAAATATTCAGAAGGTGCTGTGTCTCTCTAGAATGTCTGTGTCTGTCTGGAATAGCTTCAGAAGCCTTGTCAGGACCTGAATAAAATTATTGCTTTTCTCCATGTGAATGCTTTTAATTCTAATTTATAATAGATCAAGAACTAGCCCAAAGACTGGAATAAGTAAATTGTCTCTCCAGACAGTTATTAATGATTGTCTTGCTGTAGTTTCCTAGCTCAAAGTACAAACTGTCTCCTTGTTTTTGCTTTAGACAAGAAATGGAGTCCCTGCTTTGAGGCAAAAGAAGAAAATGGGAGTAGCTAACATCACATTTGATCTGTACAAGCTGAACCCTAAGGATTTTATTGGCTGCTTAAACATCAAGGCAACCTTCTATGAGATCTACTCTATCTCATATGACATCAAATGCATGGGAGCAAAGAACATACTACGGTAAGTATGTTTCCTTTACTGATGACATGTATGAGCTAATGTAAGATCTGTTTTAGCTTACTGGTACTGTAAAGCAGGTGTGCTCATAAAATTATTATTTTTATTTATTCTTACATGCTGACTCTTCCTTTGTAAGGTGGATAGCTGTAAAAATTTTAGTATAACTTTTAATGGTGGAATCTTAAGTGTTTCCCCCAAGGCAAAATCTTATCAGCTTGTATTTACTGCAGGGGTGTAAGTATAGTCTCCTTTTGTTTTCCTGAGAGGATTTCCCCAGATTCCCTTGACTGGTTTGAAGAATGCAGTAGACAGAGGAAGAAGCATTCAACTCTTTGAAGGGGAGACTTCAAGGGGCTGAAATGAGAGAGGAATTTGAGATCCAATGGAAGAGATATTGCAGCTTGCTCACACTTTGCCTCCACACAGTTCAGGCAGTTAATCTGGAAGCCATATATTGCAAAGGAAAATGGAGGAGATATGGCATTTTTTACAGTCTTCATGTGAATTTATCATCTGTAGTAAGAATATATGATGTCAGCTGTCATTGTTGAAGCCAAGTTGTCTCTAAGAAAACTAACAACACTTAACAAGGACCACTGCCTGCTGCAGGACCAGTTTGTGGTGGGTTGAGAGTTTGGTAGAACTGGCCATTGGGAAATGCTCTCCTGTGGGGGCAAAAGAATAACTGCATTGTCCACTGCTTTCAATGGTGTGTTGAAAGTCTGTGCCTTGTCAAAGCCTTAGTTGAAGAAAACTACTTCTGAGTTCAGTCTCCTTCAGAGATGTCATACTTGGCTACAGCTTAAACAACTGTCCAGAATTTTTCTACCTGGCCTTTCAAATGCTGGTTGAGACACAGCATTGTAGTATTTCTTCATTTTGGTACTTGAGGACCAGGACTTGTCTCTGTACAGAACAGACAGGTGTTCATGCCTGTAAGTGAGGTTTTCACTTCCCCATTGGTCTTCAGATAATACTTGCATCGTGTTAGGAGGGACTAAATGTTGTAATGTTAATGTTCCATCTCTGCCTTCCCCAATCTACATAGGAGGTCCCTTGCTTAATCTTCTAGGCTGCAGCTGCTGTGACTATAGATGAGACTCATCTCTCTGGTCATGCTGCAGTGATTATGCAGCTATATTTTATACTCACCTGTAGCATTGGCTTCATTAGGCTTTATTGAAAGCAAAAGCTTAGCCTTGAACAGCTGCACTCCTCCAGTGTTTGCTCTCTTTCCTATGTTTGCCAAGTCCCTTGAGCTAGAAGAAATTCTGATTTCTAGCTATCTGCCAGGGAGATGGGTATCAGCACTGGAACTTGCACTGCTAAGTTGAATCTGGAGTAACATTTCTGCCTCCTTGCCACCTAGGGCAGCTGCTGAGAAAGAAGTGGCACTGGTGAACAGCTGCAGGCACTGATATGTTACAGAGCTGAGCTGTAAGGGAAGTGCCAGTGTCAGAAAGGAAAAATAGCAAAGAATATGGGTGACAAAACACCTTGGGTACTTTTGAACACAAAGGTGTGTGTGTGGAGGTCAATCTCCACTTGCTATTGAAATCAAAGACAGATGGTGTTAGGTTATTCTTGTAGTTCCTCGGCAATTTGGAACTTGTTAGCAAACTCTCCCTGAGCCATCCTGTGAAGTGTGAAGGCTTTTCAGTGCTGCAGTTGTTCATGGGTGGGAGGGGCTTAGAGCCTGCCAGATCTGATTAGTGCATTTCCCCTCGGAGTTTCTCCCTGTGGTGTCTAACTGAGGGATCAGATGTCCAGTTCAACAAATAACTTCCTCTGTGGCTTAAGTGACAACTGGTCTCGTGTGCAAGTGACACACTGCAGCTGCTCAAAAGCTCAGTACCAGGTGCAGCTTTCTTTACAACTGTAAGGCACTTTGGCCTGAGTATCTGGTGGAGGGAAGGTTTTACTGAAGATCAGTATGTGCGAGAATCATGAATAAAGGTACAGGTTTGGATTATTTTAAAGGTTTCCCAACCTTTAAATCAATACATGATTTTCTACTCTTTTGAAGCACAGGGTTTTAACTGCAAAACCTTGAAACCACTGAATTTGTAGAAAGAAGCCTTTGTCTTCTCGTCTCTGCTAGAGCTCAAAGGAGAAGTGAGTAGCAACAGAGGGTTTACAGCTGTGTATTTTCTCAGGCAGGAATTCAGAAAATCTTCCCTCTTTCTGCAGCAGAGGAAGGCTGGTCTGGTTTCTGCTTCTTCAGAAACAGACCCCTTTCCAGTTTTGTAATGGTTCCATTTCTTGCATACCACTTCCCCAGTGCCGCAGCTTCCATACTTCTGAGGGTCTACTTAACTTTCAGGTGATGAGACTAGAATATAGCACTCCACACTCTTGTCCCAGTTGTTTCTTGGAGAACAGAAGGAAGATGCTGGCATAACTAAGCTGAATGAATGACCACTCATATACAATACTGTCTATTCCTCTCTGATCCTGTGGTGACCCACAGTCTACAGTGTAGACCTCCACTTGCCTGATCTGTATTGATTCACACACAGTATTATATATTGTAATGCTGATGCTTATTAGAACTTTAAAAATAGCATTGTTGTGAACTGAAATTCCTTTAAGCTTGCAGCTTAGACAGTGTTAATTTGCCTAGCTTCATTTGTTTTGCTGTTGGGCATCCACTGTAACATGATTGCTCAGCTTCAGATCTAATCCAGCTTGATCTGCAGCTTGGAGATACATGCAGGCAGTGTTGTGTTAGTGAATGGCCTAAAGGTGCAGTGTGAGGTGGATTCATGCTGCAGGAATGCTGCTGGTTTCCCAGACAAAATTGAGTCTTCAGTGTTGCTCTGGTAGTTTGAATGATGGCTTTTCTGAAAGGCCTGTAAATGTCTTAACATGCTGATAGCCTTCTTTGTTAAACGTGTTTTCTGGTTCTGCCAACATGCCAGTAGTTTTCTGTCAATCAAAGGGCACACAAGTATTTGCTCTGAAGAATGTACAGAAACAGCCAGCTCCTTGGAAGTGAGGATAAATTGGAGAGTTCTTAAATGTATCTACCTATGTATCTTAAATATATCTACCTATATCTATCCTAAAGGTGTTGGGAGAATGGGGCAATGTTTAGCTTGCTGCTGAATTTTTATTTAAAAAAAAAACCAAATTTTTTTTTTCTAGGAAGCTGCTTCAGCTGATGTCCCATGTGGCACAAATAACTGGACAGTTTCTTCTTTATACTGGAACATATATGTTGCAGTTGATGGGTGAATATGATGAGGATGGAACGTGTACAAGATCAAGGCGGGAGTAGTGAACACAGTGGCACTTCTGATGTTGAATCCATTTGTATTAAGACATTCTCTTGCCCAATTTTTATTGTAATGATGTTATAGTAGGGGGACGTCCGCTGATGTGAACTAACATTTTTCCCATTTGGGAATGCTTGTAGGCCTTAGTCACAAAACAAGTGTTTGGTGTTCACAGGCTCTTAATGCAGCAGAAGGATGGGTGCTTCATGTCTGAGAATTTGGCCAAAGGAGAGGGGGGAGAGTTTTGCCCTAGTAACTCAAAATAGATAATAAATATACTTGGAAAGTTGCATGATTTGTCACCAGTGGGGTATTTTATGCACTGATCAAAATGTGATTTAGTTGGGTTTTTTTGTGTCTGTAAGGTAGAGGAGTTAAGTTTTGGGCTTTAATTCTTTAACAGTGCTGGTATTACCATGCAACTGGCACTGAGGTACAAAAGGGTGAAGTGTGCTTCTTTATTTCTGCTACCAATGGAAGTACAACTGATCAAATTCTGGTTCAGTGATGGATCACTTTCACAAAGTCTAATTGGAGAAAGCACAGCTACTAAAGAGAACTTCAGAATTTAGCCTTACTTTCCTTAAAACAAATAAAGCCATTTCATTTTAACTCTTTATAAAGTCTCTTCACATTTGCATAAAGCTCACGTATAGCTCATACCTATTGAAAAAACTGATATAATTATTTAATGGGCCTGATGCCTGTCCAATTCTGCCTCGAGTGTTTAAAATTTTGCCACAATTACATGAATATGGCTTACAAGCAACCTACTGAAGCTTCCTTTGGGGTTTAAACCATCACTTCTGTAGTTTTTGATGTTCAGTTGCAAGACAACACTACATTCCAAACAATAAATACTTGAGGTACATGTAGCTTGGACCCATGTAGGAAGAAAAGCTGTCGTAACAGAGTGACCAAGTGGGACAGGGAATGTAAACAGTGGGAGTTTTCTGGAAAGGGAAAAGGACCAGTGGGTACCTTGTAGTGCTTTCTGTGCCTCTGCTGAGAGAGGAATCCATTAACTATATGTATCAACTGGGCTGAGCAGTTGAAGCAAAACCTTACCCGAGCATCATGGTTGGTGGGATCCATTCTGTCCTCTGAGCTGAGTCTGTTCTCTTCAAATGTCGCTAGAATGTGGGAATGTTGCTCCTGCTTTTATCTGCAAATTTCATCTTAATTTGCTTATTTTTGTTATCCTCTTATGGATGTGACTTAGCCAGCTGGAGCTGTATCTTTCAAATCACTGTTGTGATGAAGAGTAGCCTAAATACAAGTGTTAAAGGGACTGCTGGACACAAGTTTACTAGGTCTCCACCATCTCTTCAGGGAAAGTATTACAAGTAAGTAGACAGCTAAGAAAAACCTTGGGATTTTTTTCCTGATTTCTCCTGTCTGCTTCTGAGTGTTGGCTGGAAGGGCAAAGGGCTTAAGTAAGGGAAAGACTGTTTCTTTACTAATTTCTGCCAGAGAAGAATGTCTGTAACTTTCATCACAGTCAGGTTTCCTTCAAGAAAAACAAACAAACAAATATTTTTTGATTTAATGAGAAAGAAGTTATGTTAAAACGGAAACTTTTTACTTCATCTGTGTTGTTTTCACTACCACCCCACCCTGCCCCAAGTGATTGTTGTAATGTTAACACTTGGCCAAAGTCTTTCTTCCCCTGTCAAGGAGTTGTGTTTCACCGATGCAGAGGAAGGACTTTGTCATTAATTCTTTCAGCTTTTAAGGACAATTTAGTCTATTTTAAGCAAGCATACCTCTTGAACACAAACTCTATGTAGTGCTCCTAAGGATACTTCTGTTGTTAGTGCTGGGAGCACCAACATTAAAAATAAAAAAAAAAACAGCTTGCATAGTGTTGCTCTGTGTAAATTGCCTCTTGTAACATCTGTAATACATATGCTTTTGCAAGTCTGAATTCTAAAGATCTCAAATTCCAGCCTTCTGTAGCTAGAGGCAATTTTTACATAGTTTCTGGTGGTACTGAGAACCTAACATGGTCTAAAATGCTGTCTCGCAATGCTTTTAAGCAGCTGCTTTTTTGATGGTTGAACACTTAAAACATGAGCTGCTGAAGGTTATGTGAGCTGTGAAGTCCTCATCTTGGAGCATCTCCCTCTTAATTCAAAACGCGAACTCAGCTTTGATACTTGTGCAAAATAGGGGAAGTGTCTTGGAAGCTGCATCTGAAATTATTCCATTGCTTCTGAGTCTTGTTTTTTGCCACAGGCTTAATATTTAGAGTATGATGTTTGCTGTTGTACCAACTTCTTTCCAGGGATAAAGTTTTGGCTTTAGGCCAAACTGGAGGAGTTTGTAATTCTTTAAGTTGGAACCAGTTTGATTGTATTTTCCTTTTTCACAGACTGCTTAGGAGGCTTAGCTTTCACTTTAGGTGAATGTGTACAAAATGTTGCAAAGAGCATCTTCAGCATTGAAGATTCACAATATTATATAGGAGTGGTGTGCACTGTCTAGCAAGAGTCAGAAAAAAAATAAAAGCACCAGCTCCCTACTGCAGGTATATAGAGAAGTTAGCTGTTCTACTTGACATTTTTAGCTTTATTTTTTCTTTCCATAAATTTAGTTATTTTGCATTTGTTGCTGTTGCAGTCAAGGCTTGTGGCAGTGACATACTAGAGGTGTGGAATATGTTTACTGCCTCCTTGCTTGCCCTGGCCCTTTTTGCCTGTTGCTTTGCATCACTTACTAACAATGCACCAAGTCATACTCTCTAGTTACCAAAAAAGGAATTTTCACTGAAGTACTCAATCTTGTTGACTCAGGCACTGTTCATGTTCTCCAGGCAAAACAAATTTGCTCTCTTCATGACTAGAATGAAGAATCTAGTAGCTTTTTAGTGCATGTAATTTATCATTACTTCATTTCCTTCCATTCATAAACACATAAAGTTGTTGCTTTCTTGCACCTTCCTATTCTTTCAGGAGAAATAGGATTACAAGCTCTTCTTTCAGGGGGAGAATGAAGAATCTAGTAGCTTTTTAGTGCATGTAATTTATCATTACTTCATTTCCTTCCATTCATAAACACATAAAGTTGTTGCTTTCTTGCACCTTCCTATTCTTTCAGGAGAAATAGGATTACAAGCTCTTCTTTCAGGGGGAGAATGAAGAATCTAGTAGCTTTTTAGTGCATGTAATTTATCATTACTTCATTTCCTTCCATTCATAAACACATAAAGTTGTTGCTTTCTTGCACCTTCCTATTCTTTCAGGAGAAATAGGATTACAAGCTCTTCTTTCAGGGGGAGAGGAAAAAGCAGGGTATGAATTCCTTAGACCATTTGGAATATGGTCTAGGGAACATTCTGAATCCCTTCTGTATAGAGAAGGGTAAAGAAAATCAGGACTTTGAGCTGGAATTTTTTTTTTCAGTACTGTGAGTAGAGAGGTAGGTGTTAATCATTTAGGCAGAGTTGGTAATTCTGAATATTAACTGTGAAGGTAACTACATATAATCACTTGTAACTGACTGGAATTGTAACTCTAAATCATTTCAGTATGTTTCTTTCTGAGATAGCACTTGAGCTAAAGGCACAAGCTTCTTTGATTAAAAGCAAAGTTTTAAACCAAAGTATATTTTTGATTTGTTGTCTCAAGTTTTACTAATGGTATTAATGTAATTAACATACCACTTCAGTTTTATGTATTAGAGAGTGTCCCCTTGAGGTTTAGAGTTTATTACCACTTTCTCTACCTTGTCCTATATGCAGTCAAGATATTTACAAAACAAGGACTGTTATTTTGCTAAGGGAAACAACAGTATTATATCACACAGTTTTCAAGCTCTGTAGTTCAACTTGCTATGAGATGAGTGAGAATTGTGTCAGTGATGGCAATATTTTCTGATGTGTGTTGCCCATTTTATGGAACACTGACCATGAATAAATAAAATCAAATGGTGGCTTTGGATGTTGTATCTATTAATTTCCAGAATAACTTATTCCTGAAATAATCATGAATGTTAGTGGACCTATGGTCTGGCACAGATAGTTTCCAAATTCTAGACTGCAGCAGTGGAGTAGCTGGATGCTATTATGTGGCTCTGAACTCTTTAACTCTTCACTGCTAACTGGCTTTCAAGCTGCTGAGAAACCGTGCAAACTGTTACCTTTCATACAAAAGGAATGCCTTCCTCTAGCTTTTACCAAAGCTGTAAAAGACTACAAACTGAAGAGTAGAAGGCAGCTTTGGCAATCAGTTTTTCACTCAATACTGTAAGGATTGAGGACTTAGCTTTTTTTAAATGCCTCATGAAAACTCCTTGCAGTCATTTAACTACAGATACAGTAGTATGAATTTGATTGTGGGGAAGTATGAATTTGGTTTAGTGAAATATTAGATTTGTCTAGTTCAGAATTAACTTAACCTTTAGGAAGAGCAGCATGCGAGTGAGATCAGCCTAGCACACTTCTACCTGGAAGTACATCCTGTACTTAACCAGAGAACAGTTATTCAGATCTTGATTATTGCAGTTACCCTCTTGTGGGAGACCCCAAGTCTGATTTCTTGCTGTGGAAAAGCACAAAATAGCGCTGTATTAGGTTTAGTGGCAAAGTGTTGGCAGTGAGTAGTGGAGAGGTGCTGTGGGAGTAGCCTCTGTGAATAGAGGCCAGGGGTTGTCAGCTGGCTCCAAAATTATCCCACCAGTGTCCAAATGATGAGCTCTTCAGCCAGATTGACCGTGTCTTTGTGGAAAAATATTTAAGAAAGGATAAAAATTACTGTGCTGCACGACTGAGAAAAATCTGAGAGAAAAGCCTGGCTGACATCAAGGTCAGAAAAGAAGGGGAATGAGGAGGTGTACAGGGGTGCACTGCAGATGCTGGAGCAGAGCTTTCCCTGTAGCTTGTGATGAAAATCATCCCACGTTGAAGAAGACATCCACACTATTGCCCACTGAGGACCCCATGCAACAGGAATCTACAGGCTGTGGAGAGTCCAACATGAGCAGGCTCTGGGAGGGAAAGAAGCTCCTGCAGGAGCAGCTTTTCTGGCAGGACCTGCGGCTTATGGGGAACCCACACAGGAACTGTCTGTTCTTCAAGGACTGTAGCCCATGAAGAGAACCCATAATGGATTATTTCCTGAAGGAATGTGTCCTTTGGGATGAGACCAGAAGCAGAGCAAAAGTGTGAGAAGAAAGAAGCAGCAGAGAAGAGGCAGAAGGTTTGGGAATAAAGATGCAAAAGAGACTTTGGGAAGGAGGAAGCTGAGGAAAAATTAGTATTGTTTTTATTTCTCACTATCCTGTTGTATTTTTAACTGTCAATAAATTTAATTAATCCTCCCAGAGGCAAGTCTGTTCTACTGATTTTGGTAATTGGTGAATGATCTCCTTGTCTTTATCTCAATCCACAGGCTTTTCTGTCTAATTTTCTCCCCAGTTCTGTTGAGGAGATAGAACAAGATTAGTTTGGCTTGGTGGGCACCTGGCTACCATCCAAGGTTAACCTACCACAAACACAAAACACTAAAAGTAAAAATAAGCAAAAAACCAAGCTGCATGCTACAGGTAACCAGCAAAATTGGTAACCAATCTTTCAGTGTGTTTTCTGAATGGCTTTTCACAGATGTACGTGCAGAGAAAAAAAACATCATATACAGGACAGGGTTAGCATTTTCAGTTATCATTATGCAAACAATTTAGTAACCTCAATCTCAAACGTGGTTTTGCTAAGGTCACCTATGAGTCAGAATCATTCACAGTAGGCTCCATTCCTAATGTGTTCTTGGTTTGGAATATTTATAAATAAATACTAATTCATGCTTGAAAGAGAAAATTGGCATAGTATTGTTAGTTGTTTTATAAAACAGCTGCTGAAACATAATACTAGAAATACAGTATGTCTTGATACACTCCAGATTCATAATAATGCATATATGCAGATCCAACATAAAAAGTTGAGGAATTATCAGTTTTCTAAAAAGTCTGCTTTAATAATTAGCACACATTATGTATAGATTAGCTTTGGAGTTAGTTTTTTTTAACTAATGTAACTATTGTTGCAGGTTGGATGTGGTTCTGTTGTTTGCTTAATAAACAAAAGTTTAGATCCTCAGACAACTACATTTAAGAAAGCGGTAGCTTATTGATGTGGGTAGTCAGTCTATTATAGGCTCAGAGAAATCTCAGACATCTAAGAAGTCCTATACAGTCTCAAAGCTAGGTATAATTATTTCTGGCACATTTTGTAATTGCGCTATGGAGCCCATAGTGGTTTGTGTTAAAAGCACTTTTAATTACAAAGCATCTTCTCTTACATGGTTTGTTTCTGCTCTTTATTAAGTGGTGTTTTCAGATGCTCTTTTCCCATCTTAAAAATTAGGAAAGCATAAGCTTTAAATGGAAGGAGTACTGATTTATTATTGAGCAGGACAAACTGAAGTCTACACTGCTCTCCATTCCTGAAAAGCTGAAGTGCAAATGGCATCATTTCAGCAATTCCTGTAGCAAATGAGTTTAACTTAGGTGCTCTCTCAGCTTTCCTGTTTTCTTAATTTAGGGAAGTAAAAAGATGCCTAGAATACTTATGGGATGTTTTTCTCATCTGCACTTAACACCCTGAGCTTTCCAAATAAGAGTGACTGTCTTCTAGAATAACTGATGTGTTTTCAAAGACAATTGACTATTCAACATTTTATCTGAAATCATAAATTAATAAATAACTGCTGAAAATAGCTGGCCAATGTAGTCTTCTCAGGAAAGCCGTTTTTCATTTGGATGGGATGATCATGCTGTTTTTCCACATTAATATAAGCATATTTTGCTAACTAACATCAGAATTTCATCTCAATATGAAAAGTACAGTCTAAACCAGTTTCACCTCTGTGACTAAAGAATTCAGTAAACAATTCCCTTAGTTCCTCCTAGTCTTATCTAGCCCTGACACACTGAAACATGTTTAGTTTTCACAATAGTGTGATCTTTGAAAAAAAAAAAATGCAGGTAGCAGCACCAGCAATGCCTAAAGGCAGTAGCAATCTAATGGAAAAAAGTAATTTTCTAGAGGACTTGGTTTTGCTGTTTGTTTTGGTTTTCTTTTCCCAGAAAATTCCAACTGCTATATTCTGGTTTTCATTTGGAAGCTCACAGTTGTTTTTGCACTGTTCTTGTTTTCTTCAATCTAAACATTTCTCTGTGTCTGATATCATTACCTATAGGTCACCAGGGTCAAGCACCCAATTCCTTTCGCTATTTCTCTATATCTTGTTCCAGTGACCCCCTACATGAGACCTGTTATGATGTTCCTCCTGTGTCATAGAATGAATCATAGAATCATAGTCCTTCCATCGCCTTTTCCAGATACCCTTTGGCTGTGTTCAAATTAAAAATACATAATGACTGAGAAAGTTGGGGGTAGTGTTAGGCGTTTAAGCAAAGTCAAATTTAAAAAAAAAAAACCCACAAACCAACATTTGTAACTATCTTGCTTCATCTGTAGTTTATATTAAGTATTTTTATATAGAACTGGCTATCCTCCTTGTTTATGTAGCATCTTTAGCATAACCATCTGCAATACTAACCAAGCTGCTGTCCTGAGATAAAAAGCTTTTTGACAATTTACAGCTGCACCCTATTCCTGACAGATCATACAGGCCACACAGAATATAAAGTCCCATTTCAGTGCTGAGACAGGACACCACAATGATATAGTTCTACACGACAGAGATGTATCTCTCTGCAGATCTTTGCACAGGCAACAACTGTTTCTCCACACCCTTCCCACAAAGCGATGGCATTCAATTGTGCAGTCAACATACATTGTAACACCATATCCTCCTGCATTCTGGTACACTGTTTAACAAACAGACCGTGAAAGGGATTATTCACCGTGGGCGGGCAGTGGGTTGAGTCCTGGCCATGGGCCAAACTGACCTCTTACATTCCTAACATTCATAAGCGTTTAAATCATTAATATGGTAATGGTGCTAATAGGCTGCAGTCCGAGGCAACACACCCTCAGTCTCACTGCTGCAGAGAGGTTTTCTAAAAGAAAATTTATCAGTTCTTTGCGTGTAAATGTTGTCCTCTCCTCCTCATTCCCAATCAGTAACTCAGAGGGGGATGCTTCAGCTGTTTTTGCGCATTCAGTACCATTCCAGTACCACATTCCTTCAGCTGCTGTACCAAACCCGCCCTTGACAGTGCTGCAGACTGCGCTGTTAAAAATAAAAGCCAGACTTTGTCCAGTCAGAGCTTCTGCTGTACTGTTCACCCTGGGACTGGTGGACTTGCTAGGAATGATGCTCTTCTCCTTACACATGTAATGTGAGAGAAGAACTTGTGAAGCAGGCTAGAAGCCATATGCTGATTTGATTTGGACATGTGCAACAGATGAGTTGGCTCTATGCTGATAAGGGAAGGGTGGCAGCCAGGAGCCACTCCTCCACCCTAGAAATAGTATAAGGAAGAAGGCTGTAGTTACCTGTGAAACCCAAGACCTGGCTGAAGCAAATTATAATCAGTTTTAGCTCCAACACTACTTCTATAAAGGGAGCATTTCACACAGTGAGATGAATGACTTGTAGCTTGGAAAGCTACACACATTTCATCTCAAATGTGTGCTTTGCTTAGTAACTGCTAAATAACTGCCAGTCTAGACAAAACTACAACCCTTTGTCTTAGCAGTTTATGGCTTTCTTTTTTTCTCAGAAAATACAAACATGAAAATCCAGTTTGTGTAATACAACCTACACCTATTCTTTGCCTCACTTCTTCTCCCACATGCTGCAGTGCAGATCTCTGTTTAAAGGTGTTTTATTCAAGAGTCTTAAGAAGATGGAACTGGATGGGATAAGATGCAGATGCTCCTCTGCTTTTTTGACAAAGTCTAGTTGAGATCCATTGGTTGTGCTCAGACCTGATGTCATGTACAAGTGAATCTTTTTGATTTTATAATAATCTTCAGGGTGTAATTGTATCATACTCTTCAGTCAGTACAATATTCTTCAATTGCATAATATTATTCTTTTCATTGTATAATAATCTCCAGTTGAAACTGCTATCAGTTGGATTTTCATGTTACCAATTTGAGTAAACCAATACCTGAAGAAATTTAATATCTGTAACTGCATAACACAGGAAAAAACCCTCTGTATCTGCAGTGAAGGGATCCAATTTAGCTGTCACCACTCCCAAAAGACATCTTGAGGGTAAGCAAGAGCTTTCACAGGAATGCAATGTCCTCCTCAAACACAAGTAGATTAATTAGGCAAATACTTTCAGTTCAGAAGATGTTGGACAGACAGGGAGAGAAAGAACAAAACAAATACTAAACCCTTCACCTTATACACAGCTACAATGATCATTTGAAACTGTTAGACAGTGTTTCTCAGAACAGAAGAATTATAGGACACAAAATCAAGGCAACAGCTCTACAACAGAAATAATTACTATTTCAAAGAATGTAATTCAGTTGTGAGTGGCAGGCAATGCCATAGGAGGCTTTAGAGGCTGCAAGTA
Source organism: Turnix velox (assembly GCA_013400935.1). Lineage (NCBI taxonomy): Eukaryota > Metazoa > Chordata > Aves > Charadriiformes > Turnicidae > Turnix > Turnix velox. Next base: position 275,346 of record VZTY01006115.1, read on the forward strand.
TAATCAAGTTAAAAAAAAAATTATATGCCTTAATAGTCACTTCAAAAGGACTACTAAATACTATGATCCAGATCCATTCTTTGGTTCAATGGCACTGTAATCACCAATTCTCTGAATGCAGAAGGGTATCTTTGAGGAAGTATTTCCATCCTCTTTCCCTAGCATTCATCACTGGCTACTGTCAGAGGTGTAATTCTACATTAGGTGCATCTTCCTAATCAAGACCAGATGCTGTCAGTGTACTCAACTGGTCAGAACATGCTTTTTCTCCTGGTAGTCTTTATCATGACTTCATGACTTCATTTTGCCCTCATTCTGCTGTCTCCCACACTCAAAACACCCAGGCCTTACTGAGAAATTCTGTATTACATTGGCATCTAGTCAGAGCTGACTAAACTCCAAAAGCAAGTCAGCAATATCTCCGATTCATCATCCTCTTACAGTTGGACCACTCACTCACTGTGTGATATGGATAATGCAGAGTACACATTCCAGACAAAATTACTTTTCACTCCATCCTTCAAACAGCTCAGTTCCCCATAACTTCTGATGTGCAGAGAGGCTGGAGGGTTGCACGTAGATAAATTCCTGACCTAATTTTGTATTCCCATACTCTAAGTTGAAGCTGTAAGAAAACATTAACTTGGATATTGTACTGTCTCTGTTGAACACACAGTGCAGCCCATTCTCTAGCACTGTTTGTTTACGTAGCTAAGTGACCTATTAGAATGGAAATTAAAAACATGGCCACACCAAACATGCATTCTGCCTGAAAAAAAACCAGGCAGGTACATGCCTCTCTCTTCTCTGGCTGCTACCGCTGTTGCATAAAAATCACTATGACCAACTCTGTAAAAAAGTCCTGGATAAGCTATTGTTGACATTGAGGCTAAGCACAAGCAGAAACAAAGGGCTGACATAAAACACTCCTCTCCAAAGTATAGAAACTGTTACAAATGAAAAGACAACATCTGCTGGAAAGTGCAAAGGCTAGGCTGAATTCTAGTGTTGTTCCATTCATCTTGTCAAACTGCAGAAAAGCATGAGAAAATGTAGCTTGAAACTCCTTTTGACAGAGTGAAATTCTTCCAGCAGTGCTTCACACTCTCAGATACTTCAAGCATAGTTATTTACCCCTGGCCTGATGCAGTGACCTCTGGTTTAACACTACAAAGTTCAGACCATATCGTGTGAGTTAAAACACAAATACCAGCATTACTTCTACTAGCAGCTACAGTTAAAAAGCAGACAGGTGAGCAGCTTTAAAACAAACCCCTAAGTACTCTGTTTGAGCATAAGTGGATATTAATACAGCAGCTTTCACAGCAGCAAGCTTCGTGGGGTTGGAGGGACACACAAAACAATTAACTTTTTGAGGACCATGCACAATATTGTAGCTTTTCTAGGCAAAATACATAAGCTGCAGAACACCTGTCATAAATATTTGTGAAGCCATTAGACTTATTAGGCTGTACACTTCTCTCTATGTGTCCTGCTGTTTCCTTCTCCCTTTTGACCTATTTGTTGGGTTCTTGAAGTGGTTCTAGACTCCTCTGCAGCTAAACTATCCCTGGAACTCATGTCTGTCAGATTTTGTCACAAGAGGTTGACAGACTGAAAAGGTGGTGGCAGAGACAGATGAACAAATGCTTGAATAGGGCATGGCTTCCCAAGCTTTGTTTCCTTGGGAATACAAGGGATTAAAAAACCTCAATGTCAAACTTTTTAAAGATTTAAAAAAAATAAATTACACAGAATACTTTCAGACTGAAAAAAAGAAACACTGTTTGTGCTGGTACTTCCCTCCTGAAGGTGACTGTGGAGTTAGTGGCATTGACAGCTTGCTACAGGCTGTCACCATGAATCCACCACGTGGAGTATATTTATTTCTTGGCCAATTAATATAAGTGCTAACAAGCTTTGCAACACTGGATAGACTCTTGTTGGTATTTTTATGTATCATAATACAGCATATTTATCACTCTGAAAAATAGTTGCTATCATATTAACTGCTCTTCTATGACATGAATTTCTCTCTAGACCTTGAAAACCTCAGCAAATAGAATAGTCCTAGCAACAACCCTGATATAAACACAAATGTGTTTCCTGAAAAGCAGGAAGCAGCTTAACAATCATATCATATGACCAGCTAAATAGAGAGGAACTTTGCTGGGGTTTTTCCAGGGCATGAAAGCACAATTCCATGTGACTTTGTGGTGGGAGATGACTATTGCCTGGACTGCTCTTACTGGAAAATCCTTCCATTCTGTAGCATGGACACCTTACACTTTTTGTCCTGCCTTGTGAAATTCATCATCTTGTAGGTATCTGTCTCTACTTTTACCTTTACAAATGCAAGCAACACCAAATTGCTCCACCGGGTTTTTTTTACCATGAATGCATCTGTCTCTTTTGAAGAAGAAGGAGGGATACGGCTGTGTAACTGTAGTATTTGCTGTTACTCTCTGAAATAACTGTTAAGACTGATAGCCAAGATCCTAGATGGTGCTGACTAAAAGGAATAAACGTCCACATGGCACTACTCATCACACTGGAGCACCAAAGAGCTCACCAGGGGAAATTAACTGCTCTGGGCTTTCATCAAATAGAAATCTCAGACTAAATCAGATATTTTTAATCCACATCTTGCCTATAGTAAATGTTCAAGCCACTTCTTAAAATGTAGGTGTGGACTTCTTTTGCTATGTAATAATTTACTTCCACACCTGGGTACAAGAGATATTTCAGTTATTTTTTTTTCAACAGCATAAGTGGAATAAAATTGCAAAAGGAAGGAAAAAGGAGAAAACAATTGAACAAATCTGCAAGTGAAACCTTAAGAAAGCTTCCTCCTATTTCATTCATGAGGAAAAAAAGCATGATCTAAATATTAAATTAGCCTAAATTAAATGAAGTGGGCAGGAATAAAAAAAGACTATGAGCTATGAAGATTAGAAGTCATATATATTATTATATATATATTTTTGGTATCTGAGAAAGAGACCACATGAATGAAAATCCATTACACAGAATCTACTGTGTGTTACTATGTTTATCTATTTATAGTATAAATCTCATGGACTCAGGCAGATGAAACTCCTAGAGAGAAATCTCTAAAGACACTTAGGTACCTTAAATTTCCCTGAGGTGTTTAGTAGGGGTTTAAAATACATCCAGAAGTAATCCTTAACAGTTAAGTACCTAGTAGGATTTTGAAACACCTAAGTGCCTTTAGAATCCCAGACCATGCCTATAAAGACTTAAAGAGAATGTGTCAGCTCTTGTAGACACAGGTTATAATGGCACCACCATCTCCTAAGTCAGATCAACTTCTAAGTAAACCCAAGTGTAGATGAAAAGGATTTGAAAGAACATTTGGATTCAATGACCAACAAACGGGTACTGCTTCTTTTCAAATTACTAGCAATAAAACATGGAGAAGCTGTATGTTGATTCAGGTCTGACTATTAGAATGCATTTACATAGCTATAAAATGTGTACAAGTGAGATGCAAATTTACTGACTAAACTGTTGTTCATCTTCATCACGCACATGGTTCTACAGTCTTACATGTACTTCAGAGGGTTACTTCATATGTGTGGGAAACTGCCTAAAGCTTTGGCCTCTAAACAGTGTTCAACCAACTGCTGGTCCCAAACAGCAGACAAACTTCCAAAAATAACAGAAAAAAACTGGTAATGCAACTTATACAGCTTTTCAGGAGGCCCATGGCTCTACTACAATACACTCTCATTGCTTCTTTTACCCATTTACTGGCCTACCTATGTCCATTTTTTCCTTCTTATTTTATTCTCAATATTTCATTTGATTCAGATAATCAAATTTTCTACTGTTGGGTTATGTGATTCAAAAGGTATCTCCATGACCACAAAGGAGCAAAGAAGAACAGTGGTACCTCAATAAGGTACTCAGAGAAAAGGAGCCGTTGTCTCAGTTCCTCACTGAAAGGGATCAGCTTATGGACAGGGTGTGACATCCACCACCAATAGTCAATGGAAGAGACACCACTAGATTACTTACAGAGAGAGGTTACTCCCTGCAGGTGTGCAGGACTCTCCAGGGGATGAATCACAGAATTAGAGGGTTGCAAGGGACCTTCCAAGTCCATATAGTCCAACCTCCCTGCAGTGAACAGGGACAAAAGATCAGGTTGCTCAGTGTCTCATAAAGCCTGGCCTTGAATATCTCTTTAGATGGGGCCTCCAACACTTCCCTGGACAAACTCCCAAACCAGCACACCTACTCATGGCAAAGAACTTGTTCCTAATGTCTAACCTAAACCTACCCTGCTCCAGTTTAAAACCATTTCCCCTTGGCCTATCACCACACACCCTGTTGAATAGTCCCTTTAGACCCCCTTCAGGTAGTGGTAGGCCCGAGGTCTCCCTGGAACCTTCAACTGTCTGAACAGCTCCAGCTCTCTAGCCTGAGAGGTGCCTGTGAGGTGCTCCAGCCCTCACATCATCCCTATGACTTTCCTCTGAATCTTCTCCAATAGTTCCATGTCTTTCTTCTGCTGAGGGCTTCAGAGCTGGATGCAGTACTCCAGGTGTGGTCTCATGAGAGTAAAGAGGCAGAATCACTTCTCTTGATCTTCTGGCCACAGCTTTGCTGATGCAGCCCAGAATATGGTTGGGTTTCTGGGCTGCAAGCCTCTATAAGAAGAGCATCTTTGAGATTATACAATATGACTTATGGGGTATTTAGAAGAGAAATCAAAGGTGAGGAAAGAGGGGATAAAGTTGGTTTGATGGGGAAAAATAAAAGGATACATGGCAAAAAAGGTCTGATTGGGTGTAAACAGACTGCCGTCGGGCTGTACACCTGTCTGGCTTCGCCTTGCACCTGAACATCTATGTGTATAATGTATGTATGAGTGCCAGCATTTAGAAATGGGGGCTGTGTGACTGTGATGGAGCAACTGGAGAGACCACAGTCCATGCAAATGTGGGTTTGCATGTCCATGTGTGGTCACAAGTAAACACTAAGCCAGGCTTGCTGGAGAGTAGAATAAGAAGCTTGGGACTCAAATTTTTGGAGTAGTCATAAATCCAGAAAAGAGATTATGGAGTCCAAGGCAACTACTGGAGTTGGAGTCTGGTTTGGTGAAATCTGGGACCAGCTACTGGTAAGGTCATAACCATGGACTGGCTACTAGTTTGCACTGGGCAACAAATGCCAGCATGACAACTTCAGAAGGAAGGAAAGGCTTCAGGGTCTGCCACTAGGGCAAAGAAGTTCTCTGGACTGCCACCATCAAGGGAGAGACAAACTACACAGCAAACTTTCTGATTCATATCAAATGAAACATTTACGCTACAAAATAATCCTGGACAGCACAGGGCAAATGCCCTGGCCTCATTCTTCTTTATCCTTGCACCTTGGAAGGCTTGAAAACACTGAGACCTTGAACCCCACATAGCCTAGCTGGCTATAAATATTTTCACAAAATCAGACTCTAGTCTTCTAAAAGTACAGTTTTCCCCAGCATCAGAAATTAGTTCTGTGTTGCTCAGCCCAGGACAATAAGCAAATTGAGGGGAGCTGTGGGCCTCTGGGAATAACATTTCCAGGTATCAGCAACCAGGAAGATTTTGGATCAGGATGCAGCTATGAAATTAGTGTCTAAGACCAGTTTCTAGAACGATCCACATTATATGGCTATATACAAATGTAGAATTTGTATGTATGAATATAAATATATATTTGTACAAAATGTATAAGCATACATTTATTTTTCATGAATGGGCTCCTGTCCTAATCAGCCTGAGAGGGGAATGGGATGAGGCCATTAAATGCTGTTGGTGTTTGTGTCAGTGTTGTTTTTTCTTCCTGTGTCAGTGTGGCCAGCCACAAGTGTATGTGAAGGTGTGTGTATTGATATGTGTGTGCATGTGTCTGTGCCCGTTGGGAATGCACTTTCAGGCTTACCACTATCTGGGCCTGGGAACTGAATGAATTTTAAAAAGGGGTGTGCCAGCAGAAATGATGGCAGGTTAATGGCAAGCATGAACCACATAGCAGTATGTGAAAGGATCTACAAAGAGTAAGTAAAGCCAAGCCTGGAAGGGCACATAGATTCAAACAAAGTCCCAGATGACCTCCCTAATCAAGCCACTAAACAAACGACTCGCTCATGGATCTCTTCCAAAAACGCAGTCCTCTCACACACAGAAGGACATTTATTTGTGTCCTTCAGCAGAGAAAAAGGCACATAGTATCCAATACTGCACTGGTGGCTGCTTGCAAGGCAAACACACACTGATCCTCCAGCTGCTTCACTGATGTCAGAAAGATATTTGACTCAGTTTTGCATGGTATGTGGGAGCTACTCAGAAGTCAGTTGCAAGAAGCTGGTAGCTTATGAAAAGGCAAGGTTGGAGCCTGGAGCACACAGTCAGGCTGCTATCAGCCATGTAACAGCATCACAAGAGTGGGGAATAAGGACATGACCTCTCTGCCTAGGTATAGATTCTGGGTTATTTGTCGGTAATTTATTGATTGATGGCTGTTATCTTAACGGTATGCAAGCTGGAGAAAGCCCCAAAGATTCTCCTCCTACAGAGTCCTTGCTGGGTCTCCTTCGATCAGGCAGATAATGAGGTTCTGTAACTCTGGCCTCAGGGCTGCTCTTGCACAACAATGGAGATGTGGTCAGACAGTAAAGATGAGCACAGACAGATGAATGCCTCTCATCAAGCCCATATATAGGAATATGCCACATACGCGGTGGTATCCCTCGTCCCACTGAAAAGTCACAGTGGCATTAAACCAGGCAAGAAATCATAAAACACCTACCTAAAGGGGCTCATAAAGGAGATTCAGCAGTTGAGGGAACTTCTTTCTACGCTGGAAGGGAAAGAAAATCTCCCTTTTCAATAAAAATTAAGCTATTCAAAACCATGCATACTCCAGGGGGCCGACAGGAGCTTTCTGGAAAGTCTCCATAAAGACATGCTTCAAATGCCTTCTAAGTTCGACGCAGCCACTCGCTATCTGTTTTCTGAAGCGAAATCGCCTCAGAGAAGAGCGATGCAAGAAAGATGGCCGTTAGCGAGGCACGGAGAATGTCCTCCCATTTCTTGGGATGCTGCCACTTCGGCGGAGGTGGCAATATCTGCCCAGATCTGAACGGGGCGGCGGGAGTAACAGTAGGAAGCGAATGATGTCGGCCTGCACCCAGCAAGGGCGGACGTCCTTCCTCGCCGGCTGATTGTGCCACATCCCACCCCAGCCAAAAGGCGGTTCGGGTGAGAACCTTTCATCGCCCGTGGGGAGAAACGGTCGAGGGCGGCCGTTAGGCAGCGGCGCGGGTCGGCCGTTGGCGGAGCGCGCGCGGGACGGAGGGGTGGAGTGAGGTGGGCGCGCACCGCCCCGGAGCCCATAAAGGGCCTCCCGGAGCAGCGCGCAGCCGGGTTTGGGCGGCGGGATAGCTGAGTTGAGGTGGACCGAGCCTAGCTGGCGGGTATTGCCATGAGGGAGATCGTGCACATCCAGGCGGGACAGTGTGGGAACCAGATCGGGACTAAGGTGAGCCTAGAGGGGACCCCCTGGGGCCGCCCGCTGTCAGGCGGGAGCCGCAGAGCGCTTTCAGGTGGGGACGCGGGACGGGAAGGCGCACAGCCGGTTCTGTGCGGCTGGGTTGTGGCAGTCGTGCCCCCAGAGAGCCGCGGCTGAGAGCCACTGCGCGTCTCATCTCTCCCCGTGACCATAAAAGGCTTTGAGAAGTTCCCAAAGCAAACGGGACTTTGTTATTTTTTAATTATTTTTACTTTTATGTTTAAGCCGTGGCTCCAAAGCGGGCGGCGAGGAGACTGAGCAGCCGCCCTTTCGGGACGCCGACGCCTCCGTAGCCCGTTGGCTCGAGGAGCTGGGCGGTTGCCGTTTGTCCGTTGCGAGTTCAAATCTCGGTGCCCGCCCCAGCGTTTCTCACCGTCCCATCCCGGGCAGGGAGGGGCGGCGGGCACGTCAGGAATCCGGCAGCTGGCGGCTGGGACGGGCCCGGCCACACTCCCCCGCCTCCGCCCGCTCGCTGTGGGGTCGGGGCGCAGGGCAGCACCGGGAGTGCTCCGCAAAGGAATTGCTAACCCGCTTCTCTTCCTCCCTTAGTTTTGGGAAGTGATAAGCGACGAACATGGCATTGACCCAGCCGGAGGCTATGTCGGTGACTCAGCGCTGCAGCTGGAAAGGATCAATGTCTACTATAATGAATCATCGTGTAAGTGCGGGGCAGGGAGGGAGGGGTGCGAGAGAGGGGACTCCGTAGGGAAGGGTGCAGAAAGCTAGGAGCAAACTGCTCCGTGAAGGTCTATTACGTGAAGGTTTGGTTATGTTCCTCGCATGCCATCATCTCCTCAGCTGATCCCAGCTCACGCTATTACACACCTAAAAGACTGTTTACTTTCATACGAATTTATACCTGGCTGCTTTCTCCTCTGGCAGAGAGAAAGGGGCTGTCCCTAGGATCTGGAGGTGGTGGTTTGTTTGTTATTTCTTACCATGCTAGGCATTTGCTCTTCTAACATATGATTATTTCATCAGATGTATCAATTGTTTCAAATTAAAGTAGTTATATGAGCTTGCATCTGTAGTACTCCATCTCTGATACCATCCTTGACCCAGAGTATTGGGTCACAGGTAATTGAGAACTCAGTGGTGATTCATTAATGACATGTCAAAGGTGCCCAAATCCTCTTAGTCAATCTGATGTTGAAGGGTATTTACAGTACAAAATAGAGATCAGGAGTTCTTTAGTCTGTTGACATGTACTGACAAATGCAAATATTTCAGCTTTTTTCCAGCTCGAGCAAATTCATATTATTTACCTGAATTTCCTTGAACAATTTCAACTGGATACAGATATCGTAGTTCTGTGTTTTGTAGTAAATATGCTCATCTACTATTTTGTCACCTACAACAAGTAGCTCTTTTCAGTGATGGTCTTCAAGCATAAAAGCTTGTGTTAGGATCATCTGAACATAAAACCTTCACTCACCTCATTATTCACAGAAAAAGATCTTCTTTGTTATAAAGAACGTGTAATCTTTTTTTTTTTTTTTTCTTTTCTAATTGGAAACTTTCCTCCTTTATGTCTAGAGCTAAAAAAGAGCTTCCAAAATGCATTATGCCATCTGTAGAGGCAGGTCTGTTTAAGTGGAATGGATTTGTTCCTGTGGGGGTGGATTTTTTTACCATGGCTTCCTGTATAAGAACTATTTATATATGGGCAATCTGTATCTGACTAATTGTATGAGACATAATGAATTTGTGTATTGAGAGCTATAACTATCTTAGCTTATTTAAGAACACTAAGGGTATACTTGCTTTTTATTGTAGCCCAGAAATTTGTACCAAGAGCAGTCTTGGTGGACTTGGAGCCTGGAACCATGGATAGTGTGCGATCTGGTCCTTTTGGTCAGCTCTTTCGGCCTGATAATTTCATCTTTGGTACGTGGACTTCTTGAAAAGCAAAACTATCAAGCAGGTGTTTGATTAGCTAGTGAGCATTTAAGCTCTTTATTTCAACTGTGAAATCCTGATAGCGTAATAATAGAATTCCAATTATCTGTAAGTTAGCTATAAGATTCCATTAAACAAAAAAGTAACTCTTCTATTAATTCCTCTAATTAGCAAGCCACTGAAAGTTTCCTATGGTATTCAGATTAAGTATGTTTGTGTTCCATATATATGAAGTCCAGAGAAACTCTGAGACTCTCTACAGCAAAATGCATGAAAACTGCAGGAAATTGACAGGAGAGAAAAAGCCTCAACCACAAACCAACCAGAGTACTCTTCACTTAGATTCACATTAAATGCTTGAGCTTGAAATTATTTATAGGCTATGTAATTTTACTTTTTCAGCAGATCCTTATAGGATAGTAAACAGTGGAGGAACTGGAGTACAGAATATACTGTCATATATAGTCCATTACTGGGTTATGTTTAACATAATGGGGAACAGTATAAAAGTGTGTGGGGAGCTTCTGAATTTACAATATTCTTTCAGACAGTTGTTTTTTCTTTATTTTACTTTGAACTTTTGTACTACTTTCCATCTAAGCTTGAAAATGTCCATTACCAGGTTTAAATTTCATAGCATCCTTATGAGGTACAGAACATCATTGGTGCCTCTGCATGAAAGGAGAAACAGCCTGTGAAAGTTTAGTTTGCAACTTAATTTGGTGTATTGAGATTGTGTTAACATAAAGAAGGAACAATGCCAGGGATAGATAGAAGATAAACATTATTTGGGTGGTATTAAAGTGAATTCTGGGTTGTTGCTATTGGCATAGATAGTAAGAAGTCATACAGAGTATGGCTTTAAGCCTCCCTGTTGTTTCCCTGTATAATCTATAGCAGAGATGTTAAATCTCTCTCTCAAGGGGGAATTTAAGTTACAGCATGTAGAAGTAAACTTGAGAAAAGCCACAGTTTCATGAAGTATGTTTTCTGTATTCAGATTTCTCCTTGCATCTTCCTGTATGGACCACATAAGCCCTCTGAAAGTGAATTCACATGACCTATGGAAATACCTGAACTGGAGCTTTTTGGTTTGGCATATCACCAGTAAAACCAGAGCAAAATCAATTCAGAGAGTCTTCAACAACGGTCTGGTTCACTGTACTCCCTTTCTGCCAAGCTAACAATGAACCAACAGCATGTGATCAGCTTGTATCTGACAGAGGCTCCTGCCAGCATCAGGCACTGTCCTCCCAAACCTGCTGAATAATGCAGAATGGCTGCCTGAGCACTGAAGTAATGATCTTCTGTGTCAAAAGCCAACAAAGCATTTTGTTTTCTCTTTCAAATGTCTGGCCTGGGCCCACAAAGGATTTTGTGACAGAAGCTGGCAGTTCCAGCTTGCTGTTAGGGCTCATTCTGATGATTTCTGCCTCCCTTTATATATACCTGTACTTGCTCCATAGCAAGTAACTGGACCATCAATCAGGTTTACTCAGCAGTATTTAGTACATGGTCACGCATTCCAGATACTTTACACTTAAATCAGTTGTGGGATTGCTTGGTGTAGATTTACTGAGATCTCAGTAATGCATAGTGAGGAAAGGCAGAATGCTGAGTGGGCTACATACAATGGAGAGCTTCCAGAATTGGCAAAAGACCTGCCAAGTCTGCTTGTGGTGCACATGGGCTAATTTTCCACCTAGAGATTTAGTCCTTGAGGAATTTGATGTGGTTGTTTAAGATTTTCAGAGATCTGGTAGGTACCCAATAAATGGAGGGCATCCAGTGGCCTTTCACAGGTTCATGATCAAGACTTCCAGATGTGTAGCAGATGTCAGAGCCATGGTGCCTCCAGACTACTGTGTTGTTATGAGCAAGAACCCTGGAACCGCAAAGGCCTCGTTGTAGGTGTTCTGTGTAGTGATGATGGGCTTGATGGAGCCAGTGGGTTTAGAAGTACCAAATTACTTAGCATGCACATGTGCAAAGCAGGAAATTTCAAGTGAAAATGTCAGAGATTCTAGGCTGGTGGCTGACCAGTGGACCAAGTACAATGTCACCACAGGAACAGCCCATAGTTGTGGCCTGGAGAGAAGCCATTAGCATTGGTGCAGGCAACCTGTGCTGCAGTTATACTCTGCAGTTTAAATACAAAGATTGTATTAATGCAACAGGTGTCATCTAGGAATTTTTGTGACTCAAATTGTAACACAGTGGAGGGCCCAAAGGAGGACAGATCCTTCTCTGTACTATATGTATTACCTCCAGACTTAATCTGCAAACTAAGCAAAAGCAAGCAAAATTGGTTTCTATTACTTTTTCCTTTTTTCCACTGGGGAAAATTCTTTTCCACATTTATGAGATTAATTTCCATTCTTGTCTTAGAATCATAGAATGGTTTAGGTTGGAAGGGACCTTAAAGATCTTCCCTTATTTCAGTGCCCATTAAAGGACAACATAATGTTTCAGCAGTGGGCATCCTGCAGAATTTAGTCCTCAATTCAGCATTTGGCTTTGTTAGGATACTTCTACATCTTGGAGGGATGTATGCTTGCTAGTGTGCTGTCTGATCTGTAGTAGGGTATCTGCTCAAGCAGACTGCAGGTGGTTGGTTACAAGTATATTCAGTCCTGGAAGGATATTAGTTTGTGCTTTGCCCAGCTGGGCAGGAAGTGCTGAGCTCACTAGGTTCAGAGGGAGGAAAGTAAAGCAACATAGAGAACAAAGCATTAACTAACCAACTACATAATGAGGAAATTAGACATTAATGCAGTGAAAATAAAGCATGTAATATTTAAACAGTGTCTCAACAAGCAGATTTCCCCAATTCATATGTTTGGCACCAGTGCAATGGGAATTAGAATGAAACATGGTAGTAGGAAGAAAGGGGAAGGACTTGGAGAAGAACACAGAAGCTGACAGCTAACCTTACTCTGATACTATTGCTCTTTCTGAATACCATTTGCAAGAGTTACTACCAACTCAGTTCAGTGGACAGTGCGTGTTTGTAGCACTGAGGAGCTGGCTTATTCAAAAGCTATTCCCCCATTCAATCCTCTTTGTTCTTTTAAGTAATAACAAAATAGTGACACAATATAGGATCCATATTGTTCAATTGAGCTGCACATAAAAGGAAAATGGAATCCCTGGGGAGAAAATTAGGGGCTCATGAAACATCACTGTTTCTGAGGAATTGTGAGTTTGTAGGGAACCTAGTAAAATCTAGAAGGTGTTTAATAACTGTCAAGTTTTTGAAATAATATTCTTGGAGTTTCTGTTGATCAGTATTTCCATTTGGGCTAGATAACTGAATGAAAAATCACTGTAGTTCTTGATGTTACAAGTTAAATAGGACTTCTGGAACCCAGCCTTATCCTTGAATGACAATGCCTTCATGTCTTGTGGGAATGGTCCAAGAACCTTTCATTTAGAAATATGTATCTATGACTTAGCTTTGTAGACATCATGGTCCTTATAAACAGAAAGTACTTAAATACTAAATAGTCATCTTGTGTTTATGGAATAAGCAGGATTGGGAGTGTGAAAGCTTTCAAAACAATGAGTCAAAACTGTCTTTGCATTTATGGAAGGCGAAATACTAAGCAAAAACACAAAGGCATAAATGAAAACTACCAGGAATGTGAGGCAAAAGGAGACTATTATGAAATACTTGCAAAGATATTTGTAGGCAAAACTAATGAGCACCTATCTGACAGAATTATAGCAGCTTTTTTTACAGTTGAGAATCCATTTGGCATGCAAATACCAAACCTTACTAATAATTTTGTTATATATTTTCTTTCTCTATTGTGTGTTATTTTAGGACAAACTGGTGCAGGAAACAACTGGGCTAAAGGACACTACACAGAAGGGGCAGAGTTGGTTGATTCTGTACTTGATGTAGTAAGGAAAGAGTGTGAACACTGTGATTGCTTGCAAGGATTTCAGCTCACTCATTCCCTGGGAGGAGGGACAGGGTCTGGCATGGGAACCCTACTCATCAGCAAGATACGAGAGGAATATCCGGACAGGATAATGAATACCTTCAGTGTTATGCCCTCTCCAAAGGTCTCTGATACAGTGGTGGAGCCTTATAATGCTACACTCTCAGTCCACCAGCTAGTTGAAAACACAGATGAAACCTATTGCATTGACAATGAAGCTCTGTATGACATTTGCTTCCGTACTCTGAAGCTCACCACTCCAACATACGGTGATTTAAACCACTTGGTTTCTGCTACCATGAGTGGGGTAACAACATCCCTGCGTTTTCCAGGCCAACTGAATGCTGACCTCCGGAAGCTGGCAGTAAATATGGTCCCTTTTCCACGCCTTCACTTTTTCATGCCAGGCTTTGCTCCTTTGACAGCTCGAGGCAGCCAACAGTACCGAGCACTCACTGTTCCAGAGCTCACTCAGCAGATGTTTGATGCCAAAAATATGATGGCAGCCTGTGACCCAAGACATGGGCGATACCTGACAGTGGCTACTGTCTTCCGTGGTCCTATGTCCATGAAGGAGGTAGATGAGCAGATGTTGGCTATCCAGAACAAGAATAGCAGTTACTTTGTGGAGTGGATTCCAAACAATGTCAAGGTGGCTGTATGTGACATACCTCCTCGTGGCCTCAAGATGGCTTCTACATTCATTGGCAACAGTACTGCTATTCAAGAGCTCTTTAAAAGGATCTCTGAGCAGTTTTCAGCCATGTTCAGGAGAAAGGCCTTCCTCCACTGGTTTACGGGAGAAGGAATGGATGAAATGGAATTTACAGAAGCAGAAAGCAACATGAATGATCTGGTTTCAGAGTACCAGCAATACCAAGAAGCAACGGCAAATGATGGAGAGGAAGCATTTGAAGATGATGAAGAAGAAATCAATGAATAAAGAAATCAAGTGTGCCATTTTCCAGGCCAAATTCTCAAATCTAGATTCCTAATAATTAGGCTTGTAAATCCATATTTAGGTTTCAACAAAGAAAAACAAGGGCATGAGCTTCAGATGTTAGAGGTGCTCCTCAGAGTCTATTGAGAATTTAGGGACATTTAGTATTTCTGAGAATCAGGCCATTTCTATTCGTGAGACAAGCTTAAGGCATTGTGTTAAGACTTTACCCTAAGAGTCTGAACCCAGACACTGCAAGCTTGGGATCTTTTTTTTCCATTGTTGTCCCTAATGCTGACAAGAGAAGATGTAAAATGGACATGGAAAGCTACAAAATGAAGCTGCACTACTTTCATCCAATTACGATTTAGAAAATCTTATGGTTTTGGAGTGTTCATTCTGTACCAAATGCACAATACTAAACTGCCAGGAATAAAATTCATTCGTAATAGTAAGAAAAAGGTTTCAGTTATTATGTATGTAACTATTAACAGTGATATTTGACTCCAGTCCTCTAAAAATAAAAAAGATTAGTATGCTCTTGAGCAAAAGTGTTTTGGTTCAGTCAGTGCTGTATAAATACGCAGTGGGCTGCAGGCTGGATTTATGCTATGTGGCTTCATCACTTGCAGCTGAAGATTCACAGATTATATATATAAATGAAATCTACTCTTGGAGTTCAAAGTGGTGCTCCAATATCTTATTTTTCTTCCGTCTAGCCCATGAAGTTCAGGTACTTCACAGAATGTGGTAGGAGATGCTACAAGTTGATACATCTTACTACCTAGGATTAATAATTCGCACCTATAGTTGCTATGGATGTCTCCTTGGACAAATCAAGGGTAAAGTACAAATAAAAGTGCTTATCCACAATATTTTTTAAAAAATGACAGAAAGAAAGAGGAACAATTGTCTTTACACTAAAGCTAAACCAGAAGGGTCTCTTACCTTGAGGTGGACATTCACTCTTGTGTGCTTTATGTTTCTGCCCGTATCAGTTAAACAGCCCTTCTCCATTAGAGAGTTTCCACTGGAGAACACTTGGTCTCTTGGATCAGTTTCTAAGCAACAAAACAAGCAAACAAAGGAGAAACCCTCTGGAAACCCAAATGTTTGGGGAACTCTTTGCTTTTCTTGCCTTCAGAAGCACTTTCTAACTAAAAGCATTGTTCAGTACTTACAAAGACACTTTAAAAACACACTGTAATTTCCAAAGATGATTGCTTCTAGCATGGTCTTATGTTTTGTCAATTTGGTATTCAGGGAATGAGATAGTATTTTATGAAGTGTATGAACTGGGCAGCTGCTAAGCACGTAAGCAGAAACTGCCTGATTTTATGTTACACAGAAATTGAGTGACTTCTTGTGTTAAAACAGTTGTTGGAACACACTAATCAGACTGGCTTTGGCACAGGCAGAGACTGGGGAGGGACAGACCTTTCAAAGAGTCATGATGGAGCCTGTAAATTTGCAGGGGGCCACGTTCATTGCAATGGCTAGTGGTGCCAAGGACTTTTAAGTATTGCAATAGGGCACCTTTAAATGTGCATTTTATAAATGTTGCTATAGTTGTAGACATGTATTTATCGTGGCATGAGATTAAGATAAATAAATTTCTAGTATCTCCAGTCTATAGGGAATAAGGCCACGAAACTTAGATTAGTTGATGCTTTATAAAATGGTAGGCTGTCAGTTTCAAGAGGGAGGAGAAAGTGTTACAAACTCAGACCTTTCCCTCATAAAGCTGTGGCAGAGACATTAATTGGTGCATTAGCATCACTTTGTAATGAAATAAAGACCTTACAGTTTGTGGAACTGCATTTTATTGTAATGCTACATTTGCAACTAGGTCCCAGACTTCAATTATGTTATTACTGGGGGGGGAGGAAAGACTTAAAAAATGCCAGGAATCTTGGGGAGTTCCTTGAGTTACTTGAGGAACCAGGTTATTCTTCATTGCTTTATGTATGCTGACCCAAAATCCAGAACGTAATCAGACTAAGAGGCTGTGGAATCCAGACCTGACTGCCTCCTTTAATCATGCTTTGGCTCAGACATTCTTTCACATGTGCTCATTTGGAACTGTTTGAAGTGAATTTCTAGAATGTGTGGAGGTGGGGTAAAGCAAACTAACACCCTCTTTAGAAAACAAAAGGAGGCAAATCTTCCATCTGATCCCAGGGAGAGATAAAAACCCAAAAAAACTAATCAACCCACCAAAATAAACCCAGGACCATGGAGCAGAAACATTGTCAGAGGACTAGCAGTAAGAAAGTCATGTGAAGCTTCCTCTTCAGTCAACCTACTCTTCTTTTTCTGACTGAAACTTGTAGTAACAGGTTTGGTGAAAAAATCGGCTTGCTTGCACTTCTTTTCAAATAATTTCTTGCTTCCTCCTTGGAAACTTCCCTTTTGGAGTCCACCTGCTGAGTTGCACCTAGATTTGTTCCTCCTTTCACATTTTTCATCTATGTGTTTTTCATTTTCCTGGTAGTTTTTTTAACCTGGTCTGCATCATTTCTTTCTCTTCCAAGCTCATCTTCAGTTTGTCCCCTTTTTACTGCTTTTCACTTGGCCACAGAGGAGCAGGCTGACAGGATAACACCTGAGAAGGTCTAGGAGTGCAGCTCCCAGACGCAAACACTTCTGCCAAGACCAAGATGAGGAGACAAAGAAAACCGAAATCGAACCATCAACCTACTCCACTTGAAATGGGGGAGAGGGGACGGGGGAGGTGTGCCGTGGGAAGACAGTGTAACCATCAGGATGGAAACAGGAATCCAACCAGATGGGACATCTTCTGTGTAAAACTGCACTGGTTGAAACCAGTAAGGAATGAGGCAGACCCTCCATTTACCTACATGAATATCGCTGCGCAGGCTACTTTAACCAAGCCACCACAAGCTTTTGAGCTCTCTTCAGTCTGAAAGGTGGTTTGTTGTTTTTTTTTTGTTGTTGTTGTTATTTTTTCCCCTCACTTTATTCTCTTTGGACTGTATCTCCTTAAGGGAAGGAGGTCACTTCCTGGGAACAGCCAAGCTGAGAAAGTGAGTCTAAATTTGCTCATAGCATCAGGAGGACCAGGGCTGCCTGCGTGCTCCACAAGCCCCTGCTAGTTTGAAGCAGCTCTGTTTAGTGTGTTAGCAACTAAAAAGTATCTGGCCTCACTAGAAGCCACAGCACCGACTAAACAGTTTTCTTGATTCATCTTAAGGCACCTGAAGTCTTAAAACTGTGAGCAGGAGGTAATTAATCATCTTTTTAAAAGAAGAAGGTTGGTTAAGCTTTTTTCCCCTCATTTCTCATCTTTCTTTTGATTCCAAATCCCCACACAGTCAAGTTCGGGCACTTCTGCACAAGACTTTCTGAGGTTAGACCACACAAAGCAAGTTAATGCCCTAAAATTAGAGCGGAGGGACTTGCCTCTCCTTTACATTATCATTTGCTCATTAATTGCATACTGCAGATGAACAAGGGTGAGATTTACAAGAAGACAGCATCAAAAGGGGGTAAAAGAAAACATTTCCCAGAGAGGAGATTATTCTTTTTCAGCTTGGTAGTGCCACTACAAAACAGGGGGGTGGAGGGGGATGGTTTGGGAGGTGGGTGGTTGTGGTTTGTTTTTTGTTAAGAAATTAATTGTTCCTGCTCTTGCAGGGGGATTGGACTAGATATCTCTCAAGGCCCCTTCCAATCTCTGACATTCTGTGATTGTGAAATACAGAATTCTAACCTTTATGACATAAACACTGGCTATGAACTGTCTATTCCAAACAACAAATGTTCAGCTAACTGGGGACCAGCAACAGAACAAATGCAACATTAATACAGAATACCTGCATGATATGGCACTAGAGCATGGGCACAGAAATTAGTCACTGCTTTACCACGTGTGCAAGATTTAAGTTTTACAAAACAAGTTTACTACTGCAATAAATCATCCTAAGCTATGACTCCAGTAGTAAAGGAACTGAAGTTTAGTTTTATTCAGGATGCTTGCTTATCTTTCATTCTACAAGGATGCAACAGCAATATTCAGAAGGGTTATTTGATGCCTAAAAATGCCTGGTAACTATGTCCTCACTTGCTGCATTTCCTCTATTTCCCTGTTGCTGTTCAGTGTAAGGCAGGGATAGCAACAGCTTCATCATAAAGAAAAAAAACCCAAAAGAATGATTTCCATGAACAGTTTACGTCAATTAAGCAAGCAAAGAGCTTTTGTTTGACCTTTCAGAGACTGTCCTTTGTCATCCTACTTCTTTCCAGCATGTCACAACATACAGGTAGAATCAGTCACTACTCCTTTAGCTTGCCCTCATGAGACTTAGAGGATACATTGTCCAGCAGAGAAGTGTGGTTCATTCCTCATCTCCTCTTAACCACCACACCCCACCATCCCTTACTTTCCTCTCTTCTCCCTGTTCCAGAAGACCAGTAGATCATTTTGCAACAGCTCAATTGCCCAGCTGATGAACATGATAAACCTGAAGCAGATAAATACCCTAAGACAACTGTATTCAACAGCTGGTGGGTGAAGCAGCTTTAGGTCAAGCAAAGCAATGTGAAACTCAGAAGTCCCTTTTAGCACCTTTAGATTCAGCTGGTGGCTTTGCGATTGTCAATCACAATCTTGCTACCCTACTTAAAATCTTACGCTTAAAAGGACTGAACTCTATAAAAAAAATTTAAAAGAGACAAAGTTTATTCAGAAAAGTACTGATTTTATTGACTCAAACTGTATTTACACAACACATTCATATATTCAATATCTTACAGAACTCTGTAAAAAACTGACTAGTAAAAGTGCAGGAGCCAAACTGAGTTTCAGACTTAGAGACACTGAACCATGAGTACATTTTATCATATTTAGATGGGCATCCAGTTTCACTGTCAACTTAGATGGCAGTTCTCTGTAAACGGACTCTTCTTAAAATCAAAAGAAGGGGTGGGAAAAAGGGACTGATGAAAGAGCTGAAAATTTTGCAAAGCTAGTAGTTTCTAAGTCCAGATTTTTAGCTAAGCCTTCAATAATGCATTTGTACAAATCTTTTCTGTTTGGACACAGGTCACATACAGGTATACTTTAGATGAATAATCAAAAAGACTTTCATTTATTTTAAGCTTACGCGCTTGTTTTTTTTTAACGAGAGATCAGTGCCACAAAGTTTGTGCGTGAATCTGAACTATTTCCAAGTTTGAGAGGCTCAGTTCTGGCATTCCACTGCAGCTCAAATCCAGTGTATGTTTCTTCAGTTGGCAAATGAAAGATGATCATCTTTTACCAGTGAACTGATGATAGCACATACATAAACTGGGAGCAGAATATCCTTATCACAATAGATCACTCTTCCACCCATCCCTAATACAGTTTGGTTGAATAAATATTTTTGTTTGTTTTGAAGTACAAACTAGGTGAGTTTCTCCTCCGCAGCGCAAGTCAACATCACCACACACTTTGGCAGTTAAAAAGGCATCTCTCCTTTGATCTGCCTAGCGACCTCTTCAGCTGTTGTCTCCTCTTTCTCTTTTTCTCGATCTTTGTTCCAGTCTTTAAGGCCTTCTGGTAGTGAAGTATCCTCATCCAAGCTTCCTGTACCTTCTACAAATTCTTCATAAGTAGACTTCTCTGCAAATGGTCTTGGACCAAGCAGGTCCAGCATATCGCTTTTATCAAGCACTTCTTTCTCTAGTAGTCGTAGGGCAACCTGAAATAGCAAGAAGTTGTGTCACAAAAACCCACTAAGTTGACTCCCCTCTTCAAAGACTAAGGTACTGGAAGGGGGGGGCAATTAAACACTGATTAATTTGGATAGAATAAACAGCTTTCTCAGAGTTGATCAAATGCACAATTTTTCTATTTTGTGAGAATTTAGGTATCAAAAATACCATTTTTTCAATCCTAAAATTGAAAATAATGGTTTAAACAATTTAGTTCAATTCTTATTCCAGCTTACTAGCTGGAACTTGGCAGCTAAAGATACTGTAATGCTCACCTTCTCCACTTCTGCTTTCTTCTCTGTCAGCAGGCTCACTGTCCTGTCATATGCAATGTTAATAAGTGACCGCACTTCTTCATCTATCAATCTGGCAGTTGCTTCACTGTAAGGTTTCTCTAATACCATGTCTCCTTGACGAGGGAGGTCAAAGGAAATCTGCCCTACTTTTTCATTCATACCAAACTGAACAATCTGAAGAAAAAAAGAAACTTTTTTTAGAAGAAAAATCAAACAAGAAAGATTTTAGGGTGTGCTGATGGAAAATCTGGTGAACAAAACAGAGAAAGTAGCAATTTTGCTATGACCCCGGTCTTTCCCTCCAAACCAACCCTGCCCTGAAAACTCAAGTCTATGCAAGTTAAACTACTTAACATTCACTTATTCACTTTTAATTATTAAATTGAAGCCTCCAAATACCACCATTAACAGGTGGTTACTCATGATGTTTTGCTGGTTAAGTACTAAGATTCTACATTAAAAAAACCACTTCAGCCTTCATTAAGCAGTAAAACTTTACCTTTTCAAGAAATAAGGATTTTTCCACATGAAAATGCTTTTAAAGTATACTATATTCTACTCATCCATATAGATAACTTAAGGATTGAAGTACATGGTCTGGAAGTCTTTGTCCTATGCAATAATAAGATGCTAGACTTCATCTCAAGATAGTCCTCAACAAAGGTTAAAAGGGGTTCTTATCTTGCTTAATACATTACTAAATATTAACTCCTGTTTGCTAGACAGGGATGTTTTAAGTTTAATTTTACTCTAGCCAAGGTAGAACTAAGTTCAAACTGTTATTTATATATGCACTCCATGGTCACTACCAATCTGAGAGTTACTAAAGAGGCACCTTCTGTGCTCAGCTTTGTAAGTTGAATAAAGGTATGACAAAGAACATTCAGAAACCAAAGAGACCTCAGCACCTTAACCAGCTTCCTTAAGAAAAGTTCCAGGCTTTTATTTAAGCCTGTCTGGAGGCAGCGGGTATCAGTCACACGAACAAACCCCTAAATTTAAAAATTCTTCTATTTAAAAATCAAATGGGAGTCACTGAAGGTCCCACATAACCAACATTAACAGCATTTCATTACACATTAGATTTCAGAACTGGGGCAGCAAGAAGCAAAATGGAGACCAGCCAGTGGGTGTGGGTGTTGGGTAGGGAGGGAAAAATGAGTGTTATGCATGGGAAAAGAAGTACACTCTAAAAAAACATCTTTTGCTCAGCATGTCTTACAAAATCTTGAGTTGATGCAGAAAATGGAATAAAACAGTGTGTATCATACAGCTACACTTAGGTGAGTCATTACATTTTTAAGATTTCAAGTTACTGATCTACATGAGTTTAATAAGGTACAAACACTTAACTTCAATAGCCTTAATTGACAGCAAAGACTACTTGCATACAAGGTTTTCTCGATTTAGTTACACGTGAATTCAAAATGGGTCTTCAAAGTGGGTAATTGTAAAAGCAGGACAGATTATCAAACCTGAGCAACAAATTGCATTTTACAAGTACACAATTCCCACATGTATTTGAATTCAACTGCAGCACGTATGTTCCTGTGGGTAGATAGTAATCAAAGGCTGGACTTGTGTTCCAAAACTTTAAGAAAATACCTGAGTCATCAGCACCTCTACACAATAACAACACTGTTTAGCCACACAGTATTTTTTCCAGGCTTTTGAGGGATATACCTGATCAAACTGCACACTGTGTACCCCACAACTCTACACATACCTGAGCATATGCACTCTGGGTCACCTTCTTCAAGTCATCTTGGGCACCTGTTGTAATTCTTCCAAAGAAGATTTGCTCAGATACCCGTCCACCAAGAGTCATGCACATTCTGTCCAGTAGTTGTTCTTTGGTATAAAGATACTGTTCTTTGGGTAAATACTGAGCATAACCCAGTCCTTTACCACGTGGAATAATAGATACCTGCAATCAAAATTAACAGAAGGTTAGAACAAAATAGTGTTTAAAAAAACCAAAGCTTTGATTTAATTTGACTTAATTTTTAACAACACAACCTATACCATACTCACCCTTGAAGTTTAATTATTTCCATTTACAGTTTTGCCCTCATTGTGATTTATCCTTATAAGCCCTGGCTAGTTCTAAACTGGGGTAACAACTACTAGAATATCTGGAAAAGAAAGGTAAGACCACTGTCATCTCTTTTCCAAAGACTGCATGATATTTGTTAAGTCTTTTAATGAAAATCCACAGTTCTTTCAGAGTTATGCACTGGCCTTCAAGTATTCTGTCATAGATATAGCATTTCTGCATCTTTATTATTCTGAATAGTCGAAGGACTTTGTGTTTATGAATGTCCTTCCCTTCTTGCAGTGGCAAAATTGTACAAGACTAGTTTTCATCTTTGAAAGTCAGATGAGGTTAAGAACACAGCCAAGCAAAACTATGAATGTTAAAAGCGAGTTTAGGAGACTGAGTTGCTATTTCCTCCATCTTCAACTTGTCAAGCTGCGCATGCAAAAAGCAAATTAAAACTGAGTTCTTGATGATAACTTTTATATATTCCTGAAGAGATATCTACCTGCATAATCTAGTAAGATTAACTAAACCACTGATTTGTACCAAAAGCTTCAGGGAAAGAGCTGCCATCAAAGCAGGCATATTAATAGGAAAAACAAGTCCCTTTCATTTTCTAAAGACATTCATGCTACAAATCCTGTAAAAGCTCAGACAGAAATATTAAGAAAGCTACAAATAGTGG
Organism: Turnix velox; assembly: GCA_013400935.1. Classification (NCBI taxonomy): domain Eukaryota; kingdom Metazoa; phylum Chordata; class Aves; order Charadriiformes; family Turnicidae; genus Turnix; species Turnix velox. The sequence continues at coordinate 298,453 of VZTY01006115.1, forward strand.
GGAAAAAAAAGAATAAAATTCACACGCACTATATTTGCAAGATTATATATTCCAATACTCTCTCAACACTGGAGGGAGTGGGAAGAGAAGAAAGCAATGCTGTCCATGCTACTATTAGGTTACTGGTTCAAATTCGTTTTCTTTACCTTTAAGAGTGGGTCAGCGTGTTCTAAAAACCATCCTGCAACTGCATGCCCTGCCTCATGATATGCTACTGTCTTTTTCTCCTCTGGCTGCAGTACTTGAGTTTTCTTCTCCAAACCTTTATAAAATAAATTTGATTATCTCATTTAGAAAGATAGCAAGCAACACTTAGATATCATATATAATCTATGAAAAAATTATTAAAAAACAAAATCCAAAACTTGCAGGTTTTAGAAATTTGTATCTTCCGAGTTTTACTGTAACTTTCCCCTTGGTTAGATTTTCTAATTTCAAAGTATAAATTCTTAAGAATATTCAAATGTTTTATTTTAACATTGGCACTTTAAAGAACAAGTAATTCTCTAGACTACTCCAGGCAAACAGCAGTAAAAAGCACTGGCAAATCCAAACTGCTATTCATTTCTCTTCCCATTTTAAAGAAACTAGAAAATTTTCTTGATCAAATTTCTCTCTCTACCCCTTTCTCCATTACAGAAGTCTGCAATAAAATAGGTAACTTCTTTCCTAAATCTCCAGTATGTTTAGGAGAGGGGAAAAAAATAAAACCAACCTTGTACAGGAGAAAAACAAAAAAACGGGGGGGGAAAAGATGCCACATATTACAATTTTTGAGAAACAATTGATGAAATTCACTTACCTCCAATAACTCTTTCAATTGCTTGCTCAAAGTGCTTTTGGTTTATGGCATCTGAAAGATGCCTTGCAGCAATTAAAGCAGCTTCATTACAAACATTAGCAATATCAGCACCTAAAAGCAGAACATGTACATAACAGAGAATTTTCAACAACTTCCAGTCTAGCATAAAGATAACCTTATCTAAAAGGCTTCTAAGGATTCTTAGAGAAAATTAAAGGCCATCCTTTGAAATAGTTAATTACATATAGCTTAATTCTTTAAGAGATATTTAAATAAACACACTAGATTCATAGGCTTTATTTTCTCTACAGTAGACTAAACTTTTTCCCAGTTAAGTACTCTTTTGATATATCCTATCCTCTGTGTTGGCAACACACCACACTTAAAGTTCTATATATTAAGCAGAATAAATTCCCTACATATGGATCCAATAATAGCTCAGATCTTGATGTATCTCTAGAGGATACACATTACCAGCCTCAAGCCATCTATGACTTGTTAATATTACTTGCAGTAATGCTATTGAGCTAACTTTTCAAACATTATCACTGCAACTGCTAGAAGTTTTATACAGATTATGAAAACTGTGGAGAATCCAACTGGCCAATGAAGATTTTAAACTAATTATAAGCCAGGAGTGAAACTTCTCACATTCATTCTTAATTCAACATAAGGTTAAAGTACATGTTCTAGGGTGAAGTTTTACATCCAGAAACAGAAATCCCCTTAACACCACAAGCCCCAGGTGTTCTCTACAGGTGGCTCAAAGAATCCAACAACCTTACAGAAAGAATGAATTTACATGTGAATGACAGCAATCAGAAATCTCTGGATTGCTTTTACTGAGGACGGGAGAAACTGCCATTGGGTATGTCACCCTGATTGAGACCGAGGAAAAGTAAGACCCTCAGACATCTCCAACTTGCTCAAACAGGCAAAGAGAAGTTAACCGTGTACTAGTAAATGAGACAAAAGTACCATTCAGAAGATCAAGTGCAATGTCTACAGCTTATATAAGAAACTGAAAAGAAGTGGCATAAGAAGTCACTTACCAGAAAAACCAGGCGTTAGTGATGCAAGTTTTCTTGCTAGGTTATCTTTATTTAAGACAGTGTCTAATTTCAGAGGTCTAAGGTGAACTTTGAAAATGGATGCTCTTCCTTTTATATCTGGGGGACCTTTGAAATAAAAATAGTATGCTTTTATTTTTCACTAACTGAATATGAGCAAGGAAGCCACACAGTTCTAGCTACAGTGAATTCAGTGGTCTTCAATAATGAAGAAGTATAGAGTGAAGCAGATATAACTTACCAATGTAGATCTGCCTGTCAAAGCGCCCTGGTCTCATTAGAGCAGGGTCTAAAATATCTGGTCGGTTAGTACCTGCCAAAATTACTACATTTGTGGTTGTATTAAATCCTGTTGAAAAAGTTTAAGAAAGAAAAAGTGAATAAAGTTTCCAAGAAAAAAAATAAAACAGAAAGAAAACAACTGTCAGCTTTACAAGGCTGTATAAGAACTCAGTCTAAACAAGTTATCTTAAAGCTGAAAATACTTTCATTTATTAGAGCATTGTCCAGCTTTTCATAACAGGCAAAAAAACTACCTTGAGCTCTGCTCTGTGAAGTACTATGTCAAATCCTACTTTATCTTCAGAATGCAACAATAGATTAACTGCTCAGGAAACCACAGCATGGGTGACTTTTTTTTTTTTAATTATTTTTACAGACAGACTGGTCTCATGCTAAGAACTATTTTTGCCTATTCAACTATAACAAGAGTTATCCAATCCAGAATGACTTTTTTTTCTCCTGAATGAATTTTAGCAAAACATCAGGCTGCAGCAAAACGAGCCACTACGCTTCACTTTAGGAAGGAAACACTCAATTCATCGTTAAGCTAGAACTGAATTCTTAGTTAACAGATCTGAGCAAGCTCTTTCCCTTATCCTTATCACTGCAATTTAATATTAGACATTAAATACTTACCATCCATTTCTACAAGGAGCTGATTAAGTGTATTCTCTTGTTCACTTTGTCCTCCAAAGTTGCCCCTTCCTCTCTTCCTTCCTACTGCATCGATTTCATCAATGAAGAGAATGCATGGGGCATTTTTACGAGCAAGAGCAAATAAGTCTCTAACCTTAACAGAACAGAATATACAGCAGATTGGTTTGCAACTGTTCAGAGTTGGAGGGTGGGTAGAGAGGGAAGGGAGACATCAGTAAAAGCATCCATATCCTTGAGAATGGTTGTAGGCAACGATAAATTACACTGCAGCTACCAATCACCCACAATCACTGCTGCAGAGGTGCACTGGGTAACAAATACTCTGTCAATCCATACATTAAACAACTTTAAGAAATAACCACTTTTTCTGAAATATACCTTCAGATACAGCTTTAAAAGCTGCCAAACTTTAAAAGATAAATCTTGCTTTAAATCTTTGATCTTTTCTTTAATGCACAGTGCGGAATGTGAAGGGATGTACTACCACACAGTAGTTCTCCATATCAAGAGAATGAATTTTCTTCGTTTTTCTGCAGTTAGAACAGGGTGATGTAGCTCCTACAGAGAGCTTAGGGTTTACTCACAAGCACTGGCCATCATACTCTAACAACGAACTGCCATAAATACTTTTAGCCATACTTTCTCTCCATTCTGTGGGCTAGAAAAACTGAATTCACTTCCAAATATTTATCTGGAAGCCAAATTAATTTCTAGAAGTCTGGGAAAATGGCTAAGGCCTACACAATAGTGGCAAAAAAAAAAAAAAAGTGAAGATACTATGTATCAAATTCTGCTGCAGTAATTACACCACAAGATGATTTGCTTTAAGATGCAACATTACCATGTTACTGTTTACAAATAAAGGACCTCATTAAAACCAGTTCAGCAAGATAACAGATTTACAACTGAGGAATCTATCTGGAGCAAACAGGAAATGAAAACCTATGGAAAAATTTGATGTGAGTGGGAATTACATGCAGCTCAGAGCTCTACTACTTTTAGAGATAAAATTAGACAAGACTTCTCTAACGACCATCAATGTACAGCAGATATGAAAAGATGAGAATTTGACAGTATGTCCTACTAAAGGAGGTCACTTGGATTTGTAAACAGAATTTGCAAAAGTACAATGAATAAAGCATGAAGGAACACAGTGCTCAAAGTGAAATCTCCTTCGGTTGGGAAGAGACAGAAATCCAGAAATATGCAACCATTTCTCCCAGAAGGAATGGAACTTAGAATTACCATAATGCATATATACTAAAAGTTTTAATTCTGGCATATATTAATTTACAAATAATCACAAACAAATGTCTTATTTATTAAGTCTATAAGAGATTAACAGACATGATTCTTTCATCTTGTTTTTTAAAGTCAGAAATTATCAACTCTGTTGAAACTTCAATTTATAGCCACAGCAGCAACTGTTACACCAACAGCTGATAGCTGATAGCCATCTGCACAAACTGGTAAGCTCACTTTTCTTTGGGGCTTTTCAGGTGTACTTAAAGCTAATGTCAAAGTAGTTTCCAAGTACTATTATTATTATTTCAGGATACCTAATACTTTCACAGAGAACATGGACCAGTTTCTTTGCTTATGGTTTCCAAGTAAAGTCCCTTCTACACTGCATCCTCCATTCTCCAAGTCCCACTTATCTTTCATACATCTTCATTATGTCCATAATCAGGCTTTCAGTAATTTTTTCCAGTTACCAACTACCATTTTTAACCATTACTCGTTTCTGCATCTATTTGCCCCATCTCTGTCTATACCCTCACCCCTTCATAGCAGCTCTTTTTATGAATTTCTTTATGCACTTCCAGCTTCAATCTGCATCCTCATTAAAAACTTGAGCCCATCTTTCTGCATTTAACTTTCTCAACAGCTCCTGCTACTCTCAGTTCCACCGTCTGTGCCTACCTGAACATATTCCTCCATTCCCCTTTCCTCTTCTCAGAGGACACAAAATTACTTTGCTTCACTTCTTTTTCACCTAGCTTTTTTACTGGAAGTTGTCCAGCAAAAGACAACCCAAAGAGACCTAGGCTTGAACACAGCATATGCTTCTAAAGCTGCAACAAACCAAGAACCATATCTTGGAAAGTTTCACAGCTAACCTCTAACAGCCAGACATGTGACACGGAAGCTTCTTTCAGAGTTTCACAGAACTTTGTCAAAATGAGTTTTACTGTGAATTTTCACAGGACATAAAACTGCATAGATCTATTAAGAGCCATACCCTGTCAAATTTCAAATTCAAATCAAGACCCTAAATTTCCATTTCATGGCAGCAGAATTTTTTTAAACATGAGTTAAACACACTATACTCTTCCTTAAATACATTGAAGATCTGTTTACCACACATTCTGCAGTTTTCCAAAGGCACATCACCTTGCAGCATACTTTTTATGGCTTAAGACAAGACAGTTGAGTTTAGTGACAGTATGAGCTCTTGAAATTGAGTGTAAGTTTTGGACGTTATGAGAAACATTGTTTTTTGTTATGGCCCTAATTTCTAAAATATTATCAGAATATTTTTCAGCCTCCTATCTACACAGAAGATTGATTTAAAGCTGAATGCTTGAAATGGCATTATGGACTGTACAGAGGTAACTCCTCTCAATAAAATAGATCATCAAATCATCAGCTCCACAACCTTTGGACTCCAACTGCAAGTTCAAAACCTCAGCTGTAGTCAGCTCTGCCTCCCAAACTTAATGTCCTTTCAACAACCAATACTGAAATAAAAGAGCTAGGCCAAAGCCAAAGACTTACTCGAGCTGGACCCACACCAACAAACATCTCCAAGAACTCTGAGCCATTGACTGTGATGAATGGTACGTTAGCTTCTCCAGCTGTAGCTTTAGCGAGAAGTGTTTTCCCAGTACCCGGAGGACCTGTCAGAATTGCCCCCTGCAAGAGAAACAGGTGTATTTTCCTCAGGAAGAAAACAAATGCAAGCCTATGAACTATTTTACTTAGGTAAAATCTGCATGTCACGAAGTTGAGTCAACTGGCTCTTTTTCCACCACAGTCAAAATAGTGTAAGGAGATAAACTGATGATTCACCACCATTTAAACAAGCAAAAGATGAAAGAAATAGGGACAACAGACATGCTGTCTTAGATTTACAGGTACAGTGTTTCCTTTGACTACCATTAAAAAGAAAGGTATGTCATCAGATGGACTCCCACAGCAAACAGTTAAATACAAAAATGGTGGTACACTTCCACAATATGGATAATTTCTGACCCAGGTGAGATATTCCATGAGGCAAATATTCTGTCACCACAGTTACACTGTTGGCAATTATACCTATTTTATTTTTTCTTGACTATGAAAAGAAAGCAGCTGGAAATCACTGTACATATCTACATTCCTAGTCCAACTTAACGAGGGCTATCAAAAGAATAAGGTCTGTTAAATCATAATTTCCTCACCTTTGGAATTTTTGCTCCCAGATCCTCATATTGTTTGGGATTTTTCAGAAAGTTAACAAACTCCATTATCTCTAATTTGGCCTCCTCACAGCCAGCTACATCTTTGAATTTAACATCTATTTCATCCTTAAGGACTTTGGCTGTGGTTTCACCCACACTGAAGAGTCCACCCATTCCACGGCCCGTTCGACCTAAGCCTGCAGGGCCTCTTCTCAGTGTATATAGTAAAGAACCAATAATCAGGATGGTAGGCAGTAAGCTCAAGAGAAATGATCTGTGAAGAAAAAAAGGCATAGAGCCACATGTATTACAAAAATTCATTACTGCATATAACATGTACAAAATCTTGGTTCCATCATACACCACCTTGAACAAATTCAAGACAAAAACCTCTATTAGCTTCTAATGTTTATGTTTTTGCAAGTTGTTCAGATCAGAAAATAAGCACAATAAACTTGAGAACAAAATAGATTCTAAATTAGAGACATCAAACAGGCCAAAAAGCCTTTCCTAACTATAACTAAAGGAAGATTTAGAACTGATTTTTCATTGCTCATCCTCCTTTCCTCACAGCTCAGAAAAATGTAAATCTTAGAGGGTAACATATTTCTATACTTGATGTTTAGCAAGAGACTTTCTTGTTGTTATTTTTTGTTTTTAAACCAAACACATCATCAAGTGACAGTGAGGAGTTATACAGAGAAAAACTATATTACCTAGTAATCATAAGTAGCGCATTTTACGTGCCTTTAAAAGGTCACTTTGACAGGAGTAGTTTACAGAAATAGTTACAAAACTTTAGCAGCATATAATCACTATACGCCATAACATCAAGCAGAAATTTCTCTCTAAAATGTAACCTTGCCCTCATTCCCTTAGATCTTTCTCCATTTTCTTCTTCTTTCAATGTGTCTTTCAATGGCTATAGGTTTTTGGTTTGTTAGGCTTTTGAGATCTTTGTTTTGTTGTATTTTTAATTATTTATTGCCAATTATCCTTCACTGTCAGTCCTCCATTTTTATAGCATAGCTTAGCTTTGTACAGGCCAAAAATCTTAGTAACTACCACAGTCCTTATTAGCACAGTATCTGAAGACTGCAAAGGTTTTTCTGTGGCAACACCTGCCAGGAACAGCTGCCAAAAGGTTCTGTCAACACACAGAAAAAGAAAACGCTGAAAAGGAGCACTGACATACGTGAGCACAGGACTTCCAGGCTTTACTGACATCTCACATTTAACATGAAAAGGAAAAGAAAGCTTTTTCCTATCCTGCAATATTCAGCAGAATTCTGATCTGACAGGTAACAGGAGTACTCCAAACATATAGCTACTTCTCTCTCCTGTTCCCGAGGCATTCCTGGGCTCGGAACAAGAAGTCACAGGCAATTGAAGAACAGACACTGAGGAGAAAAGGCTCAGAAAGAGGGGTTCAGCAAGTAATAAGATTTGTGCCAGGCTGAAAAAGACACAGACCTAACGTACTTCCTCAGACTGTCTCAGGCTGACCAGCAGTCTTGTTGCACAAGCAATGCCTTGTCCTCTCTGCTCATTTTTTAGATCTGTTTAAATAAGGGCTGAACATATTTGCTTATTGACCATTTTTAAGAGCATGCATCATTATACAAAATCATAAGTGAAGCAGAGACAGTTTGTAGAAGAACGGGGAACAAAAATGCTCTATCTGAAGTTGCAGGACAGTTCAGAATTACGGCTACTATTTTTCCTGTTGCCAGCAGCAACACACTGCAGAAATAAACAGAACTTTACCCTCCATCCCTAACCACTGAAATACGCATCACAGTATCAGGAATGAAAACACCAGAGGCAGCAAGTGAGCCTTTTTTGTTAGTATTACATGCTACTAAACCCAAAGCTGAATTTCCTGGTGCTACCAAAAAAAAAAAAAAAAAATTGCTGTCTTAGATCAAATCAGATATTGGGACAAAAGATTGCATTTGACTTCTAAGACATTCAGAAATCCACACGCAGTCTCTTCTAAAAAAAGGGTCAATAAAATAGCTACACAAGGCCAATACAAAGATCACAAAAAAAAAAGTATTGGACCTATTATTGCCTATAGGGGAAACAAAAATGCTGTAAATCCAGTGTGAGTGGTATTTTGCTTCATCAATTTTGAGATTGAAAGCATGACATCTTCCAGCTCCAGTTAAAAGGCAGGTTAGTATGATGTACTTTATCACCATTTCCTCCCTTTTTGCAAGGACATAGAACAGGAACAGATTTTACCTATAAGGAACTCAAGTTCTGTCTCAGACAATATGTTGTAGTTCTATGTAATGTTTAGTCTGTCCAAAAATCTGTATGAATGCCCACTTCTTGGCCTTTACACTATACCTGGCTGGCTCCTGTTCTGCCAAATCACTTGGAGGAAGAGCTTAAATGAAGGAAGGATTAATTGTAAGCAAAAACGTTTACATAATAAGAAGCTACACCATCTATATTCCAAATAGATAAGGTACTGAACAGCTCCTCTGACAGTTAACATTCAAAAATAAAATTGAGTTTTGTTATTCTGGTAATACTGCCACCTAGTGAAGCCTAAGGTACACGTCTTAGAAATCTAATATTCCACTGTAAATACAACCATTATTATCAAGAGACTTTTCTTTAAATCATCTTACCCATCACTCTCTGTCGAGTAGACTACAGGCAATCTGTTCTCCACTTCTATTCCCAGATCTTGCTGCACTGTTTCAAGATTCCGTTCAAAAGTGTCCACACTACCAATATTAAACCAGACGTACTGCTATAAAAAAAAGCAGAGATCACCACAAAGTGCCCTACCTTCTTCCAGCTTCATTACAAGGCAACTTCTAATACACAATGACAATTCTCAGAACAGATTCAGACCAAAAGAGTTTCAAGTTGCCTTCTGAAGTGTGCAACTATTGTAAGACCTGCCTAATAAAACTAAGGTTTATCAGTCTGAATAGTCTGTATGATTTCTGTAGAAACATTAACACATATGCACAATATTCTTGGGGCACTTCAAGTAGAACAAAATCTGTCATTTTCTCTGGGGAAAAAAAATGTGAAGGGAGCAGGCAAACAGAACCTTAGGAGGAAGTTAAGCTACCAGAATAATACAAAGTACCAAACTGGAAAACACAAGAGTCACAAAACTCAAGTGTTTCACCTGAAGGTATTGGCCTTTCTGATTAAGCTAAGCAAATCTATACTTTTGGAGTTCATATTTGCTTTAAGTTTAGATGTCCTCACAAAGAACAGTATGAATTTACATTAGACATCAGAAAAAAATTCGCCAGACATTGCTTTGCAACAGTGTTGAGACTTGGGTGATCAAAAAAAATCTCCCTTTCTGCAACATGATCTGCCTGACTTGCCCCTGTTTATCCTAGTATTTTTTTTAAAAGAGAACAGTCCTAACTAAGTAATAACTGATTGAGAAACTAAGGCAATTGACAGTATGTGGGCAAAAGAGCAGGGGTATAGATAAGTCACACTGAAACCCACTGATGAAGTAATTGCTGCAGATTTCACTCTACCCTAGAGGGGCCTGCAGACCTGTTTTCATGAAGTCAGTTAAAAAGAACTCCACCACCTAGGAAGAGGCAACCGGATAAAGCTTCTCTAGCACTTCTACATTTTCCACAATTGTGTACAAATTTCATTTTTGTTTAACTTTTAAATAGGCCTTTGCCACTCAGCATTACTCTTTAGAGAGCTTTGGCATGTATTGCACTGCTCCTTACTGGAAGTTACTAGAAAAGTAGTTCCTAAAGAATGACAACCCTCGATTTAAAGACCATTTTATCAAATGCAGACAAAAATTAAACCTTTTTTTGCTTTTCTAAATAACTGTTTAAAAGCAGTCTGTAACACAAAGATCCAAAAGTATATACAGTTATGTCTCTGATTTTCTTGAGCAGATGGAAAACAGCAGCTGGAAATGAAGAACCTTCATCAATTTATGACTCTTCCTATTTGAGCATTTGTATTAAGAGTATGGTGCTAGAAAGTACTGCCATAGTTTTAAGTTAATCTGTATAAAAACAGTAAGTGAAAAGCACTGTGTAGGATAACATAACAATAAGGCAGAAAACAAGTTTTATATTAAGAGATTACTAGCCATCTAGACCTTTCCCTGTATCAAACTTCACATAAAAAAAAAGACTGCTTTGCTATTTCTGATGTCTCATGCATATGTATTAAAGTGTTTACCCATTCATGAGGAGACTTCCCAGGAACAAAGATAACTCTTACAAAGCGCTTGTTCACCACTTCAAGTCTGTCCACCTGTAAGAGCAAAGAACAAAACTCACCATGTTGTTAGAGGATGACTAGTCACTGCATTTGCATCACAGCTAAAAGTGATATATATCAAATATGAACCTGCTCTGTTTCCCAGTAAGGAGAATAAAATTCACTTTGTAGATCAGGATGGTTCCATTAGGAATGGTCTGAGCAATCATGAATGTGACCAGTAAACAAGAAATATTGGTATATTAGAATTAAGACTGAAAGGACAACCTTATACAATTTTTCAAGGAAAAACTCAATGTACATCTTAAGTCAAATCACAGGCACAGTGGAACAGTTTAATAATACTGAACTATTTCAGTGGCCAGGCACCAATAGACCACACAACACCAAACTTCCAAAAAGCTTCCTAAACAGAACAGTCAAGCTGAACAGAGCGAGGGTAAACTGAACTTTGTTCTTACAATTGTTTCACTATTATAAAAGACTTCCTGTGCTACCATATTAAATACAAGAACACCAATTAAGTAAGTAAAAATTTAATTGAAGTAATACATATCACATAAGCAGAAATCAAGAACTGAGCTGCAGGTTCACAATTCTATACTATTAAGCATTTTAGACAAAATAATTTCCACTTGTTAGTTTCTGGAATTTGACAAGGTCTCATCAGAAGGAAACTAAAATTTCTTTCCATTTTTCTTTCCTCTTTTCCTCTTAAAAAAAACTGCTTCAGCACCTTTAAAGAATTTTAACTTAACAATGGTTCCACAAGTTTGGCCTGAACTGTACAGAGACTAGTAAGGTTTCCCTGAATTCAGTGCATGTGCTGCTCTGGCAAAATTGAAGCAAAACACAAGGTACTCTACACATCTAGTCAGACTTCATGCAAAATTACCTAAATCATCTTTGTTTTGAAAAGGTGATGTATTCTTCCCATTAACTGGCCATCACTCTGGCATCCAATACCACTTGACAGTTATATATTTAGCTTATCTGTATATTCAAACTGCTTCTTACAAAGGCCCAAGAGACTTGGTTTTGTGCAACCATGCACTTGCATAATAATGCTTTTCTGTAAGGAGGGTTCAGGCTTCGTTCACTACAAATCAATCTTTTTGCTGAGCTAATGTCTTACTGCTTCATACAAATACAATGGGTAAGGCTGCCTAGTTGGTCCCCTCCACTCAAATACATGCATAATTGTCACAATTAAGAACAGTACTGGAAGACACAGTCTAAGCAGAAGGGGAAGTATGAAGAGCAGCTCTGCATAGTTTAGTAAGACAAAGGTAGAAAGACCATTTAGCAGTTTACCAAAGTAATATGAAAGTAGGAAAGCTGCTGTTAACACAAAAACTTCAAGTCTGAAATCTAGAGGAGGAAGCAAGTCAGTGTTTTCCTAACCTGCAGCTGAAGCTACAAACAGGAAGATAGCAGAGACAAGTAGAGGCTCCTGAAATGGAAAAGGCCGTGTAAGCCAACCTCCTGAACTTCAGGACATCACCAACCTATTACTCTGAGTGTGGAGTGGCAGGACACTAATGAGAGGAGAAAACAAATAAAGGAGGCTATTTTATAATTATGTTATATCAATTTACTGTCATTGTAAATGATTCTTTGATTCCTCCTCCAACCTTTCTGTTCACACGGCTACTCTTGGGATTTCCCCAAGGAACTGATGTAAGGAATGAAACAAGCAGGACACTTTTTCAGGAGGGTGGGCTTGGGGAAGTGTTTAAGGTTAGGACCAAGTTTCTTCTGAGGACAGATTGTGTGTCTACTTAAGCTATTAAGTCAGCTTCTTGTGCTACAAGACCATATCCCAAGAGACTGGTCACACCACCTCTTCAAATTAGCATCAACAAAACCCTTCTGTCCCAAACTGCTCCTTTCCCTCTCCTCTCTCAAACTGATACAAATCTACACACAGCCATACAGAGCATCACATCAAGGAACCATTTAAGATAAAATCTAATCCACTTCCCTTCAAAAGTTACTCTTGAGCCAGTTCTCACTCCACAGAATACAAACATAAGCTGAGAGGCAGAAATAAGCATCAGATTTTCCATTTTAATTCAGCTCACTACTCACCACTCCTTTAGAAAGGTAGTTATTGACAAAGTCTTTCCAAGTGATTTCTCTCCCAGGGACCCTGAAGAAGAAGTAATATACAACCATTGTCCAGAAAAAAGAACTTCCTACTACATACATTCGAAACTCCTTGACATCCCATGGAATGTCACCCTGGGAAAAGAAGAAAAAAATAGTTTTAGAGTCTGCAATGCAGTAAGAACGCAACAAACAGGTTCTATTATCTATTGTTGGCTTCTATTCCCTGCCCTCAAAGTTACCACAATAACAAAGAAGATATCAAACATAGCTGTATTTCTTCGCATGAATACACTTCATTAATTTCAGATACAACTGAAGTATCAGTGGAAAATACTGTTTTATGAATGCATTTCATTAACTTCAGATACAACTGATGGATTACATTAAAGGAAAATCCTGTATTTTACAAATAATAATTTAACTACATTTGGATCTATGAACTACTTTCATAAAAACCCAGAACTCTGCCATCTGCTATGTAGCCTCTCTTTCCTTTCTAAAAGAACTTTTCCTGCACTCTGGGACTACATGCAAGACCTACAAAAATAAAGGATAAAAAGCCCTCAAAGTGGGAAAAATCCAGAATTAAGGAAAAAAAAATTGTGTCCACTACATAAAATCAGAAAAATAGTCTTTATAGTCTTGTGCTACCAGATGCTATAATTTTTGTGCTACAGCTAAAGGCAATAAAATACAAAAGAAACTTACATAAATTACATTAAGGTGGGAGGAGCTAACAAAAAACTACTTTTAACTACCCTTGTGTGGTCAGCAAGTTATACAATTCAGCATTCTTAATCACAATATGCAACCTGTAAAGTCCTGAAGCTGCATTATAAGAACACTGGCTAGATATAGCCTAAAATTCTAGTTAGAGTTAGATGTCTCTGAAATTATATATAAAGCTGTTATTTATGAACAGCACCAAGTAGGGAGCCACCTATAGCAAGTCACTATGAAATACTAGGTACAGGAGGCTTAATGAGGATTTAAGTAGTCAGAATAAGGCCCTAAAAACCAAAGAACACACAAAGTTATTTCATGGGGATAAAACAGTTAGTACCATGAAGAGAGATATTTTAAAGTCAAGACCTTCTGTAATCTGGTCCACCAGTGGGTTTCTTCTTTCTTGCCACCTTTTTTTCCACCACTTCCACCTCCTCCGCTAGTAGGCCCACTAGGCTGTCGGGCACTAGCTTGTTTTGATTCTAAAAAAAGAAAACATAACTTAAAAAAAAAATCTTTACATTTTATACCAAACCTCACAGCAGTCTTAATTCGTTTTAAAATTAACGAATAGCTCTGAAAAACTGACTAGTTTGCAATGCTACCATAATTAGAAGATGTGAGAAACTGCATTTTCCATTAACTGGCAAAGACATATTTCACATGGTTATGAGCAGAAGAGAGGTCTGCTCATTGTATAACTGATGACACTCGTGCACCAAGAACTTAATAGTGTCCTGCACTACTGCACTCATCCAAGATGTATTCAAGACTATTCTAACTGTTTTGTTGGGTGTTTGGAGGGGGGAGCTGGAGGGTTTTTTCATTGGTTTGGGGGTGTGGAGTGTATGTGCACATAGAACTGGTATTTTTTTGTTTGTTTGTATTTTGTTATTTAAAACAAGACAAAAAAACATACAAAAAAAAACCCAAACAAAAATGAAACACCATAAGCTCCAAGATCTCCTTCCACAATTCACCCCTCCAGTCATACAATGATTGCTTAAAGCTCAAGGTTTACCGATACACTACAGGCTACCATCCTTTTAATAGTCCAGAGACAAGAACAGCATAGTTAACAGCCAAGATGCAAATGAATGTTTTGTCTTAATCACTCTTCTACTCATCCAACATTATAGAGCATTGCTTACCATATGTCTACATACTCAAGATTGTGAGATACAGCACAATGCCAACACACATTACTTCCTACCCTAGCTCCTTCAATGATTTGGAAGTCTAGGGATTTAAGAACAACATGAGATCTTAGCATTCAAGGCCAAGTGGAAGGAAAGCTGCTGCTCCTATTACTGTTCCCATATGAGACACACAGAGATTTCTGATACAACAGAGTGGCTGTTAGTGCTAAAAATTTCCAGATTCATGTCCCCTCTTGTATAGGCAGGGTTCCTTCTAGCACTGGTTCTAGTAACTCATACTTCAAGCAGCAGGTTACAATGGTTGGTCCTGGCTAAAGAGCTAGTTCTGGATCCCCACACAGAATGGCAATTCTGGTTATTCTATACAAACAAATATCCATTTTATCTTGCTCTAAGAAAAGCAAAGTAGTACACACACAGACTCTCTAAATGCATGACTATGTCTACTAATTTGAAACAGTCAAAAAGGAACTTAAGGGCAGCATTCCAACAGAAGCATAAAAGTATTACTTCAGAAGAAATATATATGACAACAAAGTAACATTAAAAAATTATCAACTTGAGTTTTTAAAGTGATCGAGTACAGAAACACCATCCCTGAAACACAAACAAAAACCCCAAACACACAATGTGAGATAAAATCTAATGAACATACATTTCACAAAAAGAACTGAAATCAAGCGGCTTTTTGTACCTTTTGCTTCTCCAGATGTACCTTTAGTTCCATTACCTTTCTTCCCATTGGGAAAATATTTTTCAAATCCTATTAAGAAAGGATGAAAAGAGTTTGTAATTGCTTTTTAGTTTACAGTTCTGTCATTACACTTCAGAAGTCACGAGATGAATGCACACAAAGGCTAAGGTAGCAACATATGACCACAAAAATAGTGTGTTCTTAACTTTCCATTGAAGAGTTCTAGCAGGTCCCCATATATAAATCTACTACTGCTGATGAGAAAAGATTAAATCCATTTAATAAGCTAAAGTAAAGCTATCCTTTTAATTAGACAGACAAACTTAGTTCAACAGAAAATTATATCTGGAGCATGAAGCTGAACAAACTGCAGTCACTCTTAACAGTTCCTAAAAATCCCATAAATCTATGCCCTGTGTCAACGTGAATGGCTGGTTACTACAAGGACTTACTTCCCCACAGATAATAAACCTAAATGGACCAAAGCGTAGTGCTTGGTAAGGAATGCAGTCCACTTCACTGATCAAAGTCATAATCACCTTTGGGAGGTTGAGAGAAGAGCCTTCTGCAAGCAGAGATCACACTTGCCAAGACATTACTTCTGCTGGTAGTAACTCCAGTGGTAACTTTTTCACAGAGCTGAAAGATGAAAAATAAATATAAAGCAACAAGAAGGTAGCACAAGAAAATCTTCAAGCTCTCTAGTAGTCCTGTACTGCAGCAAGTCAGATAATACTTTATAACAGACTACACAGGAAAAGCCATGGGATGGGTAATTTCTACGACTCGCAAAGAAATTCTATTCCATTTGTTAAGAGTTTCATCTGACATACAAATATAATATTATTTGTTAAAAGAGAAAACACAAGCATGAAACACTACCAGCAAGAACTTTTAAGAACTACACACTGATCCTACAGGAAATATTTTGTAATACTAACTGAATGACACCTGAGTGTAACACTAATTGTGGCTGTACAAGCATGATCCACATAGCACTGCATTACTTATTGTTGAAGAACATCTTCCAGACAGTTAAGAACCTGTAACTTGTGAACATGAAAGAGCCACCTGAATCCAAAAGAAAGGGATATGGCAGACAATGCTTACATCTAGCTAAGAAATCAACACAGAGGAGGAATATCTGTACAAAAAATCCACCCCGAATTTTTAAATAAGATCCTACGTGGCGTATCATAAAAACACACCATGCCAAATTCTATCCCACCTCAATCGTTTACTGTTATTTGTAGTTTAAGTGCAATTACAGAAACACAATATTTAAAATTGACAATTCTTAGGAAAACATTCAGTATTGTAACCAGATACTTCAAAACAGAGCAAAGGCAATTCTAGAACAGATAAATCTGACCTTTCTTCAAGGACATAGACAAAAATCTCAACTTATCCCCTTCCTGAGATCCATTTAGGACTATGTCTGTGAAAGAAAGCCCAATGTTAGCATCTCCATCACAACTTCGATACAGCTAAGTTACAACAGTTAGAGACAAAAATGTATTTCTGCATATTAAACAAACTTGGAGGATACTAGATTACATGCTAAGACTATCCTAGTGATCCTCACATATCATGAATTGAATTCTAACCCTCCTGAAGCCTTCTGCCCAGGAGCTGCTTCCTCCATCCATTATTAAGTGATGAAATACATGAGATTTATTTCAACCAGCCATCTAGTTCCACCTGCTGGAACCCAGAGGAATACCAAAACGTTCTTGCTGCTTGCTTGACTGAGTTAAAGAATTCTTAGTGTGCTTGATCCAGATATCACTTTGTGCTACCACATATCTCTGAATAAAGGCTGATACTGAAAATCCAAGACAAAGTTTAACTGATTATGAAAAGTGCATGCAGTGCAGGTAGTCTGGAGAGCAGCTAATCTAGAGAATAGGCTACTACGTCTGATGTACTATGACCTCCAACATAAGCAACTACATCTGTGCTCCTAGAAGAAACTTTAGGGCAGGTGGGATGCATCCCCATGGGCAACAAAATTAGAAAAGCTTGCCACAGCTCAACTTATCTGTAGTTCAAATACAAACAGATAATGAATATTGATGAAACTCAAAGACACATCCAATAATACTGGTTTCTCTTATATATGTCACTGATATTCTTCAAAAAAAAATTAAGCCTTACTTATTCTACAAGCTTAGATTGCTTTGCATATGTAAGAAGACAGGAACACAGAGAAGCCTTTACTCCAAATCAAAGAAACTGCTCGCATTTAAAAGAAAAATTTGAGTAAGCCACACCCATCAGCCTAGCTCAGCTAGATCAGCACGAGTTTGTTACAGATTAAGTTATGTTTGATCAAGAGAGAGGGAAAAAGGGGAGAGCTAAGAAGAGAGAAGGGTAAGCAGACAGAGCTTTGAGAAAGATCTGAAAAATGAACTGGTTTGTTGCTGGATTGTCTCTACAGATCCTAAATTCCATGAATAAATGCATAGTCACCTATCAAGTCAAGATGCAGAACGCATTGCTTAAAAGTTGTTTTTTCAAAAATGGAACAACTGACACCATGGCATATTCAGTCACTGAGCCTGTGAGGAGTGCTTCTATGCTGCTGAGAAATCTAGGTGAGTCAATCTTCCAGAACATGCAGTTTCCTTTCACTGTAGCATCCCATAAATGCAAAAGTTGACAGAACTGCATTGCACTGGTAATAACTGCTTGGGCTTGGGGTTTTGGATGGTTTTTTTTCTCCACTCTGCATATCATCATCACGCAAACTGCTAACACCGATTCTGATAAAGGCGCTGCCCCTGTGCTGGCTGGCAAGGGAAACACCACACTAGGCTTAGCTGTTAAAAAAGCACACCCACTGCCAAAGCACACTTTGACTGGATACTGCTTTGGGCTGACTGCTAGAAAACTCTACTCAGCTTCTCACAATCAGAGATGAAAAAGTTATGATGTTGCAGCATATAAGGCAAAATAGAAACAACAATCCAATTTTTTCAAGTATATCTCATGACACCTTTTAAGAAGTCAAGACTTCTTAAAAACAGTAGTCTGAAATAAACAAAGGTCAGTTTTATGGATTAAATAACCCAGAAAATGTAAC
Organism: Turnix velox; assembly: GCA_013400935.1. Lineage (NCBI taxonomy): Eukaryota > Metazoa > Chordata > Aves > Charadriiformes > Turnicidae > Turnix > Turnix velox. Next base: position 316,729 of record VZTY01006115.1, read on the forward strand.
TACTCCATAAGTATAATAAATTCAAGACTACTAACACCGAGGAAGTGCCCTCCTCATAAGTTCAACAGTAAATAAAACGGGTACCAAAGTAAGCAGAACTTCACAAAAACTCTAACCATAGTCCATTTTTTAAAAACAGAGGTTACACAAAGCAAGAACAGGAATTTCACCTGCTCAGCTATATAATCAAAAGTCCACGAATCAAATAATTCTAGAAAGTTACAAGCTTAAAGCTATATCAATAATGAAGTTCCAAATTAAACAAAATAAAAAAGAAACCAAAAGACATGTTACCTAAAACTTACTTGTTACCAAAAAATTACATAAAAGTATAGTGGGGGGTGGGGGCAGAAAGTGAGTAAAGAAATTTAACTTCATGAAAGTTACTCACATTTTAAAAATTTTTAAATGGAAGATCAAATAAAGCAGTGGTTTTCATGAAAGCAAAGTTTCTTCTTTCACCACTTACATGCACACTGAGATGCTAGGATGAATACAAAGTTCCCTTCATAGGTCCTACGTCCTGTTCCAAATAATATTTGACAGAGACAAGAATTAGCTTTCTGCCAGATGAGCAGTACTGCTGACAGAGCGTTGCTTATTGCAATGGCGTTCAGCTCTGACCGAACAAAGGTACAAATTCATCATTAAAGATCAAATCATATATTCATATTCAGTACTTGTAGTACTCACTTCCCCACGCACATTCATCTCACAATTATTACTATCCTAGTGACAGCCTTCACATCTATAAAGGTGTAGTTGCTGTTCACAGCACGCTACAGCAAAATGAAGACTTGCCCAAAGTGCCACTCAAAGATGCAAGAATTAAACATCTCTCCCTTTATGTTAGGGTTGACAATAAAACTAACAGATCCTTTACAACAGCTGACAGCCTAAACCATTCTACTAAGAACTAATTATCACGGTTTCATAGTAGATTCAAATGCACAGCCCTTTTTCCCCAGCTCTCAGGTGCTGCCTCATCATCCCACTCCGTCCTCGAAGCCCGCAGGGCCAGCGGGTGCACTTGCACGTAGCCCGGCTGCCGTTGTCCGTCCCAGTAGACGCCGCACTCCCGCTCCTCATTCCCCGACACCCGGTCGGGCAGGTACCGAATGTCTGTGGGAGCGGCGAAGACGAGAAGGTTGCGGGAAGCAGCAAGGAACCCTCGGTAGCGGGACACCTCTCCCCACCCAGGAGTATCCGGGAAGCGGCAGAGCCTTCTCGTACATCACCCTGGCAACCCAGATGGTTCTTCCCCCCCATTCCGGTTCTTACGGCCAACGGACAGGCGAGCGGCCGTTCGGGCCCGTGCCCTGCCCCTCACCTGCGCCAGGCAGGGCCTCGCCACCAGCGGGCCCCTCCCGCACAGCAGCTGTTGCAGCAGGATCCCGGGGAGTCCCCGACGCCGGCAGCTCCCCGGCGTCAGCAGCAGGTAACGGTGCGCCATGGGCCCGAGCGGAACCACCAGCGCCGCCGTCGCCGCCTCGGCCCACCCCGTCCACCGCTACCCCACGTCGCGATCACCGCTGCTGTCGCCCCACCTCCGCTTACGACGTCTGACCTCATCACGCTGCCGCGTGCGTTTCCGCCGTTACGTTGAAGGACTCCACACGAGCCCCACCTCCCTTAACGGAGACCGCGCCCCCTTCCCCATTCGACCTCGCCAACCCATCATGGCCGCCTCTCGAAGCCCCGCCCGCTCACGGCCCAACCGGCTGCAGCTGCGCAGTGCCGGCCACTCCACTGACGCGGGAAGGCGGGGGTGCGAGGTCAGGTGGATGCGTGTGACGCGGGAGCCGGCAGAGTACGTGAAGTGCCGGCTGGCGGAGCTCCGCCCCGGGGTTGCTCACGCTCGCCGGCCGGCGCCTGGCTGCCAGGGACCGCCGTGTCCGGGTTGCCGCCGCTTCTACTTTTGCTGCCTTTGCCGCTTCTGCTTCTCGTCTTCCTTCCGTCCCCTGCTGTCCCAGAGGAGAGACCGAGGGCGGCCATGAAGATCTGGAGCTCGGAGCACGTTTTCGGGTGAGGGGCCGGGGTGGGGGGGAAAGTCTGGGCCAGAGGGGTTAAGCTTCTTTCCCACGCACCCTCAGTGCTCGTGCGGCATACGTTTAACGACGGCGCTGGTTCTTCCACCGACCGGGCCGTAGCGGGAAGGTAGGGAAGCCGGTCCTTGCCGGAGTAAAGGCGTAACGAGGAAATGCCACGGGCGCGGCCGGAGGAGGAAGGCTGGCAGCGACTTCTCACCGGTTATGCCGGTAACTGGGCGAAGGGTGGGGAGCAGCTGCTGCTGGCGGCGATAAGCCCTCCAGTGAGTGGGAGAGAGCAGGCTCGGGAGTGTCCCCGGCGGTGCTTCAGTACATCCCACCCCGCTGCCCATTCGTCATTGCCGCGAGCTCTTCCTTGCCCGGTCGCGACCCGAACAAGGCAGTGGTAGGGCCGGCCCCACAGCATAATGGCTTGGTAAAGATGAGGACATTTAAGGAAAAATAACTTTCACGCCATCAAAAAGAAACCCGTAACTGTGCTGACGTACTTGATGATGTATGGCAAGAGGTACGGGCTGTGTACCTCGCTGTAGCTGTCACATGCACTTACAGCCATCCATTGAGTGACAGATGAGTGTTTATTACCAACAGTTCTTTTTGGCATTAAATGTATTTATAGCGTGTCTCCAGTCATCCTAGTTCCGTGTAACAAGGTAGCAACAGGCCAAAGTATCAACAGGTACGTTACTCTTACTCAGGCTGATGTGGAAGAGACGGCAGATCTTAAAATGCTACTGATTAACTAACTCATCTGCTGCAAGTCCCTTAGACGTCTCAAAACCTGAAGAGCACCAGGTGTGAAAGCTCTTGAAATATGTACTAAATATCCCAGATGTTTAGTTTTTAACTTCTTTAATTACATTAACACAACTGAATATTAGGAGTTCAGCATTAGTCTGACATTTCTAATATGAAATGACAGGCAGAGGCTGGCAAAGGCTGCTTGTGTATGGCATAACTTGTGAGTTTGAGGCTACCATTTGTCACCTGGCAGACAAAAGCTCCATTTTTATTTGTAATTTTCTTATTGACATCTGTATTGTGGTATAGCGTGTATGGGTATAGATAGTTTAGCTCAGGGGTTAAGAAGCTGCCTTGTCAGATCTCTTAAAATCCCTCAAGGACACTTAATAGAAATTTGACCTTTTCAGTTTGTGTACCTCCTGTTGATGTATGGTCACTGAAGATAACAAGAAGTGGTCCTCCAGCTCTCCTTCTGATGTAGAAATTGAAGGCTTTCTTTTTTGCGCTTGCACCAATAAAGCTGAAAGGCCTTTTCTTACTCTTCTTGTTGGAAACATGTTTTTCCAAACTCCTGTTCTGTTTGTTCTGCTGATGCTCTTCTGTACAGGTCTATTTTAAGACTAAAAGTACTTTTCTTAAAAATAAAATCCATTTAGGGCCTTAAGTGCAACCCTTTTGTACAAACTGGCACCCCTAAGCCTTCTTAAGTTAGATATCAATAGCTGAATTTTTAAAAACACCTTTTAAAGGTTGTAAACCTTTTGTTCTATTAATTATTCTGAAGGTATAAACAATTGCTTAGGGACAGATTTTCTGTGTTGGATCAAGTCCACAATTTCTCCAGCCTCTTCTGTTTCAGAAGAAGCTTTGTGGAGTCCCACAAGAAACCCTAGTGTAGACAGCCTGTGTTCCTGTAGTATGGCTGCTCTGAACCCAGAACTCTGGGATTATCAAAACTTTTTGCATAAAAGCAGTTCTTTATTGAGAAGAGTATCCATAAATATAATTCATGTCAATAGGCTGGTGGAAGCAGGAGTGCAGATGCAGGCTTAAGGCAGTGAGCAGATGTGGTTTCTGAAATTCGGTTTCTTTATTGTGAACTTCCTGATTTTTTTTTTTAGTTGAATTAAATTTCACATTGGTTTTTTGCTATAGGAACAAATAGAAGCCAGTTATTTCATATGTAGTTTATTTGGTGTGTTTAGAATTACAGAAGGACTTGTGTTGGACTGGGCCTCAGGAGGTCATCTAGTCCAGCCTCTTTCTCAAGGCAGGGCTAACTTAAATGATAGGTCTGGCTGCATTTCCGGTTGAGTTCTGAAATGAATCAGGTCTCTACAATCTCTGTGGGTATCTACCCTGTCATTGTGGAGTTTTTCTGTACAGCTAATTAGAATGTAGCAATTTGTGACTGTTGCCCTCATTTCTGTTACTCTTGGGTTAATAATTCCTTTCTTCACTCTGTACAAAGGATTTTTTTTTTCCATATGTGTGTGATTACTTTCCTATTGCCTTTCTAAAAATCACTTGGGATGACTTTTGGGAGCTGGGAAGTTGTACAATATATGCCATATTCACAGAATCACAGAATATCAGGGATTGGAAGGGACCTCTAGAGATCATCTAGTCCAATCCCCCTGCCAGAGCAGGAATTTTAGACAGCCTAGGTGCTAGTGTTGTCAAAATACTTGCAATTGAATACACTATAGTTACAAATATAATTTCCTCTTCTTCTTCCAGACACCCCTGGGACACAGTGATCAAAGCTGCTATGAGGAAGTACCCCAACCCAATGAATCCATGTGTGGTAGGAGTAGATGTCCTCGACAGAAGCCTTGATAACCAGGGGAGGTTGCACAGTCACCGTCTTCTCAGCACGGAGTGGGGATTGCCAAGCATTGTAAAAGCAGTATGTTTTACAGCCTTAATGAGTTGTTAAGGGTGTGGATGCATTTTTATGTCATCGTCCAAATTGGAGCTGAATTCAAAGTGAAAGCTTGAATTTACAGGAAGTATGGACCACATAAGCTCTAATCAATGTACTTTGCAGTAAGAATATACTGTAGGCTTTAATATGTCTGTAGTCTGTGTAGTTGATACAAACTACTAAGATGCAGTCTTGCTGCTGATCTGTGTTCTGGTTCTGATATCCTTGAGTTACTTTGTATTAATTCGAGGTCACTTAAGAAACTGACATTTTTGTGCTTCAGTTTGGGTTTTAAAAAATATTTCATTGCTTTTCTATTTTTAATTTTTTTTTTTATTATTTCTTCACTTTCAGATTCTGGGAACAAGTAGAACTCTGACTTACATTGAGGAACATTCTGTGGTAGATCCGGTGGAAAAAAAGATGGAGCTTTGCTCAACTAATGTAAGTGGTAGCTTAAGAAATTTCTGCTAATTAGTTCTGAAGATTAGATTATTTGCTCTTAACATTTAGATTAGAAATGTGCTTGCATCTTTCAGCAGGAGGTGACAGTTTCTGTGTCTCAATTGACATCTTAGTTGGCTATTTTTTTCCCTCTCCTTCTTCAAATAGGAAACTTTAAATATGTCGGGATCAAACACTTGTGATTCTCTTTTTAAGACTATTTCTCAGAATGGATATAAAATAGTCTGACATTTAGATGCATAGCTTGTTCTATATTACACTACCATTCTCAACAAAAGCTTTAATTTGAAATGCCTTTTTTTCCCTGAATGTCAATGAAGTAGTGTGTCTGTAGGAGAGCCTTGTCTCTGAGCAAGAGGCATTATCTCTCCCAGGTGTTAGTTTTCTGTGCACTCCAAATAGCATTATGGTGGTCTTGGGGCTGAAAAGCCTGTCTGAATGTCATACCATAAATCAGGTGAGACTCAACGCTCAAAGAAAGCAAATCGAAAGCTGTTTGTACTGTGAATCAGAACTTAGATTGATACAATTAGATCTACAAAAGATGAATCATTCTTTAGAGGTCTTTTTATTGACTCTGTTCTGGGTTTTGTATTCTGCATATATTGCTTTATCCCTGCAAATTCCCTGTATTGAGAAGGTATACTATTCAAGTAGTGCTGTTGATTACAGAAAAATTAAAACAGGAAGTGAGGATTTAGGCTCTCTCTTTCTTTTTAAGATTACTCTCACAAATTTGGTGTCTGTTGATGAGAGACTGGTTTACACGCCTCATCCTGAAAACCCTGAAAAGTAAGTAAGGATATTTGTGTGCTTCTTTGTTTTCAGGAAATATTATGTTAGTCCAATTCATTTTAGGTATTAACTTTTCTTTATATTCTCTTGCAGAACTGTGCTAACTCAAGAAGCAATTATTACTGTTAAAGGCATTAGCTTGAGCAGTTATCTGGAAAGCTTAATGGCAAACACAATATCTTCTAATGCCAGAAAGGTACATCTTTATTCTGTTTCCTCTCTCTCACCTCTCAGTCCTGCCTTCCTTCCTGTTGAAATAGTAATTGTCAGTCATGTGTGCTAAATAGTATATTCAATTTCTCTACAGCTTTGTGCACAGAGATTTTGTTAATTTATTTATAGGTCCTCATCGGGTAGAATGGAACTTCCTAAAGTATGAACAGGTTTCACTACTAAATCTCTGTTTTTCAATTTGTATTGCACTTCAGAACAAACAAAATTTAATTTGTATGCTGCAGTTACACATAGCATACATATATTATTGTGGATTGATTGTTTTTTGGTTTTTTTTTCCCCAAAGCACGTTTTTAAGCACTAACCTCCTGTTTCCCAGGAGTTAGTGCTAGTAGTGATTATATCTTCATTTTTTTGCTTTCATGGTTTGGTTTTAGCAATTAATGCTAGTATATTTTCTATGCTGCTTTGTCAGTTGTTCCAGTTCCTATCCATTATTGAACAGTCTCCTTGCCTTTGGCTGAAGGTAAGGTAGTGTAAGAGGAGGCATATTCTTTGAAGCTGGCTTTTGTGGGTAACACTATACGAACTCCTCTGTCCCGTGCTTGCTTTCTCTACTTGGCTTACAGCCATGGAGCTGTGCTTGAGCACAGGCTGATCTACACGAGTGCTTATTTTGGGCATGTTGTCCTATCCTCTGGAGAAGGTGGGAAAGGTGGTAACTAGAGAAGCATAGGCATCCCTGCCCAACAGCAGGATGAGTGCACCTGAAATTTGACTTGGTGTTTTGTATTGCTGGAGAGGTTCAGCGCAGTGACCATCTGGCCCTAGTAACCCCTACTATACCAGAAAGCCATTACTGTGGCCAGCCCTTTGTTCCTGTGAAAGATTGTCCACTTTAGAAGTGTTTTAGGCCAAGATGGACAAGGCACTCAGCAATCTCATCTTGTGGGAGGTGTCCCTGCCTATGGCAGGAGGGTTGGAACTAGATGATCTTTAAGGTCCCTTCCAACCCAAATTACTCTATGATTCTATGTTGCTTGACTGAAGCAGTGTAAGCCAACTTACTGAACTGACCAACTAGAAGGTCAGGGGTGAGAAAGCTGCCTTCCCCTTCCTGTTGTGTGCTTCTTCAAAAATAAGAGGAAAATAGGTTAAAATCAGAGGATGGGGAATGAGGGTTGGGTCATTCCTGCATGCAGAAGGGTAACTATCTGAGTGCTCTCCAAGTTTGTTGGAAAATAATAAATGGAATATATTTCACATAAATTCCTATTCTGTTCTGATCCAGTTTCCATTTAGAAGTCTATGTGGGACATAGACAAGTTCAAACCCTTGCAACCAAATTTCAGGCAAACTCAGAGGAAGGAAAGCACTAGATATTTGGAATGGTCAGATCAGCTAGCACACTTAGAAGGGCTGGCTGGCTGATTTCCCCTCATATCATCTGTCATATTTGTATGTCTCTCTTGAACTCGGAGAATGAGTGTAAATATTTCTTGAGACCTGTTCAGGTGTTGGCTGTGTAAGAGCTCAATTACTTTTTTTAAAGGTTGTTCTGTTTTGCCATTTTCAAGGAACACACTGGCTCACAAGCTTCTTGAAAATCAAGAAGACTTTCTTGTCCTATGTGTTTCATGAAGAATCTCTTTGGAGATTTTGAACTTGGCATGAATGTGTACGTGTTACCAGCTCTTTCTTTGCTAGCCAGTAACCTACTTTGCTATTACTAGCTCTTCTGGCATGCTGTGCTGTGCCTCTCTGCTCTCAGCACCCCTCTTAAACTTAATGAACACCACTGAAAAATGTTTTGTTTTTCTGAAGAAATAGGAAGTAAGTATATTTTGATCTGAGATAGAGCTGGCAGATGATGCAGCATTATTTTTAACGACAACTGAAAAATCATTTGCCATGTGTTGTAAATCTCTTTTGTGTTACTCCAGGGGTGGGATGCTATTGAGTGGATAATTCAAAATTCTGAAAGCGCTCTAAGCTAGCAGTTCTCCACATCTACAGTTTGTACTAACTAGTGGTAATTCCAGCATTCTTCTTCTTCTTCTTGGTACAGCATTTCAGCTTCCTAGCAAATATGTGCATGGATTGTTGTCGTGTGAATTTTCATAAATTAACCTGCATGTGTGTTTTATATACATTGGAGTACAGGAATGGCAAACATGTTCATTGCACTGCAGTTGTAGGAGTGAGAGTAGGTGAGATCTAGACTGGATATGTTAAGCCATGCTTATGCCACTGGACAACCACCTGGCTGCAGCCATGTCTTGGGCCACACGTCGTTGCTTATGATTTAAAAGTGGAATAATGACTGCAGAGAAGTATGCATGTGAATGAGTACCCTCACCAAGTGTTTGACCTGGTCCTGGTTTCTGTGATTTCCATATGCAAAACTGGTACCCAAAAAAGTTAATTGATTAATGACTGAAATTGGCCTTATAAAAATGAAACAGAATTGCTCTCTTAGGATACAAAATTGTTTTTCTTGAAGGGATTGCCCAACCAGGGGTAATCTTTTGCATAGTGAAATTGTCTTTTCTTATGCCTGAGGAATATTGTTGCCCTTCTGTGAACTTTTGTGGAAATCTGTGCAAAGCTTGCAGCTGTCAGAATGCCAGACTGTTTGTGGTTTTCATTGGTCTTGTAGTTTTATTCATTTTGGTAGTAATGTGTCCCTTAAGCAATGTGACTATGACAAAATCTGACTTGAGGACTGAGAGAACTGAGTGTACTTGCCTCTGTGATACCTCTGTGCAGACTGTCAGTGAGTCAGTGTAGCCTGTCTCTGTCATTCCTGTATTGGCTTATGCTTCAACTAATAATATTCCTTAAAAAAAAAAATCCATTATCCTGCTTCTTCTACTTAAGAATGTAGGGCTTTTTACACTGCTTACTTTGAGATCAGTGTATGCTATGAGTGTTTGCTTTTATGTTCTCATTCCACTAAGCTTTTATGGCTGTTTTTCTGGAGAACATCAACTACAAAGGCTTAGCATTTATCAGTCAGTCACTTAAGCTCTACCAACAAATCTTAATCTGCAGCATTTGGTCTGCCAAACACATCATACTGCTAACATATGCAATAAAACGAACATAATATGCATGCTTGATTATAAATGTGCTTGCTTAATGCCTCACTGCAGAATTTGTTATGCAGTATGGAACTTATAGATCAATCCTCTGTCAGATTGGGTTTTTTTGTAACTGGGGAGTTCTACAGTACTTGAAGGCTTTGCATCTTAAGATTTGTAACTTAATTTCCTGTGTAGAATATTCTGGAAATCTTCCTTGCAGATATCACAAGTTTATTCTTGGCTGCAAAATGCAGCATGTAGTGCATGCAAGTCTCAGGAAATGTGCAGACCTAAAAAACTGGAGGAAGTATCTTGGTGTTCCCGTTGAATGTCATGGATTTTTAAATTATATTTCATTTAATCTTGACAAAAAATATATCAACTAATACACAATTACTTGTTTTTTGCACAGTTAGGGCCTGTAAGAATCTCAGTATTTTTCTTCTGAGCATTTCCCACGTCAGAGATTGTTTGACTTACAAACAAATCATCTTTGTTGCAATCAGACAAATGCAAAAGCGAAGCTGTTGTTTATTCGGTTCTCTCTGCCTGTGTCACCTAAGAGAGGACATTTTAACCTGACTTTTAAATATCCAAATGCGTGCTCACTGAAAGATGACTCCCCCTCTCTCCCCCCACTTTGTTGCTTAGGGAGCACTTCGCTTGGCTGATTCACAGCTGGTTACAACTTGTGGCTATGCAGTAGCTTGCTCCTGTCACACTGATTTTATCTGTGCTTTGTCTTGTGCAGCATGTAGAGGTGGTAGAAATTAGCACCAGCTGAAGCCTGGTTGGTTGAATAATCCTTTTCTAAGGACATTTTAAAACTGGACAATTTAAATCATGTTTTCTTGATTATTGTAATCGTTTTTTAAAGGTGTGTCTTGAACTAAGTGAACTTAAAGATAGTTCTTGAGGTAGTTCTCGATGGTGTTGAACCCATCTTGCTGAACTCTTTGTTGTGATACATGGATGGCTTTTCTCAGGTTGAGGACTGCCTGCCAGTGCAGTTGTAGCAACTAGTGTTTATTCTGTGAGTCCTTACAATATGAAAAACTTGAAGAGAAACAGTCAGCCATTCACTAAAGTTAACAAGTCTTTAGACACAAATCCTCTTATTCATAGTAAAATTTTATTTCTTTTAATAGACTACACTTTGCAGCCTACAACTGGGTTTTTCATATTGTTCCAGAGTAATGTTTCTAGCCTCTGAAAAAAATCAAAAGTTTGTTTGGGGTTTGTTTTGACTTTATTGTTTTGAGGTATTCATCGTACAGGTCGTTGTTGATGTTTATTGATTCATAAAGTATGGCAGCAAAATCAGGACACTTCAAGAGTTTTTTACTCACATTATCACCTAATGCATGCAATAAAAATAACACATCAAAATTCAGAACAACACTCTGTGTGTGTGGTGAACCATTTACCCTTTTCTCTTGGTCTCTGCGAGGGGCTTTGAACACTAACAGTTGCTCACCTGAAGACTTTGGACTTTTTGAGCTCAGACCCTTTATCTCCAGAACTCCCCTAGACTTGGCCTGAGCCATGCTGGCTCCTGGTTACTCCTCACCATGTCCACATTGCTTATTCTTAGTAGGGTAATTGAGGTGAATGTCTCTTGGCTTCTCTTTAGGTGAAAAAAGGTAAGGTGTTTTCCCAGTCTGATCCCATCTGCTTGTTCTTGCAAAAGCTGTCATTCTACAGTCATAGAGATGTAAAATCTTGCACTTTTGCTTAAGTGTGTTAATATTCCTTATTTTCTTGGCTTCACTGTGCAGATGGTTGCATCTCACCTTGTCATCATTGGGGTTCAGCTGCTACAGGGGCTTCTTAAGGCAAAAGGTTTTTGACATGCTTATTTTGCTGGATTCTTCAGCTCGTCCTAAATCTTTGGCTGTCCGTGTCTATCTTTGAGGCATTCTCACTCTGAGAACTGAACAGAGAAAAACCATTCCTTGATATAAAATGTGCGACTGTAGTTTCAGTCTGTTTTATAGACAGAAAAGTTACTGTGCTTGAAAATAGAATTCAGTGTGAGTCTATCCCTCATCTCTTGTTAAATATCAAATCAGTTAATTGCTCCTTCAAAGAGCAGAAGACTACATTTCTTTCTCCTTGCTATTCTCAAAAACTGCCCATATGACTTGGGTAATGAATCTGAGAACAGTATCTAGACTTTTCCGTAAGCTTGCTGATGCTCTTTGTGGGGATGGGAGCAGTAAACAGGAAGACCAGCAGAACTCCTCTCTCATGGAACAACAGTTGAATAAGGCTTTTTGCCTGGGTGCATTACTGGGAGCTCACACCAGTAAGGCATTTACTTCTTGCTTGTGGCTTAAGCAAATGCTTTTGCAATGAAGTTTCCCTTAGAAGATGCTCAGAAATTATCAGGATAATCTGACACCAAACTATACAGGACATTGAATTAATTTAAAAATAAATCTCATGTCTGACAGAGGAAAAACTATAGGAACATGAGCAGTGGTGTTATCTCTGTTCTGATCCTAAATTCCAGTGTTTTCCTGGCAGGGTCGAGATGCCCTGGAGTGGGTGATCAGCAAACTAAACACAGAATTGGAGGAGCTGAAGTCAACACGCGAGGGCATGAAACCAGCCATGGCAGCAGCCTCAACAGGAAAATAGAACCAAAACTACCAAGTAACCAACAGAAGAATTTTACTCTGAGGACTGCTTTGTAGATCTCCCTTCCAGGGCTGATCTGCACAGACTTTATGTGTTTATAAGAATACCGGATCAGCAGAAAAGGAACCTCATCTGTCATCTCCACAGCAGCTCCTGTTGCCTACTGAAGATTAAAATGACCTCTCGTGGATGCTCTTTCCATTTAAACAGTTTATTTTTAACACTGGAAGCAAAGCATTTAGCACATTTAAAACTGACTAAATGTGCCTTTTTGTAACAAAGAGAGAGTATGTTATCTTTACACCATCTCCTTTTTTTGTACTGAAACTTGAAATGAATGTGTGCGTGGTATTAAGAATTTTCCATGTGAACATTTGTTCTGTGATGGGCCGATAGGTACTGCAGCAATGAATTTTGTCTATTTTGTTATCTGATTGTGTCTCTTAACCATTTAAAGGGAACTATGTGAGTCAGAATATGACACTGTAGAGTTAGTTACCTATCTAGAGGATCATGCTGAAAAGCTAGGGCTTGTCTGGTACTGTCTTTTCCTGTATTATTTAAATGTGCTACCTGAACACAACAAACAGATGCTTTACCTCTGAGATATTTGTATCTGAACAAAGAAAAGTTTCTATTAATGTTAATAGCCTAGAAGAGTTTTTTGATGGAGAGAAAGATATAATTTCATATTTATTAAATTGCCCTAGTCCCTCCCCTCTCTATGAGGAGAGGAGTTCCTGGAAGGTGCTGGAAACTGCTTCTACTTATCTCTAAGAAGGGTGTTTGTAGGCTACTTGAATCAGAAGACTGTGCTGTTCCACAGTCCTTGTTCTTCACATCACATCTTAATTGAGGGGGAGACAGATGCAATAACCAGAAGAGTTCAAATGAGAAGTAAGCTGGAAATTTAGAATCCAAAGGGTAAGGTTTCATGAACATGTACTTTTCATGCCCTGAATGGAGAAAACAAGAGCACAAAAAAAATGGACTCTACTTTTTGAATGTTTTCTATGCTTAATTACTAGTGTAACTGAATTTGTTGAACTTTTCAGTACTTTTCCACATTGGTACGAAATGGTTTTAGGATTATTTTACATGATTCTCATTATCTAGAAAAATACTCCAGTAACTGCAGAAATTCTCTCCTGGGAAACATGCATAAATATATATTGGTAAATATCCTTTTCTGGTCTGATTATCACAGCATTTTCACACCTGGTCCAGGTGTAGTATGTGTTCCTTTGAGAGCCCTTTGTTGGGGCATTTTAACTTATTTATTAGTGTGCACACGTAATGAAATAAATGCTGCAAGGATGTTTACTCATTTGAGGGGCAAGCTCATGTTTATGAGGCTGTTGAAGAGCTTGAGTAACTTCTAGAAATCTAGAAGAGTGAAATGTTGGTCACTGTTTTGGTCTGTGATTTTCTGTCTGTGGCTTAAGAGACATTTCAGCTTTCATATTCTGGTTAGTTTGAAAGTGAACATCCACTTGGGTGTAACTGTAGTGTCACTAACTGAGATGATCCTGGTGAATAAACTTAAAATTCAAAAAGATTATATGTATTAGTTGAAAGCAATTATACTAGTAGCTTGGATTTGCATTTCTCTTTTTATATGGACCTAAAGCCTTCCTTATTTTGAAACAGAAACTTAGAGCTGAAAGTCTGATAGTGGCTCCATTCCAGAAGATACACTGGTTCAGGCCAGTTGTGCTTCTCAGAGGAGCGATGCCAGTTCCTGGATAAAGATTCAGAAGATGTTTTACCCCCTGGTGGCAATCCTGCTAGGAAAGGGAGTGCAGCTATGCAGAATGGAAGGAGGAGATGAGTAAGTGTGTGTGCATGTGGAAACCTCTTCCACAGCATTTCCAGACATGCCTGATAGAGACAATGGTGATGTAACTGTTGGGAACATAATAAAGTCTTTGGAGAGGTCTTTGGAGAGGTAGATTTGAAGCTTGGGCTTGGAAGAATTGTCTAAAGCTGCTTCTTGCAGATTTGAAATAGTTGCTTAGTGTATTGTGGTAAAGCCAACTGCCTTGTGTGTCGCACCTTTCAGCAGTAGCTGGTGTCCCAGGAGGGTCACCACAGGCTCCTACATTCTGTTGAGGGCCAGACTCCTCTGCCACACCTTTGGGTCAGTACTGGATATGAATAATTTTTCTGGATTACTTTGCTCTTTGTTTCCTTCTTCGAGGAACAAACCCTGGCTTGCTTGTGTTGCAGCATCTCCTCTCTGTTTCATTCCCCACTGGATTTGGGCTGTTTCCTGTCCACATTTCATGCTTCTTGGGAATGATACTGTGAGGTATTTGGTTTGCCAGCCTCTCTACTGCTGCACTCACCTTGCTCAGCACCTTGCCTGCTTAAGCTCAGATCTCCTCTGCTTTTCTCCAGGATAAGAGGGAGAGAGGTGGAAAATTTCTTCCAGAGGCCAGTTTTGTCACACAGCTGCTGCCTCTGTCTGCTGCTGATTATCACTTTATCTTTTGAGTAAGTAACACTACTGCACCTCTGCCCTTATTGATCTTCCCATGGATGCTCATTTTGCTGGTGTGTGCAAAGGCCCTTCCAGGCAGTGGCCAAGTGGACCAAGTAGGCTCCAGCGTTTAGCAGATGAAGTGATTATTGATTTCCTGGAAACTTCCCTTGACACTTCCATTCTTCTGCTCTCTGCTCTATTAGTTTGTAGATGGGACTGCCCTCTTCTTCTTCACTCTTGACCATGAGATTATTCTCCATAGAACCTGGTGGGATCTATAGCTGTTATGTTCAGCCCTGCTGTGCTTCACGCTGTTATAAAAGCACTCCATTTCCCACCCCAGGTCTGTCCTTGCTACTGTCTACTTGACCTCCACCTTTGGAATTATTTATCTTGGGCCTCCATCTTTTCTTTATTTACTGGAAATGGACAAAAAGCAGTTTTGAAGTGAGTTTAATGTGGTGTGCATTGACTGGAGGGGTCTATCAAGGACAGAGAGCTGCATGTGAGGGAAGGTGCCCAGCTGCTTGTGGGATTTGATGACAGCATTTCAGGTCTTGAGTCTGGCTGTTGTGCAGCTGCCTGGTAACTGCAGCTGTATCTTACGTGACTGCTATGGAGCAGTGAAGGTGGGAATAGATAGTTTCTGACTGTAAGGAAACGGTGAAGGAAGATGGCAGCAGACACACTAGCTCTTGTCCCTGAAGGATGTTAAGTTGTTGAACATGCCACATTTGATTTCTGGGTGATATATGTTTTTCATGCTAGTGCAGATGGGCTCACATTAGCAACAGAAGGCATTAACTTAACACAGCAATTGAATCATCTTGTGTATAATCAGGTGTTCTGGTTTAGTGGATTTTTCCTGAGTTGCCCTTGCACCAGTGTGAGTCCTCTGTGCCCCCCCCATACTTCTTTCTACTTTTCCTCTGCAAGGAGAGCGGGCACAGTGAGGGAGGAGGGGCATGTTTGTTGGGAGACGGGACAATTCTACTGTAAGCTGCATTTATTCTTGAAAGACTTGTTAAATGCAAGTGCAGGCACTGAACTGTAGCATGTGATGTGTATCAGGAACTGATGTATGGCATGTATCAGGCATTGATGTATGTGTCCCTGTAATAAAGTAGCACTAAGATGTCATTCCTGGATGTGACACTTCTTAATTGAAAATCTTCAGCTGCAGCAGTGGGTAACACCTTTCCTGTTCTTGCACCTCCCTATAGAGTGTAAACTGTGAATAGCAAGAGTCTGTGAAGTGTCTGTGTACACTATGGTGCTATCTGAAATAAATTACATCCTCACTTTTAAAAACTTGTGGGTGTATCTGATGTACCATAAAATGGACTGTTGTTTTCCAGAAAAGGCTGCAGAACAATGGTGTTAATCTGTGCTGGGTAAGTGGTGGGACCCAGTAGCTCGCTCTAAGCCACGCTCCCTGCTGATCAACAGCTCTGCAGGGACCCACTGTTTCTGACCTGGTAACGCCATGTGGTTCTGATGCCACTTCTTTTTGCTCTAAAACAGGGAAGAGTCATTGAAAATTATTAGTCTTGACTTGTAAATTAGACCTTATTTATCCAATCACTATTTGCCATCAGTCAAAATCATGCAGGGTGCATGCTGGCCTTTTAATCACAACTCCAGGAGGCAGGTCATGCTTTCACTATCCATTTCTTCAAGGGAAAGGCTTTTTTTTTTTTGTGAAGCACAGTTCCTGTCCTCTTAGTTCTTCCACAGCAGAAGTGACTGAGGTATGAGGCTCTTGTTAGTGGACAGCACCTGCAAGTAAAATTGTCTCCAGAGGTTCCTCCTTTGGGGACCTGCTGCTGTTCTTGTATAATTTTATGTCTAACAATAAAATCAGCAGCATCTAAGAGTCAGGGCTCACAGAGGCCAAATCCTATGGAACATGCCCTCAGCAGCTGTGGTGGCTGAGGAAGCAGACTTGCCAGCTGTGCAGTTAGTTCAAGGAAGCCACAGCACTATGTTGCTATTTTAAAGGTCTTTTTTATTAGTAACGCATGAACAAGAAATGGCATTTCAGTAGCATGTAATGTGAAAACAAGCAGAAGATGGTTCTATTGCCTTTCTCTGCTAGAGCTGAACCCCTGGGTGTGCATGAAGCCCCAGAGATGGTACACGCAGAGTGACAGCACAGAAGTTGAGAAGCTTGTGCTTTTGACTTGTTCCTTTATTAAAGTAGGAGTGAGGGGAGGGGGAAAACCAGCTTTAACAGAAGTACTTCTCAAATAAACTCCTTGTATCTTTGTTTTGCTTTCTAATTCTCAGGGCCAGAGAGGTTGTGGAATCTCCTTCTCTGGAGACATTCAAAACCCATCTGGATGACTTCCTGTGTGACCTGGTCTAGGTGTTCCGGCAGGGGGACTGGACTAGATGATCTCTTGAGGTCCCTGATATTCTGTGACATACCCACCAGCCCTTCAGCAGTACCGTGCCCATCTGAAATGTCCAAGCCAAAGATGAGTCTTGGCCTCTACCTGTCCTTAAGCAGGTCTATGGGAGTCACCTCTCCAGAAACACCTCAACTTAACTGTGCTTATTTCCACCAAACTTTGCAGCCAACCTCCCACAGCAGTTGCATGGACCTGGGTCTGTGTCCTTTAATTCTAGACATAACCAATGTGACAATCCCACCCTGCAAAGGCTGCCCGAGGGCCTCTCCTGTGGAAGCTTGGCCATTGCTACCTCCCACTGGCAGGCAATGACCTGACTCTGGCGAAGGAAAACACAGGGGGGATCCCTTAGCTTAATGTGAATGCTACAGCTGGAGGGGAGGCAGCAAAAAATGCATATTTTCACACTGAATGAGCACCTTTTTTCTTTTAAAGGGCTTTTAAAATCAAACAGGTTAATAATCATTCTGGTCTTTTCCAGCTGTGACTGCACAGGAGGTATCCTGGCACCCTGAAATACTATAATCTCCTTAAAAATGTATTTTTAATTGGCTATAGAAAGATTTATTCCAGATAGTTTTCACTACAACTGTCGTGCAAAAAAACCCTCAAACACCCAACACCATCTTGATGATGTTTTCAGAGTGCAGCAGCTTCTGTTGTTATTTCAGGCTCCCCGTGTCTCAGGGGTGAGGCCCATGTGCTCCCTGTCCCTGCCAAATATCCCTACCAGAGGGGAAAGGGAAAACTTACTGAAGTAGAACAGAAATATAAGAAAAAACATTTTCACAGTGAGGGTAAAAGAACACTGGAACAGGCTGCCCAGAGAGGTTGTGGAGTCTCCTTCTATGGAGACATTCAAAACCTGCCTGGACATGTTCCTGTGTGACCTGGTCTAGGTGTTCCTGCTCTGGCAGGGGGATTGGACTAGAATACTTTGGGTTGGAAGGGACCTTAAAGATCATCTAGTTCCAACTCCCCTGCCATAGGCAGGGACACCTCCCACTAACCAGGTTGCTCAGTGCCTTGTCCAGCCTGGCCTTAAACACTTCCAGAAAGAGGGCATCCACAAGCTCTCTCGGCAACCTGTTCTAGTGCCTCACGGCCTTCACTGTAAAGAATTTCTTTCTTATACTTAGCCTAAATCTCTCCTATTCCAATTTACATTCATTATTCCTGTTCCTTCCATCACATGTCCTATTAAAAAGTCCTATCCCTGCCTTTCTGTAGGCCCCCTTCAGGTACTGACTAGATGATCTCTTGAGGTCCCTTTCCAATCCCTGATGACATTCTGTGAAGTATAGCTGTCATCACCTAGATTTGTGAAGGGTGTAGCTCCACGTTCTCATTCTGCTCAGCGCAGGCTCTATGGTGAAATTCATTCCTGACTCTTTGCTTGTCAAAAAGTGTTGTTCCAGCTCTCTGGGAATTCAGTGCCCCTGGAAGCAGGGGCCCATTGTGTGCAAGTACTGGAAGCAGCTGGAAACTTACCGTGCAGGATTCTACTAGCTCTGGCCCCAAGCAATTGCTTTTCAAAATTCCTTGAGCAGCTGTAACAGCTTTGTCGTCCCTGTTTCTGCAGGGGCACAGCTTGTGGCAGGTAAACTGAGCAACAAGAACATCTCTAGAATTATCAACATCACACTGAGAAAGCAAGGGGGGCCGTGGGCTCCCTCTGCTTGGGGCTGCTGAAGCACACCATAACTGGCACCAGCTGTCCTAGCATGAGGGGACTGTGTCGCTGGACTCAGTGGAGCTGTCATGAAGACAATGCTCATGGAGTTTTGTTTATACAGCAAGAATCAATTTCTGTGTCTTCTGTATCACCTCAGACTGAGCTCTCTGGTTGGCCCCCTACCAGGAGAACTTCAGGTACCCCCAAAAAATCAGAAGCACAGTCGTAAAAATCAGACAGAAACAACAAAACAGATCTTTATAGCTGGAATCAATACTCATTAACATTCTCAGATTGGCCTTAGGATACATACATACAAAAGAAGAAATAAACCAGAGCAGCTCCAAGTTCTCAACATGGAAATACTAGAAAATTTTATGGTAACGTTAAGATAATCCATATGCTGTAGCACCAGAGTGTACAGTCGCAGCACCTCTCCCTCGTGCCTATGTGCTGTCACACTGTGTGTTTCACACAGGAGGACTGAGCTCGTCAGAAAGACATTCCTAAAAGATGTGGGGAGCTGCTGGATGAGGTAAATGAAGCATGAAGGAAGCCATCAGGAGTCTAAAGTTGGAACTTCTAAATTAGTTTTATCCTATAGAGCATGCAGCCAGTAACTAACCATGGTAGCTGATGCTGAGCTTACCTGGGGACAAAGGGGAGCTTGAAAGAGAGAACATAACAGTTGAGATAACAATGTTCTCCCCACTTCTGGCTTTAAAACTAAAACCAATCCATTAAAAAACCTCTCCAAAAGACTATCAGTGTTTCCCTCCCAAAGCTGAGGGATGGAGATTTCCCAAAGCCAGGAGGACAAGCTCCCCTTGGCTACAAAGCAGGAACACACAGGTAACAGAGGGATTGGGCTGGGAATGATGACTCGGTGTTAATCACATCACTAGGGTTACACAAGCAGTTTTATTGCTTATTCTAAGAGTATTTCAGCTTGTTTCCATCCCTTCACGCCAGCGTTCGGCTGTTATTCAGTCACTTTCATTAACAATTCTTTGCCAACAGAAATGTTGGACCCATCCTATGAAACTCTAAAAGCAGGAAGAAGGAGACACCTTTAAATCAGCTTCCACCTGAATAATTAACACAGATGAAGGCTATCAAGGAAAGGCATTTTGATTTCACCAGGTAACACACCTTCCTTTATAAAGGAAGTGAGGGGGAAGGGGGAAAACAAAAAACAACTCCCCAGAGCACTGTTGTCACTGTGAAGCTGCAGGTTTTTGAGCTCGCTCCCTCCATCTGGTTCTGCAATTCCCTCATACAATGCTGCCAGTGGCATTTGCAGCCTCTTGGGTCTCCTAGGATATATTTAAACAGACCTTAGGCTTATTAACAAAGCTAAAAACAGAAAATTGTAAAAAAGATTTAAAAAACATTCGAGGGAGGGAGCTCATTTTGCTAGTTCCACATTCTCTTCAGCAGTAATTCACTCTAAAAATGCCTATGGAGTGCAAACTGTATTAAGGGGAAGAGCTTGGGGGGGGGGGGGT